>JABFTP020000083.1:53565584-54165584 GCA_013387265.2 Cryptolaemus montrouzieri | reverse complement strand
ACTTGCAAAGGAAAATCAGAGAATTCTGAAAATCTCCAAAAATAAAACTAAACGAACGTTGAAAGCGGAAGATTTCGGTAAATTTCCTAGAAGATTGTAGGAAAATCTACAAATTTTTTAAGATTTGGCAAAACAATTTTTTTGGGACGACTTATAGCGCTTGAAATTGTAAATCAGACTACTGAACACGTTTGGTCTATTTTACTATAAATAATATTACTAGAGACATCTAGTTGTGAAATTATACCAAGCCAATACAAAGGACTTGTAAGATAAATTGTGCGTTTATGCAGGAAAAAATGGATAAAAATCACAGTCAATTAAAAATTCATTAAAATTTATATTTATACACGAAAACAATATAAACATCGTAACATGTTCACGCATGCTCATAACATCCTCACCATATCCGACATCGAGACAACAATTCGTAAATTTCAAATGGCAAGTCCAAAAACAGATACAATGCAATACATAGATTTATTCTCCCACCGTACTGTGCACGTGCCGTCCGTGGCGCAGTCCCAATAACAGGAACTGGCCGTGTGCAAGCCGGCGCCGGTCTTCTGCATGATCGAACAGGTAACCACGTACTTGAACGATTTCTTCAGCTTGCTGAGCGCGCCCAAGCTCTGCTCGGAAATGCAGGCGCTCCACTGATTCACCTTGTCTTGCTGATAGCACGTTCCGGACAGGGTGGCCTCTATGATGTCCTTGACGATCTTGCTGACCTCTTCGACTATGAACTGCGAATCGTCGTCCATTATGGGCAGTTTGCGAAGCGTTCCATCTACGTGTGGGATTCAAAGTCGAACTGTCTCACGTTGAAGTATGTCACGGTTCCTATGAAACGAAAAAGATCACAGAATTCTGGAGCTGAAGCTACAATTTCAAATTCTGATTGAAAACTGACACACATCACTCAATATGTTTGTAAGATGACTTTTAGGCAAACAAACTTTGATTATCAAGACTGTTGCTTTGATTATGTCACGGAACCAAATATGTTCATCAGGGGACTGAATTCTGAATGATGATGGTCACTAGGTGTTGGATCTGGAAGATAAAGTGGATGGAGAATCAATTCAAGGTGTAATTGCAGCAAATTTGATATTCTTTCTCTATTTTGCTACTAAGAGCAAATCGTGTGAAAATATATATAATGGTTCTTACAACAAGATACGGTTTTTTTAGTTTTTTGTCAATATCTCTTTTATTTTCCCAATTATTGGTCACAAATTTGAAATGTACATTATTCTTGAAGATCAAAGCGATTTGTCGTTTCTATTTGAATATCTACAGTGTGATAGTTTTGAAGGTATACCTCTTTTTACATCGCTGAGCTGTTTGCAGTACGCCACTGATCATTCCTTTCATGATAAACTGATTTCTTTTGCCCATTGCAAACTTCTCTATTCTCTACGAAGTTTTGGTAGAACGACTAGTTTTCGAGTAAAAATACTATTTCCAAGGCAGTATTTTCCAGCATACAAATTAAGCACATGAAGAGAATACACTTTTTCTTCGGTAACTTTAGGAATATTTTTACGTTATATGGAGTTTCTATGCAATGTAATGAGTACTGCGACCCTGAATACAATTGCAACTATTTCGATCTCTATACAGGGTGTTACATAATAGTATGTCATAACTTTAGGGGTAAATCTACGTGCTAGTTTAAGAAAAAAAGTTTTTATCTTCAAAACTCCTCCAGTGTTTTAGATATTCAGCCCAAATTTTGAATGCAAGCTATTTTTTATAGCCTCCATCATTATTATATTGAGGAAGCAGTTTTGAATTGTACTGATTTGAATCTTCATGTGAGTACAAGAAAAATTGGAAATCAGTTGAATATTTCACATGTTCTAGTTCGGAGGATTCTTCACGACTTTTTATTTTACCCTTTTCATATTCAACGCGTCCAAACTTTACTTCCTCGAGGTTTTTCTCCAAGACTGAATTTCTGCCTATGGTTCTTAGATAAAATTAAAGAAAATGCTCATTTTGATAGTGAAGCTAACTTTTCGAAAACTGTTATCACAAATTTTCACAATAATCATTATTGGGCTGAGGAAAACCCCCATTTGATTGAAGAATCTCATCATCAAGAACACAATAAGTGAGAAACATAATGTGGTTCATGCATGACGGGACAGCAGCACATTTTAGTGGAGAAGCTAGGGAATTCTTGAATAATACATTCAACAACCGTTGGATAGGTCGGGATGGGACAGCATGGCCTCCTAGGTCCCCAGACTTAAATAGTTTAGACTTTTTCTTGTGGAGATATCTCAAAAATTTAGTTTATACCACTCCAGTGAAAACTGTAGAAGAATCGAGAAATCGAATAATAACGTCTTATGACACGATAAGAAATACCTCAGGAATATTTCAAAGAGTGCGTAATAATATGCCAAGAAGGACAGATGCCTGTATTCTTGAAGGTGGAGGACACTTTCAGCCATTTATTTGGTTTTTAATTGTTCTTTTTTTAGTTTGATATTGAATAAGTAAGTTGAGTCTCAGAAGACGAGCTATCAAAATTTCGTGCATTCCTATCGTGTATTTCTAATATTGTTTTTCATTTTGCGAATAACATACAATTCAAATTCAACAATTTTTCACTCGAAAACTGTTGGAGATACGAAAAAATTACAGATGTCAAAAAAGTTTCTAAATTGAACGAAGATAGCGAAAATTGATTGTACGCCGATCAGTGGCGTACTGCAAAAAAGTTTGAAAGGATAAAAGGAGACATGGCCTCGGAAAAGAAAACACCTTGTGAATTTCAGTTAAAATCTAGGATGTGTAATGATGAAGGCTGTAAAAAATAGCTTGCATTCCAGATTTCGCCTGAATATCACAAAAACTGCAGGAGTTTTGAAGATGAAAACAATTTTTTCAGGAAATTCAACAGCCTGTAGCTCCGTAACGAAGCTTTTGCGGATCTATGTTTATAAAAACTTTGTTTCATAAAACTACACGTAGATTTACCCCCTCAAGTTGTGATATACTTATGTAACACCAGGGCAGTTCGATAAATAAGTGACTAATATTTCTCAATCGCCTTTCAACTCAATACATTCACTTCTCAAGAAATGAATTTGATTCGAGGAACACTTCATTCGACCATTCAAAATCATGTCTTCAGTTCTGTAATCAACAAATAGTCCCAGGGGATTAAATCTGGCGAATATGCAGGATGGGATTGCCGTGTGAAGCTCAATTATTAATGTAGTCATTTTGAGTTCAATGCAATATCGAATATGAATTACACCATTTGCATCCAAAAAATCTGTGACCACAGTTTTGTTGGTAGATATAAATGGAAAAACTCTATGTTTTGATTGTTCCTTCGTCTCTAATTTCTTGTCCTGCGACCATGTTTCGTCAACTACTTTCAACTGTGAAAAAACTCGTTTGGATTGTGGTTGAACAGCACCAAATATTCCTCTGAGAGAGTCACACGGTTACGATTTTTCATACTCCATAATCATGTAAAAAGTTGGTGGTTTTCCTGCCTACAGCATCTGCCACCTCACGCACTTTCATTCTACGATAGTGCAATTTCATTCCAAAGGTTTTATCCACGTTTTCTATCATAATAAGGTAATTTGGGCCACCTGAATGCTCGGCGACGAGTTCGAAATATTCTCTGCTGTTACTCTTCAACGACTATCGTACCGAAGTAATTATGTGTTTCTCAATGGTTTCTGAAAGAACGTTTTTTGCTAGTTAAATCTAACAGTCGTCATATGAACTTGTTGAGTGATGCGTTGACTTTTGTAATCATGAGTTTATGAAGGGCATGCTCTGTAGGATTTGATCCTCTCCACTTTTGTCTGAACATTGCGGAACTTCCGCATTATCTCAATATACAGACGACAATAATCGACAAGGATCAGCTACCTTACCTCACTGAAGTCCCTCATGAAAGCACACAAGATATATAACTCGTTTTGGCATTTCACAAGTTAAATTGTCCATGAACTGTGAGACATTTGCCCATATCTAAAGAAAGGCAACCTCAAGCTGTTTGGGGGCTTCAAAGAATAACAAATTGTTTCGACATCATATCGAGACAATTTTATTCGATGTACGTTTTCTCTTCGGAAAGGGTAGTACGTCTAATTTTTACGTGTATGTGTGTTGATGCTACATTTGTTAGATTGCGATTCTTGGCTGTAATCACAACACTTTGGAAACAACACGAGGGCTACATACTACACAATATCAACATATACCCACATGATAAAAATATTCAATTATTTCCATATGTACCCCACAGTTCAGTTATATTCCTCACCAATTTTCGAGGACTGTAGTTAGATATTATGAACAATGCCCCAAGACTTTGATTTGATTTAAGGTTGAATAATAAAAAAATAAACGGAAAATATGAGATTTCCAGGAATTCTCATCAACATTCTTCAAAATTCATTTACGTACCTGTTGTTCGAGAATCCGCATTTATCAATTGAACACTCGCGAAACTTCCGAATGATTCATTTAAAAGCGAAAACACTTCGTGGTAGCCGGGGTGACAAGAAAAGCCATTCGCATCGCTGAAATGTTCTTTGTCCCTCGGCCGGGGTGTCGTGCCAACAAAACCAACCGCCACATGTGCCGCGGAAAGCGGGTCGAATCGGAAAATTATTAGGAACGCTTTGGGGCCTATCGCGAGGCACGCGAGTTCGCAGCATGTGTAAAGTTTCGTGCCGAACAATACGTCCCTCACGTGCTGCCGCATTTCATAAATCATTGCTAACATCGAACGTATATGTGGTAATATTAGTTTAGAGTTTATCATCAATCAAAAACACTATTCGCATCATGGTGGCAGGTAACTAAAACCGATAAACCGTCAGGTTCGTATGTGACGCTATGTACGAGGGGGAATCGAAAAGGGGATCGTCCCGAATTCAGGTATTCCATATTTCATGCGTACATAGCTGACCAAAAATGATATCATAAGTCTTTTCAAACTGCTGAGCTATCGTACATTAAAGATGGCCGATGAAGAGTGGTTTTTTGACAATAACTTGCGAACGATTCAAACGCGATAGAATTTTCGTAGATGGAGTCCTTAATAACTGTGCAGAAACTGGTCACGTGAGAACATATGCGAAGCGACGGACTTTCCCGCACACTTTTTCAATCTGAACATGCATTAATAAGGTAGATGCAATTGAAGATTCGTTCATCTAAGAATTATCACATAGGAATTCGATTGAATACATTAGTTCAGTAGGTAGGTACCGTAATGTTTCTCTATGAAACCAGAGAAGTAGAAACTTTGACACTGAAACTTTCAGTTTTTATCAATCAAACGATAAAAATGGATTACACCTTTCCGGAATATGCAGATATGCAATCGATGTACGACTTATCAGAGGCTCCATCGAAGTTTGATTCAATCAGCTAGGCACTTTCATCATCTTGAATACAATGAGTGAAATGTCGCGAAATTCATTTCATTTTAAATCATGCACTCTACTAATGAATGACATAACAAGCACAGAATAACTAATGTTGATTCAATGTAAATACTATATAAAGTGTGCACCATGGAATTCACCGCATTTTCTTGAATTTCGTTCAATCATTTCATATTACCCATTTTCATTTCTTGGCTGTTGATAATGGAACTCTATTCTCTGTTGAAGTTCTTCACGAGTATTAATTAGGGTATCATACACACAATTTTTGAGGTGACCCCATAGAAAAAATTCAACGGATTCGGGTCAGGCGAACGCGATGGCCAAGCTACAGGTTTTCCTCGACCTATCAAGTGGTTTTGGTACGTATTGTTCAAGTGTTGACGCACGTTTACTGAAAGGGACATCCTCTAAAAGATCTTCCAAAGTATTAGTAGAAAGTTCAGGTAGAGTTCTCCATTCAATTGTGGGGATCCAATTGTATGATTACCAATCTTTCCTGTCCAATTCACGGCGTGAAACTGTTGCTGATTTCGCGTTATGTAGGTTTCATGAGGATTTTCCTCAGAATAGATATGTAGATTATGTGAATTTACCACTCCATTTCTGGTGAATACCGCTTCACCATTAAATAAGATGGAGGTTACGAACTCAAGTAGCCAGTTACTAAAATCTATTCTGGCTGGATGATCGTTTTCGTAAGTGCTTAAACTTTCTGGAACGGATAGAGCATTTGCTCTCTAAACATCATCGAAACTGTTGATTTTGAATTGAGCAGATACTCTTCTCACCTTAACAGATGGATCTTCTGTAACAGCAATTCTTCGGCTTCGAATGTTCTTACCCGACGCACCACTCCAGCATTTCCCTCTGTATATGCTTCAATAATTATAATTTTTATTGTGTGACTTACAGATCTTCTTTTCAGGAATGGGTAACAGCAACGGACATTCGCATAATTCTAGACCGTCTAAACACCTTCGGCGAAGAAGTCTTCGGCGCCGAACAGGTGTTGCGTTCCTATTTCTACGCCATAGCCGACGTGGCGGTCGGAGCCAGATGCAAGTGCAACGGTCACGCTTCCGAATGCATATCTTCGACAGGACTGGACGGATCCAGACGGCGGGTGTGCAAGTGCGAACATAATACTGCCGGTCCCGATTGCAACGACTGTCTGCCGTTCTACCACGACGCCCCGTGGAGAAGAGCCACGGCCAAGAACGCCTACGAGTGCAAACGTGAGTATTTAAGCGAAATTTTTCCTCAAAAACTTCACAGAGTCTTAGAGAGATATAAGAAGTAAGCTGATTTCAAGATAACCCTCGTACAATACTCCGATCAACTTAATTGCGGATATTTCGAAAAATTGGGAATTCAAATCACATTACCGAGATTACTGGCGGAGATAATTTATAATTGAGAGCGACTCCGTTTTCACGTCCCGCCCGACATGGTAATGGCTCTCCAAGCTACTCTAGAAACTTGTCTCTTAAATGGAAAGTACACGGTGGGATATTTTTTCCGCAAATGAGGCAATAAATTTTACGTCTTTTTATCCGTCATAAAGATGTAACTGCGCCAGTTTCTTATGACCACTCGGTCGATTACGGGGGAATATTTTTTTCGTTACACACGAATAATTTTTCGTTAAACTTTCCCAAGTATTTTTCGAACAATTTATACAGCAACGTCAATGTTGTTATACCGCATGTCATTTAGTGGATATTCCATAATTTCTGTTATGGTCAGTACAAGAATCCTATTAATAAAATATACAGGGTTGCGCGAAAGTCCTTGATAAGAATTCGGAGTGACAAAACGCTCGCACAGGTCGATTTTTGATTTTCAATACTCAACTTTTCATGATAGATTGAAGAGTTTACCCCAACCACCAGCCACCCCCACTTTTTATTCTCAAATGATAATCCCCCATCTTGTGATTGCTCTTTTTGAAACTCTATCAAGCTTCTAGATAACTGTGCATAAAATTCTAGAAAAAACGATTGCTTCTCAAATACAGAGTGTGTAACTTACCTCCGTATTCCCGAGGATACTTCTACATCTACCGCATGTTTTCCGATATATTCCGTTAATTAGCAATGCGTCGAGATAAAGGGCCCAATTAGCGGGATTTGTAGCACGTCTTCAGTCGAGACTGTGTTTCTTTGTACGTGCACCATGGGAGATAAGTCAGCGTACGCCTTTCTCTTTAAGGCCAGGCTATCGAACGGATGGCAATCAACGCTCAAACGACTTGACTTCTATATGAACTCTTTGTCGTTCTCATTAATGTCAAGATTCTTCGCAATTTTCCATCTGAAATTCAAACGTCACAACAATAAATTACATTTTATTTCTCTAGAAAAGCTTATAAAATCGCTATGACATGTCACACTGATCACAAAATATTATAAGTATGAACAAAAATATTGCATCGCCAACGTAGTTATTGTTATTAGCGAAAGGGAAAACATACCTAAGCACAAATTGCCTAGGTACCGTTAAGAACACGATAAGGGAGTTTTCGAGTTATCGAAACAACAACTCTGATCCGAATGATCTCACAGCATCCAAGTCAAGGTTCGAATCCCAACGCCGGCAATCTAATCGTTCTAATTTTTTTCGTAACTGTAAAACGGTCGTTTCGACGTGTTCTCGTCATTATCCTGGTCGTCGAAGAGGTCGCGATGCATTCATAACTGCACACACGCATTTCCACCTGAGCGCCGAGAGGTGACATTTATCGCCGGTCGCGTGGTACCCGAGTAGGGGTCCCATCGTGCCCGTTTTACGTCCCATCGGTCGATCTTGGCCGCGGTGAGTCAGTGCTTATCGACGGTCGAGCTCGCCTCTTTCGGACGGGTGCCCCCATGCCCCTTTTATCAGTGAAATCGTTTTTTCGTCTCTAATTTTGCGAAGATTTTCGACGGACATAAACGCGAAGGAAAAGTTTTTACCACTCTGTGAATCGAATATTCTATGAAATATGTTTATTTAAAATTATTTCCATCCGTTTACGAGTTGTTTAAATTTCTTTCTGTTTCTTTTATCATAAAATCGAATTTTGCCAAATATAAGATAAATTAACATAAATTTATCTTATAGCATATCCTGTATACAAAACAACTATTAAAATATTGAATTTTTCGTGTCATAACAAACTACAGAATAATTTTGAAGGAATAAAAGAAATATACACAATACTATCAAATTTATTCATAAAATAATAAAATAAGTTACTCACTTTTTAAACTTGAAATACTGTAAGAATGTACATGCAATGTCTTCAATAAATATTATTGTGTTCTCTGCTACGATTATATCTGGTTTTTGTACCGAATGGGACGGTATCACGCCATGGTTTTCTGGTAGTGGTAAGTATTGCACCTTCATAATTTACGAAAAGTTATGTAGCGTTCGCTATTAATATCAAGATTCGCAATTAAAAGTGAGATATTCATTTTTCGTTCGTAAACATAATTATTTTCCTAACATTTTCGCCATTTTACTTTTGTCATAAGTACCAACCTCGATTAAACACAATTTCCCTTTTGAAACTGCATGAATATGCTATGAGCGAATCATAGAACTTTAGTACGGGTATCGAAAGAACACATTTCTGATAAAGTCATAGATATATCTAGCGGGAATCTACAGAAATAAAATTAGGCCAATTTGACATACAATTAGGTTTTCGAGATGATAAATTTTCCAGATGAAGTCGTGAATTAGAAAAGAAATCGGTAAAAATTGATTCGAGAAGATTAAGCGAAACAAGTTTCACGAACGTCATTCAGTTCCACATAAACTCCAGAATTTTACGAAACTCAATTTTGACAGAAGACGACTTGACATAGAAATGACAGATGTCGAAAAGATTTCAGATTGGAACTTCGTTTAACTCTATTAGAAGTAAAATCGAGAGTATATACGGGGTTCGTCCAAAATTATTCGACGTTGAGACCAGTGAATGATTATTTTCGTACTCTGCTATCAAATAAGATTTCCAATTAGTTTTTGTGGAGAAAACGATTATTCCATGTAGTTAACGAATGATTTCTCTATACAGGGTGATTCTTTTAAGAGAATCATTAGAATATTTGACTTCTAATAGTAATATAACACTGAAATTTTCTATGCAGTCTCAAATTCTGTTAAAATAGTTCAACTAACGGTGTTTTTTTCGAATTTTTCTTGTAGGGAATTATTTTTGAACAACTTCATGTCACACTTGTTACCTTAAATTTACGAAAAAAAAGGTTTCTCAGAATTTTCCTATGAAGTATTTCTTCTACTCAGTATTACAAAGAAAGATGATTCGTTAGGAATGTCAAACCTCTAGAGTTGTTCATAAATAATCCTTCCTACGTTAAATGCGAAGGAACACTAAATTCTGAAAATTTGAATAAAGAATTATATCTTTTTCCAGAGAATTTAAAGTGCAACAACAGAGTTCTTAAAAAAAAAATAGAAAAATGCACCATGCCATTTGAAATAACAAAGCTGCAATCGACCGGTTTAACCGGAAGTGCTTTGATTGTGAAAATATTTCCTCCATTTTTTTAGCAAAATTTAAAACAGCTCAGTCGAATCTCAACCTACCAACGCTTAAAAACGTTAGAGGAATCACCATGTATAAATAACTGCTCTCGTGCATCAAATTTTTTTTTCGATATAATGATTTTATACGGAACCCTCGTATTCGTACTTGGCGAATTTTTTCTCAAATAGCTCCGTCCCCATCAACATCAAAGTTAGGATATTTCGAAATGGAAATCAAAGAAGATATCGTCGACATCGTAGTAGGCTCCGAACGCGCCATATACGGAATATGACTCGAGATTGGTACTCATTAGTCGCGAGATACGTCCAAAACTGAACATGCAAGAACAATGGGCGATGGCGCCAGCGTATCTTCGTACTAATAAGCTCGGTTCTCATGGTATCTACCACACCCGCGCACAAGAAGTCGAAGAATCGTCGAATACCGTATGAATAATGGACTAGGCGATGGGTCTATATTTTCTGCGGTTTCCTGTGCATGGTTAGCATATGCTATTTCATATAATCGATCGTATTACCTTCATCCTAGTAAACTTTAGTTCTTTCTGCTTTCCTTCAATAAAACCTTATGGTTGTGAAGTCTGGAAACCTTGGAGGCCGTTGAACATTCCTTCTCCGACCAATCCATTTATCCGAAAACACTGTCTTCGATTCGTTGTTACTATTGACGAAGTCATTCTCATGAAATGTACATTCTGTCAAATTTTTTTATGTCTTCTATCAATTGAACACGGTGGACGTTCGATGGTATTTGTTGAGGTTTTGGTCAGAAACTCAATGATAGCTTTGTGAGATAGTTCATTATCGTGATGCAAAATTCATGACTTTTCTTTTCATAGATCTGGCCGTCTTTGATGAATTTGCTCTCTCAAACGCCGAATAACGCTCAGGTAATATTATTTATTCGCCGTCTGACGTTCTGGCAAGAATTCGGGCGGCAACGCTTTTCATGACCAAACAATCGTTTGAAATGGTACGAATTGATTCGTGGGACACAGAAAGTTCATTGTCTATCTCTCTTAATCTTAAATGACGATTTTCAATAACCAGTTTCTCCACTTTATCGATGTAAACTTTAATTGAACATGTCGATGGCGAGCAGAGCCAGGCAGATCGCTTCCAAAGTCCGCGTTGGTGTAGAAAACAGTTGTGCCAACTTAGCAACAAGAAACATTTTGACAGAACGTATTACGGATACTTTCAATTGAACCGTAATTTCAGCTGATTCAAAAACTGGAAAACGGTTGCGATATCGAAAAATTTAAGGAGATGAAAAAATTAAAATTTGGAAGATCTTTTCAATGAATATTTTTGAAAAGACCAGTAGCGCACTACACTATGATTTTGATGGGGTTAAGGGTAGCATGGCCCTGAAAAAATATCACTCTGTATATTTTCGCTACTACTAGAAATATCGATATTGATGAGTAAAAAATTCCTTTTCTATGAATTGGAGTTAAATTCCTTGAAAATTACAAGTTAACAATAGAAATGTGAGAAAAAAGTTTGAACTTCAACACCTTGTATCTCAAGAACGAAGGACTTTTAGACACATGTCTATGAATATTTTATGAATTTTTTTTATGAATCTCCTGTAAGAATTAATGACTGCATACCTGAACCACCATGTATAATTTAATTCAATATATTAAAGAGTAATGAAGTTATGCATCGATTACGCAATAAATGGACACCTGGTATAAATCCTTAGTTAAGGCTCATTTTGTACCTGGCTGATGAAGACGCTGCATCACCGAAACGCGTTAAAAATGCATATAATTGAGTGTAATTCGAATTAGCGTACTTATAAATCACCCTGTATATAAAGATAAAATAAAAAATATTCCACCGAATTTTTTTGACGTGAAAATATTATTCTCTACGCAGATATAGTCGTCTAGACGTTCGCCTAGGTTAAGCGCTCGTCTGAAAAACAAAAGCTCCCGCAATTTACATTCCTCGGCCAATTCATACCGTCCATAAAGTCGAGACTTGAAGCTAAAGGCGCGGTGCTCCCACGGTGTCATGTCTACGCCCACGCGCTAGTGTCGGACACTAATACGTTTCTTCACATGCACACACGAAGTAACCACAATCGAACCCCCATGGCGTCACTTTCGAAAAAGGAACGAAAGCAAACAACTGAAACGAACAACGCATATTTATGCCCATCGAGAGTACACTTGAAGATGCCGAGACGGAATAATCGAGAAACCGGCGTGGGCAAAACGAACCACCGAATGGACGTACAAATTTCAAGAAAATATGACGACATTCTCCTGACAAATCTTTCTATTCAGAAGATCGATTCGGGTGGTAGTTAACGGTGTAACATATGATTCAGGAGTACCCCAAGGCTCCATACTCTCGCCGACTCTTTTTTTCTGCAGATTAATGATCTGCTCCACTCGTATTTCCTTATTTTCTAATCGGCGTCCTATAACTGCTGAGGAGTTGCATCGACAAAGATATCAACAGAGCATCTCCCTAAATTCACAAGAGTGGGGCCCGTGGAATTTGGTCAGTGCATCTACTAGGAATCGCATTCAACACCAAAATTTGCTGGCATGAACCATTGCGAAATCTTCTGCTAAACTCGATCTTCTTTTCAGAGCGAAGCATATAAAATCCATATGACAATTCATTTTGTCTGCCTAACAACACCGTGGTGTCCACGCCAATTACTTGACAGTATATTTCGAACATTTTTTCTTCTTCCTCTATTTTCCACAATTTTTTTCAAACGAATCAACAATCTTGGACTTTACACTGTTAGATTGATTTTGGCCTGGTATACTTATACTAGCCAACTTCAAATTTCTTTCTTTTGACTACTCTCTCATTTTTCCAGAATGCAACTGTAACGGCTTCTCTACTCGCTGCTACTTCGACCAAGACCTGTACGATCAGACCGGCCATGGCGGTCACTGCCTCGATTGCACAGCCAACCGAGACGGTCCCAACTGCGAGAGGTGCAAGGAGAACTTCTACATGAGAGAAGACGGCTACTGCGTGGCCTGCGACTGCGATCCCGTTGGCTCCAAGGTGCTTCAATGCAACTCGGAGGGAAAATGCCAATGCAAACCGGGCGTCACCGGCGACAAGTGCAACAGATGCGAGGCGAACCACTACGACTTCGGCCCGCACGGATGCAAGAACTGCGGCTGTTCCGAGATCGGATCCATCAATAACACCCCCAGCTGCGATCCCTATTCAGGAACGTGCTACTGCAAGGAGAACGTCGAGGGTAAGAGGTGCAGGGAGTGCAAACCCGGCTTCTTCAACTTGGACCTGGAGAACAGTTTCGGGTGTACGCCTTGCTTCTGTTACGGTCACTCTTCGCAGTGCATCTCGGCCAGCGGATACTTCAAGCACCAAATCGCGAGCAGTTTCGACAAAAGCGGCGACAGATGGAGAACGGTAGACGAGAATGGAAGACCTCTGGAACTTGAGTATAACGCCCTTTCGCAAAGCGTAGCTTTCCATTCCCTGGGTGACGAAATCGTTTATTTCCTGGCGCCGGATAGGTACATCGGCGATCAAAGGGCGTCTTATAACCAAGTGTTGCAGTTCAGTTTAAGGATCGGTAAGAACATGGCGCTTCCATCCGCCGCGGACGTTATCATAGAAGGCGCTGGTGAACGAATTGCTTTGGCGATATTCGCACAACAACACAACATACCTAGCACAGAAGTAAGTTAAGTTGAAAGCATTTACCTCTCTCCTTACCATTCGTTGTTTCAGACACAGATATATCGGTTTCGTCTACACGAACATCCCAACTATGGGTGGGAACCACGCTTATCAGCCAGAGCCTTCATGTCGATTCTGACCAACATCACGGCCATCAAAATCAAGGCCACTTACTCCTCCCAAGACGTCACCTACTTGGACGACGTCAAACTCGAAACCGCCTCCAGAGGAGTTGCAAGTACTCAACCTGCCTACTGGGTAGAACAGTGCAAATGTCCAGATGGTAAACCTTTTCTCATTCCGAATCAACTTCCTTAATCTTCGTTAATTTTATTTGTAGGATATGTCGGGCAATTCTGCGAATCCTGCGCCACCGGCTTTAGACATTCCAGGTCCCTCTCGGGACCCTTCATACCCTGCATACCGTGCGACTGCAACAAACATACCGACGAATGCGACTCGGACACCGGAAAATGCCGATGCCAACACAACACCGCTGGAGATAATTGTGAATTTTGCGCCAGAGGTTACTACGGAAACGCTTTGGGAGGTAAATTACTATTTCGTACAATCTCACTCGAAATTATACCGATTTTTAATCGTAGGAACCAAAGACGACTGTCAACCCTGCGGGTGTCCACAAGGAGGTCCTTGCATCCAAATCGACGACGAGAACATCTTGTGTACCGAGTGTCCCGAAGGATACGGCGGGCACAGATGCGACTCTTGCTCGGACGGGTACTTCGGCGACCCTCAAGGCAAAAATGGAGCCAGAAGAAACTGCACCTTGTGCGACTGCAACCAGAACATCGACACCAACGGCATCGGAAACTGCGACACTACAACTGGGGAATGTCTCAAGTGTATTTACAACACTGGGGGACCAAAATGTGACCAATGTTTAGAAGGTGAGTAAGATTCTATTTTTGAAATATCGTTTTCTAAACGTCTGCCTCATTCTAGGGTACTGGGGAAACCCCCTGGCTTCACCCCGAGGAAACTGCCAGCCCTGCCAATGTTACCCACCAGGTACGGAACTGAATCCATCCGGCCTACCGGTTTGTAACCAAGTCTCGGGATTCTGCCATTGTAAACCGCACGTGGTGGGCAAAAATTGCGACCTCTGCGAAGACGGTTACTACAACTTACAGAGCGGTCAAGGTTGCCAGACTTGTGGCTGCGATCCTATCGGTTCGCTCAACCAGACCTGCGATATCTTCACTGGACAATGTCTCTGCAGACCTGGCATAACGGGGTAAGTTCTAACGCAACCCTTAGTCAATACCGTTGCGAATTCAAATAATTTCAGACTACGCTGCGATCATTGCGAGCCTAGGAAATACGGCTTCTCCGTTGACGGATGCAAAGAATGCGATTGCGACAAAATCGGTTCGAAAGATCTTCAGTGCGACGCTTCCGGACAATGCCCGTGTCTGGAGAACGTCGAGGGGAGACAATGCGACCGCTGCAAAGAGAACAAATACGACAGACAGCGAGGATGTCTGCCGTGTCCTGATTGCTACAATTTAGTCCAAGACGCGGCCAGATCACACAACAAAAAACTGGCCAAACTGAAGGTCGACCTGGAGGAAATCGAACATCGTCCAACTGTGATCAAGGACGAAGAATTCCCTGAAGAACTGAAGAATCTCCAAGAAAGCATAAACGAATTCCACGAAAAAGTGGTGGCTGCAACTGGCGAAGACAGTATAATCCAACAAGTCCAAGACATAAGAAATAGGGAGAAGGATATTTCTAGAACCCTGTCAGAAATCGACGAAAACGTCGAGCTGGCTATAGACAAGTCTAATCTGGCTTCTCAAAACATCTCCAACACAGAAGACGATCTTGAAAGGTCGGAGATCAAATTGAACGACCTGACGTACGCCTTCGAGACGGAAGGAAAAACCGCCCTCGAGAACGCGGTAAATAGAGCGAAGATCGTCGGACAACAATCGGAAAAAATGACAACCATAGCTCAGGAAGCCAGGGAATTAGCCGACAAACTCGAAGGGCAATCCAACGAGCTCGTAAAGAAGGCGGACGAGGCTAAAAACAAATCCTCGGAAGCTTACAAACTGGCCGAAACCGCGTACCAAGTCCAAGAAGATACGATACCCAACAAGGCCAAGGAACTACGCAACGAGCTCAACAACATTGAATCTAACCTTAACAAAACTAAACAACTGACGGAAACCGCCAGCGAGAAAGCCAGAGAAGCCAAAAAAGAAGCGCTCGCGTTGCTAAGCCAAGTGAACAACCTGGTGGTGCCCGACGTGGACGTCTCCATAGAAAAAGTGAAAACCGAAGAGATCAAACTGGAAGCCAATCGCGTAAAGGAAGAGGTTCAGCAGATCGCCAAGGACAACGATGACGTAATTAACGACATACACGAGAAGCTCTTCAATGGGGAAGAAATGCTGCAAAGGGTAGAAGACCAGCAATATGTTCTTGGGCAACAGATGAGCGATATAGAACTCTACGACATACAGACTACCAAGACAGTCGAGGAGGCGGAGAAGTTGCTGAACTCCACGATGGAAACCTACAAGGTTTTAAGCGGTGAGTTGTCAATTTTCTATTACATGTGATTTTGTCTTGATCCCATACGATTCACAGATTTCGACAAGCAAGCCCAAGAAAAGAAACAAGCGGCCCACGACGCTCTCAGAAAAGTTCCGGAAATACAGGAGCTCATCGATGACGCCTTCAGGAAGTACGAGGAGGGACACAAGACTCTGGAGGACGCCAAGTTGTACTCGAACACGGCGCTGAGGAAAGCCATCGATGCCAACGAATTGGCGAAGAACGCCTCCTCGGACGCAGAGAAGATAAAGAACGGCGCCGAACTGCTGCACCAGAACACAACTGAGCTGAGCAACGAGGCGATCTACATGGGGGAACGGTTACAGAGAACCGAATCGGAGTTCAAGCACCTGTTCGAGCAGAACCAGGCCAACGATTCGCTTATAACCATCGCGAAAGAGAAGGTGGGTGATGCTAACTTGTATTGGGCATCCAATCATGCCAATTACTTGTTTTAGGTGGGTATAGCAGGCCGGGAAACTCAAGAGGCTTCATCCAAAGTCAGCGAGCTTTTAGCCAGCGTGCAAGAAATCATCGACGAACTGGAAAACCTCCCAGACATCGACGAAGAGGCCCTCGAGCAGCTCCAGATCAAATACAAAATGGCGGAAGACCGCGTCAAGGAAGCCAAGCTGGACGAAAAACTGGCGAATCTCCAGAAACAACAGGACGCCCACAATTCCATGATAGCCGATTACGAAAAGGAAATAATGAAGCTGCAGAAGGACGTCGACAACATCGAACAGATCGCCAGGGCGTTACCCGACGGCTGTTTCAACAGGGTCGAATTAGAACCCTAACTTTCTCCGCGCTCGAATCACGTTTGCGAATTCTGAACACTCAGTGTCGAATCGACGTATATTTTTAAATTCATACCAAAGATTTCGGATATGTACTGCCGATATGTTTTCAGAGATATAAGTGATAGTGGTGTAGTAGTTTGTTCGACTAGAAATTATCTTGTAACTACAATTATAGATTAAAAGTTATTTTGTAAGTTTTATACATATATATCTTTAACCTGAGTTTTTGTTCCTGAATCCAAAGGTTCTGAAATTTCATGTGTAATCTTTCATATTTTTGAATATTTTGTTTAGAAAATATTAATATATGAAATAGTTCCGACTCCTTGGGAAGAATAACGATGAAGGTGAAATTTAAGAGGGGATTGAATATTAGAGGAAATATTGAAGGGCGGAGTCAACACACGCAGGCGCATTGAGGATTGGAAGATGAAACAAGATAGAATTGACATTAAAGGGGGAATCGAGGGGCTGAAGCAACATAGGGGGATATCGGAGGCTGGAGTTCGGCAGCTTACAGAATGAGACAGTCCACAGAGGACTCTCAACTCATGTTTTATAGAATCTCCTGTATAGCATAAGTTGCCAAGGAATGAAAATTGGTGTAATAGGCCATACGGCAGGTTTAGGTGTAGTCTAACCTCCCTCATTTTTCTTATTGTATAATTGGAGGTACCTAACTTTCTTGAGAGGCTGTCAACATGTTCACCCCATGAGAGACTTCCATCCACCGTCAAACTAAGGATCTTCAACGCTTATGTCGCTCTTCTCATACCAAATTCCAATCTCTGTGTTTTTTCTAGATTCAATCTGAGTACATTAGCATCAAATCAATCACACGCTTGAGAGAGATATCTGGAAGAACAGTTCCTCAAATCCTCACAGGAAGAAGCTACACTTAATAATGTTGTATCATCAGTATAGAGGTAGTTCATGCTCCAACCCTTGAAGGCAGGTCATTAACGAAGATGATGAACAGTACCGGTCCAAGAATGGAGCCCTGGGGAACACCGTAGAGCACCTCAGCCTCATTCTACAACACGTTCTTCCAGAATACCTTTTGCCTTGTGCCCATCAAGTAGGACCTTAATATATCAAGTGCCAAACACCGAACACCATACCACTCCAACTTTTCCAGTAGTAGCTCCTTGATGACACAGTCAAATGCTTAAGACAAATCACAGGCCAGTATCTCCGCATATTGGTAACTGTCGAGGGCATCCGCAGCGTCAGTCACCAAATCAACCAATGCTGAAGTTGTTGTCTACCTATTCTGAAGCCATGCTGCCGTTTATCCATTATGACTTGTTAGGTCCTGAAGATAAATTGAAGGGAGGCGTTCAGAATCTGACGTATCATGACCAATCAATAGGAACACAATTTGTCGCTACAACCCTGCGGTTATAAAAGAGAACACAACGACTAGATATCATCTAGTCTTACGTTGCCCATGAAAGGATCAACTTGTCGTCAAGCGACAAGGAATGTCAAATCCATATAAGTGAAGATTTCTGTAGTCTGAACCAATATCCTTACAGACAAATTATATTAATACATGTAAATGTGGTATTCTATATTACACAGCCAAATAAATCTGGAATGTTAAGTACAGTGGAGACATCGAGATATAGAAACGAAGGCCTTGTTGGTACCAAAACAATTTACTCAGTCAAAAAAATCCACATTAACACCTCGAACAACCTAGTTCCCTTCAACTGTCATCTGCGTTGGCCTAACAAATCAACAAATTGATTAGCGGAGTATGTCTTATAAAGTCCAAGCTATTGTTTCAATTGTTATTCTATGAGTTTATGAATAAAAAATTAATTTGAATCTGGTGACAGTTGCTATGTACCCTAACCTAACCATAAAACAAAATAAACAATCAAATATCTAGACAGTCAACAAATAGACAATCGTAAAAGTTTACAGTCCCAATCGTGACTTGCACACACAATCAAATAAAATAAAATGATTTTTTTCACAAACAATGAGAGATTAGGATCAACTTGGTGACGCGCGCTCAACAATATAAAAAATGACAGGTGATTTATGCAATTACGACACATTTTTAAACGAGTGCATTTCTCGAAATCGAAATAATAAAAATCGAGTGTCATTATCAACGATTTGGCTCTCCAACGAGAGATAATATAGATATAAAAATTTATACACGATGATGTAGAAAGTTGAACGAACTTATCGAAAATATCTCAATGTATCTATTTTCGATCTATAAAAATATTTAAGGGCTGCATTTTCCATTTAAGTGATGATTGCAGATTTAAAATTGAACATGTAGAAATTAATAGGTTATTGGAACTAACGTTGTTTTTATGCCGGGGGTAGTAGTTGGATAAAATATTATTCATAAAGTTTAAATATAATTCTTGCCAGTGTGCAGCGTTTGGAGCTGCGACCATAAAGTTCCATTCAAACACTACACTAATGGACATCCATTTTTAATGTTCGCATGTGATCGTGAATAATGATGGAATTCAGTAACTGAACTCTGAACCATGCACTCGACAGATATTATCGACTTAGAGCACTAACCGTCCAGGCTTGTCATAAATGATCACCTCAGAGCCCGTTCTGCCAAACTACGCCTTGCTGGTTTGGTGGACCAAGGTGGAAAAATAGACGGCGAAGTTGGCTTCAAAGAGGCTCAGAGCACTGATGGTGAGAAGTGTTGTGGATGTTCAAAGAAACACCCCTATCGCAGCATTAGGTGCACTGTTAGGGGTCGAACCACTGCGTCTTACAATTATTATCAGGGTAGTTTCCTCCGAATGAACTCGAATAGAACCACGACAAGGTACCATTCCAATTATAACATCGAGGTGAAAACCCCATCCCAGATAAGAGTGGGAGAAAGGAAGGATTCCTCCTTGCCAAGTGGAGGGCAAATCTGCTACACGGTTGGTCCGAAGGTCAAAGAGGGATAAGGTGCGGAGAAATGGGAGGGGTTTCTAACATTTTTCCAGTCGGAGATCATAGCGACATTTGGCTGTGCTCAAAGACTGGCTTGGTCGTATACAGTACTACTTCTGAGATGGTCTGGCAGTAAACAGCCGTATCAGTCTCTTATGTGTTCAGGGATCAAAGGAAATGATATTACGGATAGGCTAAGAATACTTCAATAGGCTAACCATAAATTTTCGTTTTCGTGTTTGTGTATCATCTAACAGGGAATTTTTTCCACGTGAGTAAAATTCTTCATTTGGAGACCTGGAATTTATTTCTGCTATTAAATATCCTCCTAAGACAGCAGAAATTCGTTATTTTCATGTTTCATAAGCTAGGTCATGTCATGAATTTGATAGCCCTGTTTTGTAACCTTTCGATCCTCTTCATATTTTTATAACTTGTGTTTGCCCAAATGGTAATTAGATAGGATAAACGAGACTGGACATGGGAACTGTAAAGAAAATTTCTGCTTTCTTTTGAGAAATAACAGGTAACGCCTTTTATTGCTTCAATTGAAGAACGTAAAGATTTTATCACATAGTCCATATGGTTTGACCAAGTGAGTTTATTATTGATAATAATACCAAGGTATTTGTACAAGTCCACTCTCTTCAGTAGCTTGTTGTTTATGTTGATTTTGATGTGATGATTCTTTCTTTCGTTTTTTCTGGTTCAAACACTTAAAAACACTTTTATTTCCATTTAAAATTAAACCGTTTGCGTTCAACCACTCGTTAAATGTAGCCAAGTATCTATTAACTAGGTTATTTAGTTCTTCTAGGTCGTGTCCAGAATAGATCAGTCCAGTGTCGTCTCAAAACATATATACCTCTCCGCTCAGCTTTGCGAGTCTAATGCTTTCAACATACAGCAGGTACAGTAAGGGGTCCAAAACGGAGCCCTGCACAACACCCACATCCGATCTCAGTATAGAGTGCACTACAGTGTCGAATGCCTTTTTAAGGTATATGAAAACCACAATGATATATTTTCCATCTTCGAGTTTATAACAGATGTTTTGTATAAAATCCAGAAGACCACTCTCTGTAGAACATCTCTCCTGGAACCCATACTGGCATTCAGATATATCGATCTTTTCTTTATTACTTTCTCGATTATTTTGGAAAATATAGATGTCATTGATATGGGTCTATATATTTGGATCATCCTTGCACCCTTCCTTGTATATTGGTATTATTTTTTACTTCTTGAAACCTTCAGGGAATCCTCCAGTTTTCAAAGCATGGTTTACCTCATCCAGAAGTGTGAATTTGATCGTTTGATAAGTTTGCTTTATATCTCTAGCGCTCAGACCATCTCCTTTAAGATGCATTTATCATTATGGATCTCTTCAAACTTTGTATTGTCCATGTTGAAATTTGAATGTAGTCTGGTAATAGTTGCATAATAGTTGTTTGGGCAATCAGCATTGTCAATCTTAGTGTTGTATGTTACTGAGCCAACTTTCAACTGCTCTATTTTGGTTTCAAAGGTTTTCTTTTTTCCAACGATATTGTTGATTGTTCCCCATAACTTTCGCATTATATTTATATATCTAGATTTTGCTTCTTTGATATACTTGTTGGTTTATTTTTTTAGTTCATCGAAGTTGGCCTTGTACTCTTCGTTTCTCGAGAAGTTTTTCATTCTGCGATAGACTTTATCTCTTCTTATCATGATATTTTTAGTCTTCGTATTGTACCACTCATTGTCATATTTCATAACTAGACGTTTTTGAGAAGTGCAAATTTTTTTGACGTCTTCAAAACAGATGCAAGTTGACTGTGGTTGTCTACTGGTTTGATAATTTGGATTAGCAGTTTATTCATTTTTGTATAGTCGGTTTTCGTTATGAGCTTGTCTGTTTTGTTCATGTAATTTTTTATGTGTATGTTTCTGCTTTCTTGAATATTCAAGTTTATATCGCCAATGTTTGTTTCTCTCTTTCCCACAAGCCACTGAACCATTGCAAATACGTGTGTAGATCATTTTTAAGTTCTCTATATACACTGAAAATCTTGTAGTCCGCAAGATTAATACCTAAGAGTTCACAGTTGTTCAACTTCGGGATTTCGAGTGATTCAAATGAGATGGTATTCTTAATGTAGATAGCAACCCTTTCTCCCCTTGAACCCCTGCAGTATCCGTAAATATTGAAGTATCACTTTTCCTTTAATGAATTTTGAGACAAATGTTTTCTGCTACAATCATTCTTTACAGAATAAGAGGTTTAGTCAAATTTGGATTTCTCCCCATTCCTCAGTTTCAACATTGAAACCAAAAAACAATAGGCGTCGAATCCGCAAAGTTAGAAGGTCACGATACCACTGAATTCCCTTCGACTCCATGCAGATTTCGCACAGTAACTACACCCATATTCAGACTAGAATCGGTTCGCCCTTCGCCCCTTGGAAATTGTCAATTTCCGACGGTCTACGCGAGACACAAAGGCCGGTCAATCAAAACGATCATCTCGAATTGGCGTGGGAGAATGATGCAAGACTTCGATTAGTGGACCGGGCGGGACGAAAACCGGAGCGAGGCTTTCCTCGACGTCGTCGCACGTCGATCGTTCCACTTCAAGTCGCGCGTTCGTGTAGAAAAGGTGTGGGGAAGCCGTAAATAAACCCGAGTGTGTCCAATCTATCAGACAGGTGAGTTTTCGTTCGGCCAAAGAGCGCGGAAAATTCTCCGCCAGATCCAGTTTCCCGACAATTTTCCGATTCGTTGGGGATTACGACGATTGTAAACAAATTTTTTTTTGATCAATATTTGAAGCTGTGTTAAGTGAAACACATTCGAATATTTCGTTTCACGTGTAAAACACGTGTCATACAGCAAGTTTATTAAGTAAAATATTGCTTGAATAACAACTAAGGGTTAATTCTACTACCTATTCAGTTTGGCTTGCACCGTAATGGAAGAATAGAATATAGGATGTCTCCAAAACATATACGACTATTTTATAAACAACTAAGAATAGTAATTTGTTGAATATTTCTGTGATTTTATCTATACCCAATATCTTGGTCGTTCCAACAATAAATTGGAAAAAATATGACAGTCTATTAACACTTTTTAATGCAATAATACTCTAATGATCTTTCAAATTATAACATAAAATTTTCGATTATCAAAAATGAACTACTGATTAGGGTGATCTTGATTAGTTCAGAATTTTTCTTTGAAATGTTGGGGATGTATGATATATATAGATCGGGACGGATTTTTTGAAATGAGAAATTAAAAATAGAAATTTTTCCCATATAAATTACCACATTTATTCAAAACAGCGGAAACTACGAGAAATTGGATGTCAAATTATTTGAATAGTCAAGTTTAAACATAAAATACACAAGCCAATAAGAAAATTACTTAACAAACTCTTTGACAATCGAAAGTAGATATTGCTGTTGTTCTTCATTAATGGTAATCAACTGATTAAATCCTTCCATTAATACAACACTACGTTCTGTAATATCGTTGACTACTTTCATTTCAACACATTTGTCTTTATACACTGTGACAAAAAAGTAGACGGAAATTTGAAATTAAACGCAAAAATCTCAATCTACTTCAACATTTATTGAATCTCCTTCAAAATATGCTCCATTTTAAGCGATACACATGCGCCAACAACTTTTCCAATCACCGAAACATATTTTTAAGCGCTTTCGGCGATGGCCTGCACTTCTTCTGCAAATTTTCTGTTATGACATCTATGGAATCAAATCTCGTTCCCCGAAGCGACAATTTCAGTCTGGAGAAAAGAAAAAAGTTATACGGAGCTAAATCAGGGGAATTAGGCGGCTGTTCGATGGTATTTATGGTCTTCAAGTCGTTAATAACCATGGCTCGATGAGATGGTGAATATTTTCACGCAAACGTCTCAAAACGGTTGAATAGAAGTCCTTCTTGACCGTTTGATCTTGCGGAACGAATTCATGTTGAACCAGACCACGAATATCAAAGAAAACACCCAGCACCGTCTTGATTTTCGACCGACTCTGGCGAGGCATTTTCGGTTTTGGCTCTTTTTTTCTCACCAATTCCGATGATGGGGTGTCGTATTCATAGACCCATATCTCGTCACCAGTTATAATCCATCCCAAGAACGTGGAACCAGAATTCGCACGCACGATCGCGACGCGCCGCATGCCCAAATGGTTCACCAAAATCAAACTAGCGGTTTCACGACAGATGTTGAGATCTCGAGATATCTCTATAACACTGGCATGGCGATTTTCGAGCACCATTTCCTAGATTTTTTGGACGTTATCTTCGGTTGAAGAGGTCGAAGGTCGTCTGGAACGAAACAAATCTTCGACGATCTCCCGACCGCCTTTAAAGGTTTTATACCACTCGTACACTTCGATTTTCAATATAACAGAGTCCCCATAAGCCTTTTCCGGCATCCGCAATGATTGAACACACGGAATTTCGTTCAAAACACAAAATTTGAGACAAACTCTTTGTTCAATATTTGTTTCCATTGTAAAATTCGCAAAATACCACTGAGGTCGACTGGTTTCAACAGCTGTCGTGAACAAACTAATTGACAGATCTCGTTCATGTTTGGCATAGTAATTAAGGACAGTCCTACCAACCTACAGACACTTGAAATACTTAAAAATACTCAACGCGGGTAATTTAAATGAGAATTTCCGGATACTTTTTTGTCACAGTGGTATGTCTATGAGCTTTATACTCCTCATGGCCAGTCAGCAAAGTCTTTCCTGAAAAATTGGAAGATATTTTAAGTATCTTAAATGAATTACTAGACACGAAGTCTTAGATATTTTTTCCTTGCAATATCTTTAGTACCCAGGCTTAGTCGCTTCGGAGAGAACTTGAGACCTTCGTTATTTGATGCCTGTACCATTGCAGCCATCAAACCAGTTAGATCTTTACAAAATACAAAATCATCTTCTTCATCAAAATATTTTAGGAAATTCTGTTCTTTGGTGCGATAATAAGACACCTTAGTTCCTTTCTTTTAGCTTAGAAACCAGAATTTCTGAAGCAGACAGTCCCAGATCTCCGATTAGGTTGTTTCAATCATATTGATTGAATAATTTCGACGAGTTCAGGTCACACTCAAAGTCGCAATCGCTACTATCAGTTTTCGTCTCAATGTCAATTAACTTCTGCTGTGAAACATAAGCTTGAGATACAGGGAAAGCTCTAGGGCTCACAATTGTATGAAAGGACATTCCCATTTGGCTCGATTTTTTGCTTAATGCCAGTTATGTTCACCAAACAAAAATACTGGTGGTCGGAGAAGTGCAACTGAGCTTGAAACTGCTGAAGTCCGTGCCGGGACATTTTCAACAATCTTTTGTGATGAACCTCCAACTCGTCTCCCTCAGTTCAAAACTTTACGGTGCCCTTTCAGCCCTAACACTTTCTATCATCTTTTCTGAATCACTTCGTTTCCACTCCCTTCCAAGCGATCGTTTACTAGCATCAGTAACACCCTTCTACAAAAAAATGTGACATATTATTTCCCTTTAATTGCTCTCTAATCTGTTCAGTTTTCATAAGTATGTGAGAAAACTATTTTCGAACAACACAACATGGATTTCTTTTCATCTTTTCCTCTGTGTGGGTGACTGGGCAAAGACTATTTTGTATTAGAGTCGGAAACTCACGATCTTCTTAACAACCCGTCACCAGTGGTATTCCACATGGGTCTGTTCTGGCTCCCCTGCTCTTTTTTCTATATACTACCGATCTTACTGTTTCAACTCAGTCTAAGTGCTCTCTATAATGCTGACACTCTCCAACAGGATATTGACTACATCAGGCAGTGGTGTATCGACTGATCCTTGCCTTCAAGTTTTGATAAATGTATGTTTCTTCACATGGGAAAGAGCAACCCACTTGCGAACCCGACATTCTGAAACGCGACATGGATCCTTTTGAAACGGTATAGCGTAGGGCAACAAGAATCCCCTATGGCATCACACTTCCTCCGTATGAAGAACGACCCAATATATTCGAGTTGCCATACTTCTCCAGACGCTCGCGTGACCTGATAGTTAGCTACAGAACCCTCAACAACATGTTTAATTGGGGTCTTCATCACAACTAATGTAAGAGTGAATTATTTAATTTTTCACTTGTATATTTCTATTTAAATCTATTTGTAACTTCTTCTGGTTCTATTCTAAAAGGACGCTTGTTATTTTAGCTTCATCATTAATGTCTAATCGATTTTAAATATTGTTAGACTTGCATATTCAATTGACTTTCCATGATATACGCTTCTCGCTGTTGCTTCTACGTTTTCAGTCTTGTAATTTCTAATTTGAGGCATCCAAGGTCTTAGATTTCTGTCCCTCATTCCAAATATAATAATGATAGCAGTCATTATGGTAGTTAACGGTTTTTTTTCTAGATCATAGCAGTTTCCTACCGGAAAGTTTTTCTTTTCTTATTCGTCCATAAACGTAAGAACTCTACACCCTGTATTTCGAAAACGGAGAAGTTTTGAATATATTTTTATGGACATTTTTTCATTTTTTTTATGAGGAATCTCTTGTAGACATTAATAACTGACACCCCGTATAATCAGGAGTATCAACACCGCGAATATTCGTTCCAATTAAATCGTAGCTGACAGAACGATCTGAATACGTTATCCATGTCATCTCGCGCTCAATTACATTGCAATTAAATCGCATCGCCCAGCCGAAAAATCGAAATCAATGGCTTCATTCTATGAGACATCAATCAAGCAAAGCGTTCTTGCAAATTCGGCATTAAAATTAATCGAAATAAATAGAATCCTCGCTATCTATTTATTTCACTCATCTATTGCGGAATCATCAAATTTTTTTTAAATGCGATGCAATCGAACGTATTTTCCACAATAGTCCCGATTTGAAATTAACGCGTTCATCGTTTCCTGTTCAGATTATACGCGAAGTGGTGAAACATAAATTTTTGCGAAATTAGGAAAGTTTGACCAATAAAATTGACAATTGTTTTTCATCGTCTAGAGGAAGGACTTTAGGTCTGAAAAACGCTCAGGTTCTATTGCTAAAATTTAACCTACTAACCTCAGAGGAAGAAAGACTGGAACAGCATTTCGTCGCTTTCGGGAAAAGGGTTATCCAGGATTCGGTTATATCTTGCCAGTAACAAGTGAACCCTCTTGAACCTTACCAACGTGGGTAACCTTGTAAAAGCTTTCTCGCAGTTACTCAACCCCTCGCACCGCGTCAAAGTTCTGACTTCGTGAGAGTATTTGAAGGTGCCTACCAGTAGCGAACTATTGTCTCAGCGAGAAAATTCCTAAATACCGGTCAGTGGTCTCCTTTCATAACTACCAATTTCCCTGTACCAACCGATCATTCTGGATTGCATCACCTGGTATTCTGAATTCCACAATCGATTAAGCAGCTCGATCACAGTTTCTTTGTCAATATATATTTTTGAACATATGTGGGGAAAAAATCTTATCTATGTAGTAACATTTGTTTCCAGATGATATCAAACACGTCTGAAACAAGAATGACTTTATTTGACTATCAGTATTCATGCAATTTATCTTCAGTTTTCACGCTAAATTGATGCAAGTTTTCTGCGTTTCTTGTTGACTTTCGAATCTTTGAATTTATTGTAATGGTTGCTGAACGTCCTGGACGCTATTTGAGTGGTAAGAATTGTAACACTTCTAGAGGAGGGGCGAAGCCAACGTTACGTGGCTAACTTGTTGAATGTTAATCAAAGCACTATTTCAAGAGCAATTAATCGGTACCACGAAACAGAGGAATATGGAAGAAGGGCCGGACAGGGAAGAAATCGGATAACAACACCAGTTGATGATCGTTGGCTTCGTTTAACTGCACTAAGAGTTCGACACTGTACGGCTAGAATGCTACAAAATGAACTTGCATTTTCCAGAAATGTGCGTATTTCATTGCAAACTGTTAGGAACAGGCTCAGAGAAGACGATATCAGACCAAGGGTTTCACCATAGAGCATCGAGATGCAAGACTTCAGTTTACGAGAGAACATGCAAATTGGGGTATTCCAGAATGGTTAAATGTTCTATTTTCCGACGAGTCCAGGTCCTGTCTAGCATCAAATGATAGACGCGTGCCTGTATACAGACGACCTAGGGAACGGTATCAGCAATGCAGTATCCGGCAAACCGAAAATTTCGGAGGGGGCTCAGTAATGGTGTGGAGAGGCATTTCTTTCCATGGTCGAACTGAGTTAGTCCTATTTTTTTTTCAATTTATTGGTGTCAAATATTTGAATTTGGGAGGCTTTTACTTGGTAAAATTCCATTATCAATAATAAAAAACAAGTACTGTGTTTTAAGGAATTTTACTCAATAATTGCGATTCGTAACGCGTTTCACTACACCGTAGCTTCTTCAGACGAATGAATATACAGAAAAATATAAATGAGAATATAACTATAAATGTTCTTGAGTAATTAAAAGTTTATTGGGTTGCTTCTTCTTAAGTGGTTATTTATGACAGGTATATCCAATAAAATTAAGGAATAGATTGCTCCCCGAAAAGATTCAATAGAGGTGAAGGGCTTAAATCGACTTGTTCATTGATGAGTCTACCTGAGTGTTTGTATTTATTTATTTCTAAAGTTTCCCAAAGATCTACCTTCCAATATTTATTATCTGTATGCAAAATTTCAAACTGTGGGTCGAAAGAATGATTATTTTCTAAGAGATGATTCGCGTAATTTGAATCTGATTTTTTATTTGAAAAACTGCGTTTATGTTCCGATATTCTAATATTAAAATTTCTATGTGTTCTACCAATGTAGAAATTATCACAGTCATTGCAATTCAATCTATAAACACCTGATTTATTGTTTTTACCTGGTTTAGTTTTATTATTTTTTATAAATTTGCCTAAATTATTATTAGTTTGGAAAGCTATGTTGAAATTATTGCTACTTAAGAATGATTTCAGTTTCTCACTTGTAATGCCAACGTAGGTTAAGGTGTTGAATTTTTGTTTCAATTTATCGACAGGGTAAACTTCATTCAATACGATTTTACTTTGTTTTTTACATAAAAAAGTTTCTTATGTAACGGCACCTTCGTTCAAACTTTCAAAATTCCTCAACGACTTGCTAATAAAACATTGCAATTTTAAATCTGAATTTTCGGTCAAAAATTCATACGAACTTATTGCCAATATCAAAGATACCACTATACCACCTAATTCCAAACTTATTTCTTTCGATGTTAAGAATCTATTTCCCAACATTCCTCCAAAAGATACGTATTATTTAGTTGAAGAATTATTAGAAAGGAATCATGTCAATACTATCATTAAATCAGATATTCTTTCATTATTAAAAATTTGTTTAGATCAAAATTATTTCCATTTCAATTACAAATATTATACTATTGAAGACGGCTTGATTATGGGCAATCCGTTAAGTCCTTTGTTAGCAGAAATTTTCATGAATAACTTAGAGAAATTAATTCATAATCATCCACTCAGTAAATATTGTTTATACTGGTATCGCTATGTAGACGATATCATAATTTGCTTCACAGGAACAGATAGACAGTTAAAATTTTCGAAAATCATATAAATTCATTACATCCAAAAATTGCATTCACAACCGAAATAGAAAGCAATAATTCGATAAATTTCTTAGACGTAACAATTTCGAATGAAAATGGAAAACATGTTTTCGCAATTTACCATAAGCCGTCACATACAGATATTATAATACATAACTCGTCGTGTCATCCATATCAACATAAAATGTCAGCATTCAATAGTTTTATTCATAGATTGATTAACATCCCGTTATCACCAGAAAATTTCACCAAAGAACTAAATTTGATTAAACAAATAGCCAAAAATAATGGTTACAATTCCAAACTAATAAATAATATTTTAAATAAAAACAAAGTAGAATCGCATTGAATGAAGTTTACCCTGTCGATAAATTGAAACAAAAATTCAACACCTTAACCTACGTTGGCATTACAAGTGAGAAACTGAAATCATTCTTAAGTAGCAATAATTTCAACATAGCTTTCCAAACTAATAATAATTTAGGCAAATATATAAAAATAATAAAACTAAACCAGGTAAAAACAATAAATCAGGTGTTTATAGATTGAATTGCAATGACTGTGATAATTTCTACATTGGTAGAACACATAGAAATTTTAATATTAGAATATCGGAACATAAACGCAGTTTTTCAAATAAAAAATCAGATTCAAATTACGCGAATCATCTCTTAGAAAATAATCATTCTTTCGACCCACAGTTTGAAATTTTGCATACAGATAATGAATATTGGAAGGTAGATATTTGGGAAACTTTAGAAATCAATAAATACAAACACTCAGGTAGACTCATCAATGAACAAGTCGATTTAAGCCCTTCACCTCTATTGAATCTCTTCGGGAAGCAATCTATTCCTTAATTTTATTGGATATACCTGTCATAAATAACCACTTAAGAGGGAGTAACCAATAAGCTTTTAATTACTCAAGAACATTTATAGTTATATTCTCATTTACATTTTTCTGCATAATCATTCGTCTGAAGAAGCTACGGTGTAGTGAAACGCGTTACGAATCGGAATTATTAAGTAAAATTCCTTAAAACACAGTACTTGTTTTTTATTATTGGTGTCAAATACACATTTGTGTTTACACAGGTCAGAGTAAATACTGTCTACAATCATTCACTTGCAATCCAAAATATTTTAGCAATTATAAAAGAACAGCCAGAATGATTATATCATCAGCCAACGCTTGTAAATTAATATCTAGTGCGCCGATTATTCTCTCAACGACGTCGAGCATCATGGAACACAACAGATAGGATAATACTCCTCCCTGAGGGCCCCTACCAGTCCTCCCTCAGGGCACCTACCTACTTACAACTCAGGGAAGTGCTGATCAATCTGTTATTTAGCATGTTGCTAAACTATTCCTCAATAATATTCGATAATGTTCTAGCCTCTCGCAGTGGGAGTATATTAAATGCACCCTCAATGTCCATAAAGACTGCAGCTGCAGTCGATAGACTGAGTGAGTCTCCCGACAAGAAAAAACGTTACTCGCGAAAATCTGCTGTTATCAATACGTGATGAAATCTATCGATTTTGGCGTTAACTGGACTCAACAGAGTGTATAAGGACGTGCAATGAAATATTGAATTAATGGAATTAAGGTAACAAGATCGCAGCATGTTTCGAAGAATATTCTTTCGTAATTATTAGTACCATGACCATGGGAAATTCTCATCCACTCAACAATTATTTCAGCTTATTTTCCAAGCAAGAAAAAAATATTCAAAAACAAACGTCAAACGGCGAAAAAATAAGACACGTGTGGCTTATTTCTTGTCTTCAAAATGCCTATCGCTTGAAAAATTACAAAAGTAGATACGCGTAAACTAATAATTACAGAATAATAAGTTTATAGGTACGTATTTTCTCTACAATTAGCGCGATAAGTTTCACCGAAACAAAAACGATAAAACATTATCTAACGTAAACCCCAAATTCATTTAATTCTTTTCGATATACGACCGAAACGAAAACTTGTTTGTAAAAAGATCATCCTATCTATTTCGTTCGCGGAAAACAGCCACGAAAAAATGATAAATTCGTCTCATCGTTTATTCGAGCATTAAAATATTCATTGTCGTGACACCCATTCATAAATTTTCTAGTACAAGTTCATAATTTAACAATGTTATCGATAGAATGTTAATTGTATTGTAGCCCATTGTCGAGATAGACCTTGAGACGACGACGGGATCCTATCTCATCTACACTGTTCGAAAGACGCGAGAATTTCAGGATCTTCCTAGATAAGTTTAAATTTTGAATACAGGGTGTTATATTATCAACATTCTATCATTTCCGAGTCTACTAAGAGTTATCATCAACTACGCAAGTCAGTTGAAAATGAAACAAGAACTCGCTTTTGATTACTGAGTGCCATTTTTTTGAACGTCTTAAAAATGATCCGGCATGAAGAGTCGATGTGATAGAGATATGGACGACGCAGACTATACGACGATTACCTTGCTATCAACCAACCAAGCTCCGGCTCTAACCAAACTCACCTGTGTACTACTTCACTTGCCACCGCGAATGTATTATCTGAAATGTTCGCAGCATCTTCAGACATTCTTCCTAGTCTAACCACCATCAGACCCGTTCCTGTTTTGAGTGCTTGAAACACCTTCAGCACCAGGTTGCAATGGTATTTCTCAGCAAACTTGAAACTGTGCTTCGTTACTGGCTCCACCTTTGTCCCATATTTTCCCAAACCCTTCTCATTTCATTCTTTGCCTTCACCTTGACTCCATGCTCTAGTGACACCAATTATAGATTGGATATCTTTAATTACCATTTAATCAGTTTGGTCCCGATTGTGGCTGAGATATTTGAGAAAATTGTTATGGAGGGAGTTTTTGACTCCGCACTGACGAAAGGTACATACCAGACAACATATTGGCTGCTCGGACCGGAGTCTAGGCTTCCCTTGGACTCTACAAGGATGGTTGGACCTGAAGGTACAAGAGCACTGGCTGAGCTTCTCAGATCTTACGACACTCTCGATTTGCCATCAATGGATCTTCCACTGAGAGAGACAAGGCTTAGTTTATATAGTTATAATTGCAAATTAACGGGGCACTGTCGCCTTCAAAATAACCTAAGTACGTTAGGATTTATCGGGTAACCCTCATGTAAACTATGTAAAGAAGAGATAGAGTCAATGGAACACGATATGTGCGAGTGCCTAACTGGGGACAGAGAGGAAAGAGAGAAACAGAAACCTGCTTAAATGCAAGGATTAAAGTTCTATACTTAACAAACAAGTCCTTATCGACGTGATATACTTAGACTTTTCTCTAGCATGTAAAGTCACCCGAAGAAGAAACTCTTGCTTAAACTGGAGTATCTGGATTTAAAACGCAACTTGTTGTTATAAATAAAGATATTCTTGAGTAATCGAACTTTTCGAGTCAAAGTTGGTGTTACTTTGACCGTTCCCACATTAGTTAGCAGTGGTGTCCTCCGCGCCTGGGTTTTGTGGCCCTTCTTGTTTCTTATAGACACTCCAATAAGTACACCTCTCAATTCAGAATGTTCCATGTTAGCCGACGATGCGAAGATCTTCGACAACCCCCTAAAATGACGTACCATGATTCAGAACCATCTCTACAATATTGTGAACTGGTGAAAGAAATGGCTCTTCCCGTGCCGGGTCATCCGTAGGGATAAAGTTAATCTTCGAAGGCAATACGTACTCTCACGGTTCGTGAGCAAAGCAAATAAGTTTCTTTGGAGAACAGATAATTTTTAGGGTGTGATCTTTGCACTTGTAGTACTCTGAACATAACTTTCTTATATAAAAATACACACGTAGGATGTTGAAAACTCGCTGTGTAAACAGGATTTTGGCAACTACTGTTCAATATCAATCCTACCCACTCTTTCAAGGATCTTGGAAGTCCTCGTGAAGGTTCGAATGCTGCATTATATTAAGAAGACAGCAATTTAGAGCGAGTTCAATCATGCTTATCGCCAGAAAATATGAAGTTAGTACATTTCATTTGGAAGCTCTTGAAAACAAGGAAGAAGTGATTGTCAAGAGTTGCGACTTAAAGAAAACATGGACTGTCAATAATTGAGAATTATGGGTTTAGAGCCCCAATATACATATCTCGAAGCCATACCTAGAGAACAGGTCCAATTCCATCGAGTGGTATAATTGTCGGGAGTACCGCAAGGTTCTATATTGGGACCAATTCTTTTTATATATAAACGATATTCCACGAGGCGTTGATCCAGACGGATTGTATCTATTTGCCGAGGACGCGGCGATGCTGAATGAATATCACGATATACCTCAATATGGGTTTGAAGCAAACTCGATTCGTCTAAATTTGGAAAAACACTATCTTTATCGACCACAACAAGAAAGTATGCCAATGAGGGTCGTTTTATTGATTCTTGGTTTCAACTTGGATGACCGAGATTGGTGAGGGCATTCTGTGGATGAGGAAATTGCTGTCGGAGGAACAGCTTGACTTATCTATCTAATTATCACATGTTTGGGTCTTTGAGAGGAGCAACAACTCTGTTGCCCAAGCTTTCGTGCGTGATTGAGACACGCTCCTCTTCTTCGTTAAAGGCATAAAAAAGCGTTTTAAATCGAGCCTCGGTTACATTATGACATCGTTGTTGGTAGTCTGAACTAGATCATTTGTATATATTATGTAGAGCAAAGGTCCCAATATAGAACCCTGCGGTACACCGTTTAATACTTGTTTGGAATCAGATCGTATTATATTTCCGTTTTTTTCTCTACTTATTGTCTTTTGGGTTCTTTTGGATAGATATGATCCAATGAGCTGTAATGCTACCCTCTTATACCATATTTCTCCAGCTTATTCAGTAACTTCTCATGGTTGACTCTCAAAAGCTTTTGACAGGTCCAGACAGAGGCCGCTGTAGTATTATTTTGATTTAGTAACCTGATGATAGAAGTAAGTGCTTGATATATTGCATTCAATGTTGACCTTCCTGTCTAAATCCAAACTGTTGTTTCACAAGTATGTTGTTCGCTTCAAAAACTGCATTAATTTGTCGAAAATTATACGCTCAAATATTTTATTCACATTGGAAAGCAATGATATTGGCCTATAATTATCAATATTTTCTTTGCTACCTTTTTTATAGATGGGTTTCACCATTGCTTCTTTTAACCTTTGTGGATACTTTCCTGTTTGTAGAATCTGGTTTATAATGTGAGTAAGTGGAGTTTTTATAATTGATGCACAATTCTTGAGCACTTTTACTGGTATGTTATCACTTTCAACTGAACTTTTATTTTTAATTGTAAACTATATTGGTACGTTTCTTGCTCTATAAGTGGACTTAAAAATATGCTATTGTTGCAGGATTTGATGTTATTGTTGTCCGTATCAATACCACTATTGCTTGTATTTGAACTGATAAAATGGGAATTGAATTGGTTGAGTACAGTTTCTTCATTTTGGTAGGGAAATGAATTGAAAATTATGTCATTATTATTATTCTTTTATTTGTGATAGTGTTGACTAACTTCCATGTGGCTTTTGTTTTGTTTTCAGACTGTGTTATATAGTTCCTATGACTTATCATTTTAGCCTGTTTCACAACCTGCTTCAGTATACTGCAATATCTTTTGTAATAGTCCTGTGATATTATTCCTTCTTGTACTTCTTCCCACATTGATCTTTTTCGGTTACTTGAAATTTTTATCCCTGTTGTTATCCATGTATGTATTGTTCTAGTCATTGAGCACTTCTTCTCTGGAAATATCAGATTCATATACATTTGCATTATCTCTGAGAAACAGTTGTATGCTTCTGTTTGGATCCGATCGCCCCAATACACCCTGCCAAGATACATCCTCCAGACTGCTGAAAAACTGCTGCATTTTAGAATCAGTGAAAATCTTTTTCTAATCCATTTTCTTCCATTGGCAACATTATTACACTCCATTGTTATGAATTGAGCCATATGATCCGACAAAAGTGAGTTTATATTATAGTTATTTCTATATGTTGGAGTGTTGGTAAAGATATTATCAATTAATGTTTTTGTTGTTTGTGTAATTCTTGTTGGTTCGTTTATTGTTTGCTGTAGATCATATGTGCAAAGTATATCTACAAAATTATTTTTAACGTGGCTATCTTCCAATAAGTTGATGTTGAAATCTCCACAGAGTATCACATCATATTTATTAAATTTCATACTTATTTCATAGAGTATTTGATCAATTTCATGAAGAAATACCTGTGCATCGCCCAAACAGGTCCTGTAGACTATCAAAATTATCATTTTTCTGGTATTACTGATTGCACATGATACCTCTATTTCCTTATCCACACTCAGGTTAGTGATCCATTGACATTCTCAAAGTCGGTAATATTATCACGGATTAAAATAGCTGTTCCTCCATGTATAAATTTCTCTTGCGTAACTTGATATTAACCTGTAGTTGGGAATCTTCAAAAATGGAATTTCATCTTCATTCATCCAGTGTTCACTGAAACAAATTACATCTGGGATCTTTGTGAGTGAGTTGATGAAGAGTTCGATTTCCGGAAGTTTGTTTTAATACATTGAATATTCTGATGTAAGATATTCAAGCAGTTACCGGATTCACTTCTCTGTTGAGCGATTCGCCTTGGCAATATGCTTGGCTTGACCAGCAATCTCCCTACAATGTATGTACGCCCAATCTTTATTCGCCTCTAATCAACATCGTAAAAGTTATCGTCCCGCACGACCATGAAAATATTCAAATTTGACACGCGAAACGATCTAACGAAAATCTTCTTCCTGTGCAAGATGTACGTTTTACATCATCCAACATCGTGTTCGTTCCGTTATCGAGACGAGAGAATCATTCCTCATCGGACGAGTCTTCGACGCGCCTCCGGGGCTCTCCACTTTTTATGGCGATCGCTCACATGCCAATCAACCTTATTCGGAGGAATTCCTCGCGTCGGCAACTCTTACAAATCATAGGTCGGTCCGGCGTTTTTCGATACACGGAGAGAGAAAATCGTTCCGAGAAATTGCGGAGAAGGCATCGTGGCCTTCTACGTTTTTAGATATCGATATACGCGAACCCCGAAGTGATTCGTACGAGCTAAAAGTTTGCCATCGAGAATCATGATGATGTTATTTTCGATCTATTTACCCAGAAAATGAGAATGGAAAAGATTATTTTCCGATATTTTCAACATATTCCGCTTAAGTTCGAGTGTTTAAGGTTGGGAGAATGCAGTAGATGGTGAAATGTAATTAGAGAAAAATGACCCACATCCCCCCCACCCTAGTTTTTTTTTTCATGGACTAGTAAGAGATCCAAGATTTTTGCGTTCTCGAATTTTGGTAAAATCGCATTTGCGAATATCTCTATGATTATCAAACTTACATAAAACTGAGTTTGACATTCTGTGGGCAGTTTTTTTGGATGAAACTCAATCTGAACTCTAACCAGAGGAGATTTTTTTTCGAAAATCTATAACACATGTTGCCAATTTTTAGATTCAGTGCCCTTTCTCAGTAATTCCTTCCTGGATTGTTCTTACTACACATTTTCCAGAGTTTTACTGATGAATTCATTAATCGCACCAAGCTCTAATATTTCTGAGATCCTCCTGAATTCAATTATATTCATTGGAGAGGACACCTTGGTTTTCATGTCATTGACGTATCAAGAAAACCCAGATCTTAAGTGATATCAGAGATGAACGCAAAGAACAATTTGGGACCCAACATTGGACCCTGAGGAACCCCACTCACTAAAGGCTGTCCATTCGAAAAACCTTCGGCGACTCGGAATCTAAATAAATATTCTTCAATCCACTATTAGAACAATTCTGGTTGATTAAAATTGTGTACAAGTCATGTACAGTGTGTTTGTTTAGATATTTAGAGGAAAAAACATTGTTAACATCGTCATGTCATTTGTGGAACGAAATATCGAGGAAATTGGTGTATGCGTTCAAGAGTTATTGCGATTAGAAAATTCGACCTAAATTTATAAAACAGCCTGTATATCGAAAACGATATTTTAAGTGCCGATTCGAACTCCCCTTGGTGTACTTTAACTACAGTTAAACTATGTATGATCACCATGTATACAAGTACCAATTTTTTTTATATTATTTATTAGAAACGTATTTCAAATTAGCGTTGATTAGTGTCAGGTTTCCCTATACCTAAAATGGCTCGTTTTAGATTATATTCGCATTTTATCAAAAACCAGCAGTTCCTTCGAAAAATTAAATCATTACGCCGTGGAACGGACACCCTGTATATAAAATACACAAATATATACGTACGTTCCTAGACTTTTGTACGATATCATGGATTCTTAAAACGTCGATAAATCAAATCGTCTGCCGCCTTATCATAACCCACGTTATCTGGATTGTTCGATGAAAATCGCGATAATGAGTTATGTAGACGTCGACGAATACGAGAACGTAATCCAGTTTGTCCGCAAAATGGGGCCAAGGACTGTCGACCGCGCTCAGAAGAATTATTGTTGTACGCTTTGACACACAAATTGCCGGCGATTTTTCAATTGAGATCGCGATTCGAACAAATTAATGGCGATTGCCGCTAGTTCACAATTTAATTATTTGAATGAGACACGCGAACTTTTAGAATTGATACTATTTTAGGAATAGAATGTCATGAATTCGACTAGTAAAGCACAATACGCCACTACTGATATGTTCTCTTTCATTTCAGTAAAATGCCGTCCATACAGCACGACGTCGATGTTCCCTTCAAAAAGGCCACATTCGGCATGGGATGTTTCTGGGCGTGCGACGCCCTCTTCGGGGCCCAGTCCGGAGTGTTGAGAACCAGGGTCGGTTATTCCGGAGGCACTCTGATCGATCCCCAATACAGGAAACTGTAAGTCGACTTCAAATACCAGAAATTTCGAATTACCTAACGATTGCAATATTTTACAGCGGGGACCACACGGAAGTCATCGAGATCCACTACGATCCTAAACAGATCACGTACGAAGACCTGCTGCAGTTATTCTGGAACAACCACGAGTACGGCTTGACGACTTGCGTTAAAAAACAGGTAGGAATCATCATCATACGCGCCAATCTCTACGAAATTCGAGCTTGACCTTGACTGTTTCAAGGGCAAACGACGTGCTACAAGGTCACGGTCAAGGTCAAACTTGAATTCGTACGAAATCTACAGATTCTTTTCGTTTTTTCGCAGTATATGTCCCTGATATTGTACCACGACGAGGATCAGAAACATATGGCCGAAATATCGTTGAAGAAAGAAGCGCACAGAAGAAACGAGCAGTTGATTACGACGATTGCGCCCGCTGGTATATTTTACCCAGCCGAAGAGTAAGTGAAATATCATTCTATCAAAGTACCGGAAATTGATTATTTAAAAAATTTCCTAGAACGATTGTCAACATTTGCTAAGTTGGCACTACTGTTTTCTCTACTAACGCGAAGTTTGAACGCAATTTGTCATCTAGTTTGTTTACAGTGCCCGATTTTGTCAGTTCTAACCAGTGTGTTTCAAGATTTTTACAATTTGTCTCAAATTTTGTATTGCAAATGAAATTTCGCGTGCCGAATCGCTGAAAATGTTACAAAAGTCTAACGGTGAATCGATTTCATCAAACGTTCACTAACGCCGGTTATGGTTCTTTATAGAAGACATCAAAGTGAATTCGCGGCGAAAACTGAAGTTGATTTCGAAAAAAGCGTTTGAAAAACGTTTCGATGATTGGCGTAAATGTATTTATGTGTCCTTGATCTATTTCCGGTACTTTTTGACAAAATGGAAACCGTGAAAACATTGAATGTGAAAAAATGTCTCGCATCGTAGTACTTTAATCGCAAAAAGTTATTTCAAATGAAACCAACTTGGTTATTTTAATTAATATCTACGAAAGCACCTATTCAACAACTTTGAAAATAAGACATCTTTATTTCTGTAATAGATAAAATGAGTAAGCAATCCCACGGCAACATAACCACAATAAAAATACATAAATATCCATTACGAGTAAAGCCAAACAGTCAATAGTTCAATATTTCGAAGTGTGAATTATATTTGTGAAAAATATATCATTCAAATACCATTTTCTGCGCTGAAAATGGTGTGTATTATATTATTACATGATATATAACTCAAATAATCCTAAATGTATCGTAAAGAAACGTGAGTTTACCAACAGAAAAAAAGGACTAAGGTTTCGAAAACGAAACTGAAATTTTTAGATTAAACACTAAGAAAATTCAGAATTTAAAGCTTATCTGATGCGCTTTCACTATTCACGGATAAAAAAATGCGACCCTAATCGGAAAAGAAAACCCATGGATTTTACACCACGATAATGGACCATCTCACAAGGCTATCATTGTGAATGAATTTCAAACGAAAAACTCAACTAAACATAGAGGAAATGTTGAATTTACAGCCCATTGAAGACGAGGCTTACTGAAAACGTGACATTCAATTCGAAAAATGAGAGTTTCAGAATGGCAAATGAGCTTTGTAATACTACTGAATATCAGCCTGAATTGAAGGAGCTTTTAAAAATTGTCAAGCAAAAAAAAATTACAAAATTCTTTAAACCATAGCCTAAGCCTGATGATAATAACTAATCAATATTGTCAAAAACTTCAATTAAATTGATTTATATATACAGGGTGTTTCCGAATAAGATGTCATAAATGAAGGATGCGAATCCCTGAATAATTTGAGCAAGAAAGTACGAAGAACCAATGGTCAAAAAATGCTTCGTTGCCGAGATACAGGGTGTTAAAGTTGAGAAAATTTTTCGATTTTCTCTCGATAAAACCTAGACTTCTCAAGATTTCGGGCTCAAATTTTCCACATAAGCTATTAAACACAATCTGAATCACCAGGTGAGGCCAAATTTTGGAACAGTATACAGGGTGATACTTTTTCATGGGCCATGTTCCATTTTTACCCTCGGAACTTTTTTTTGGTACGCCACTGGCACTAACAAAAAATAAAATCGAATAGATCATTCAATTTGAATTTTTTTTCACTCTTGCATTTTGATCGTAACTATCACCGTTTCTGAGATATTAATTATTGAAAATAATCCAATAGTTTTCCCATATCGAAGCCATGGAGATATTATCTTAATAACTGATGCAATTTTTCAGGAATTGAGCTAAAATTTACATCAGATATCTCCTTATTGTATGTTTATAACAAAATGAGGCAGAAATTCCTGACAGTATACAGGGTGTTATTTTTTCACGTGCATTTTCCTCTTTTTGCCCCCTGAACTTTTTTGTGGTGCGCTACTGGTATATTCTGAAAACAGAATCAAACAGATTATTCAATGCGAAAACTTTTCTGTTCCTTGTATTTTTCCGTATCTGCCACCATTTTCGAAAAATTAATCAACAACGCCCGAACAGGCTACCCCTTTGCCTCCGTATATTTTTTCGGGCATAACTGACGTTTTTCGTAATCAGAAACGGATTTTTCATTCAATTCGGATAATTTTGTGCTCATCTTGATCCTCATGTCTTTCACCGTTTTGAATTGAAAATCATCAGAATTTATCGTGTCTTCCTCATATCAGAACACGTTGGTGATTTCAAAAGGCTTAGTAGGCTCTGATACAATTTCGCAAATGAAATCATAGAAAAAAAACTTGACACTTCAATGATTGTAAGTTTTGTCATTCAGTTTGTTGTGCCTACATTTGAAACAGCTGTAAGTAGTAACCAATAATCTTTGAAATGGTTTTCACTAATGCAGAAATGGCCGATATACATTTAATGTACGGTGTGGCTGAAGGAAACGCAGTGCACGCAAGGCGTTTGTATCAAGAACGCTTCCCTAATCGAATCATTCCTGATAGGCGTACGTTTTCTGACATCCACAGAAGATTGAGAGAACGGGGTACATTCAAACCGAATCATGACTTGAAAGGGCAAATCGGACAATAAGGACCCCGGAAATCGAAGAGGCAGTCCTAAATTGTATAGATGAGGATCCTCAGCTGAGTACAAGAAAAATTGGAAGAGAGTTGAATATCTCATTTGTATTGGTCTGGAAAATTCTCCATGATTTCTTGCTTTACCCATACCATATTCAACGCGTCCAAGCTCTACTACCCCGCGATTTTCCTCTGCGACTCAATTTCTGCCGATGGTTCCTTCATAACATTGCTCATAATCCCTTTTCGATAGCGAAATCATCTTCACAGATGAGGCGTCCTTCTCGAGAAATGCAATCAGGAACTTTCATAACAATCACTATTGGACTGAAGAAAATCCCCATATGATTGAGGAATGTCACCATCAAGAACAATTTTCGGTTAATGTCTGGGTTGGAATAATTGGGGATTTCCTGATCGGGCCATTTTGTTGCCAGACAGGCTGAATGGAGCCTTATATCGCCACTTTCTAGAAGAGATTTTACCTGTGTTGCTAGAAGATGTGCCGCTGCAAACTAGAAATAGAATGTGGTTTATGCATGACGGAGCACCACCGCACTTCAGCATGGAAGCTAGAGAATATCTGAATATGACATTCAATAACCGCTGGATAGGGCGTGGTGGACCAGAAGCTTGGCCTCCAAGGTCGCCAGATTTAAACAGTTTGGATTTTTTTCTTTGGGGACATCTGAAAACTTTGGTTTATAGCTCTCCCGTGAATACACTTGAAGAATTGAGGAATAGAATTACAGCATCATGTGACGTAATCAGAAATACCCCAGGAATATTTCAGAGGGCGCACTAATATGCGGAGACGAGCAGAAGCATGTATTCTTTCAGGTGGAGGACATTTTCAACATCTTCTTTGATTTGTTCTGTTTGTTTAATTTTTGTTTTCATCATTATGAGTTTTTGTTATTGAAATCATTCGCGATTATTTATGTTGTTTATTCATTTACTTCCGATTTATACACTCAATAAAATACATTTTTGAATTCGAATTCAATGATCAGGGAAATGATATCACCCTTTATACTTTCTCATAAATCCTACCAATCTAGTGGTGCAGATCTTAAAATGTGAAATTCGTTTGAAATTCGAGCTCAAGGTCTTCACAAATTGCCGAAATAACATGAAAAATATCTTCAAGCTTTCAATACGGAAGGGACTATACGATTACTTTTCTTGATTAATATCTCGAAAATGGTGGCAGATACGGAAAAATACAAGGAACAGAAAAGTTTTCGCATTGAATAATATGTTTGATTCTGTTTTCAGAATATACCAGTAGCGCACCACAAAAAAGTTCAGGGGGAAAAAAGAGGAAAATGCACGTGAAAAAATAACACCCTGTATACTGTCAGGAATTTTTACCTCATTTTGTTATAAACATACAATAAGGAGATATCTGATGTAAATTTTAGCTCAATTCCTGAAAAATTGCATCAGTTATTAAGATAATATCTCCATGGCTTCGATATGGGAAAACTATTGGATTATTTTCAATAATTAATATCTCAGAAACGGTGATAGTTACGATCAAAATGCAAGAGTGAAAAAATTTCAAATTGAATGATCTATTCGATTTTATTTTTGTTAGTGCCAGTGGCGTACCAAAAAAAGTTCCGAGGGTAAAATGGAACATGGCCCATGAAAAGTATCACCCTGTATACTGTTCCAAAATTTGGCCTCACCTGGTGATTCAGATTGTGTTTAATAGCTTATGTGGAAAATTTGAGCCCGAAATCTTGAGAAGTCTAGGTTTTATCGAGAGAAAATCGAAAAATTTTCTCAACTTTAACACCCTGTATCTCGGCAACGAAGCATTTTTGACCATTGGTTCTTCGAACTTTCTTGCTCAAATCATTCAGGATTCGCATCCTTCATTTATGACATCTTATTCGGAAACACCCTGTATATATATATATATATATATATATATATATATATATATATATATATATATATATATATATATATATATATATATATATATATATATATATATATATTATATATTAGTTAGTTAGAACATATCCCTATAATCCCATATAAATTACCATACTGTATTCCCGACATATTTACGGAACATATACCTCGCGAATAGAGTTTCTACTGTTCTATGCCCGACTTGACGGGGGAACTACCGTGCACCCAAATAATAATTACTCATCAAAACTGTGAACATACTTATACTTTTGATTTAACTCATTTTAGCTACCACCAAAAGTACAGATTGCAACAACACGCCTGGCTCGTTCAAGAACTCGGCCTCACACCAGAGCTGTTTCAAACATCACACCTGGCGGCCCGCCTAAACGGATACTTAGTAGGCGTTGGAAAACTAGAAGACTTCGAAAAGGAATCCGAAAAACTAGGCTTGTCGGAGAAGATTTCCAGCTTCGTTCGCACGCAATGGAAACAGAACGAAGGGGGTAGTTTATATTGTTGAAAGAGTATTATGAATTGTTGAAATATCGTTTAGGTTCAGTGAATATCGTGATATAAATTGTATTTTTCTCAGATGAAAATGATGAATATGTAAAATAAAGTTGGTGAGCTAAGAATTGCAAGTTGTTTAATTCTGGGGAGAGCGATAATGAAAACAAATCATTGTAAATATTTTGAATTCTACTTTTCAAAATATTTGCGGAAATTTACGAAAATTATCGAACGCAAAGTACTAAAGTAGTAAGGTAATTTTAATTTGTGTTTAGAATACTATATATGTTTGTAGATAACATTACAAGATTTAAAATTTTTGACACAAAATAGTACAAATAAAGTATTCTTGTATTGAACACTTTCAATCATTACATTTTAATTTTAATTCCTTCAAATTGTTTACTGAAATCTATGAAAAATTTTCCGATTAAGTTCCAAATGAAACTCACCAATTTTCGTCGAGCTGATGTTAACTATCCGCTTAACCAAACACAAATCCATTCACAAAAGCACTTGATGAATTTTTTATTCTAAATTTCACTAAATACTTCAAATAATTTGAATAATAACATCAATTGAAATCAGTATTTGAAAACCATCCATCCACCATCACGTCTATTATTTAATTTCTGAACTCTTCATTTCTTATTCTTCCTTACCTCAGCCTCCTACTTCTATAACTATCGACGCTGAGTTTTCATAAGTAGAATATTAAAAGATGTATCATAAAAGTTAAAGTTATTGCGCAATAATATTTATATTTTCTATAACAATTCAAGATATATTTGAAATAGGTTAAAATTGAAAAAAGATCCATGTTTGTTTGTTATTCCAAAAGATCCATATCTTCTTCTTCCTTCAAATTTGAATGACCTGGCTACTTAGGCCATGTTGGTCAGATTCACGTTGTTATCCTTAAAGATCCATAAAATTCACATAGAATCATAGAATAAGATTGGACACAGAAATAAAATTTATCTGAACAACTGTCACGAAGCTAGATTAATATTTTTTCTCTTAATTTTTACATTTCAAGAGAACATTTCGATTGATCTGATGTGAAATTAACATATAAACCCTAAACATTCTTCCAGACGTTAATTTTTTCAGTTCCACATGAATTCAGGTTCGCTTAATTAGAATCTTAACCTTTCGTAATGTCATTGTGTAGTTTACGATTTTAACAGGAAAATGTCAAATATAGAAGTTAAACATCTGCTGCGAATAAAAAGGTATAAATAACACGAATAATTTCTTTTTGTCTTCGTTCTTACGTAATATTTTTCAGGTTCACTGAAAATGAATGGAAATTTATATCTCTATTGTGCTATTTACCACTTGGTATAATCTTGTTCTGTTTGAGATGCGTTCTAGCACTCAGCGTTTTCTTATTAGGATATGCACTGCCTGACGTTCCGTTCGCAAGAAAAGTCATTAACAAATTTACATGCTTAAGTTTGGGCATATCAGTTTGTATCGAGAACATCGAACGAAAGGAAAATGTAGATTTGTATATCAGTAACAGTTTGTCATGTCTTGACAGCTTGGCTGTTAATTTGGCTACAAACGCAATATCTGTGAGTATTCCTCAATGTTATTTCTGAAATTTTAATAAGTTTAATGACCTATTTATGAGGTCATAAGTCCAACTTTAGAAAGTATTCCAATTTTGTTTCATTTTACCATTCAGAGTGGTCCAAAACTCCAACCGCTCCTATCGAAGAGTCTTGGAATGTTCGATTTTGGAAATTCATCAAATATCGATACCCTAAAGCAAAATATACAATTAATTCAGTCTCGAGAAAAGGCTCCCTTATATTTTGCTCCGGAAGGAAAACACACCAACGGCAAAGCTCTGATTAAATTTGAAGAATACCCTTTTTCGTTCTCTACAAAAGTCCAACCAATTTGTATAAGCATAGAAAGGCCATTTTTGGATATATCAGTCAGTTCTTTGGGATCATCGCAGTTGGCTGACGTGTTTTTCTACATGTTTTCTCCGTTAACCAACTACAAGTTGAAGTTTTTAGCGATTTTGGAAAAGAAGAATTTGTCCGACGAAGCGTTTGCCGATATCGTTCGGCAGAACATTGCCTTAGGATTGAGGGTGAGTTGACACAAATAAACTAAAATATAATAACACAAAAGTCATGAGTTTCATGGAGAAGTCTATCATTTAGGTTGTAGAGGTGTGTTCCTTGATTGGGTACTCCTGTTCTTTACACTGATCACTTTCGTGCATTTTGTACCAAGTCAATGGGAAATGTTTCCGAACAAATTAAATTTCAGCCAGTGTTGCCAGATTCCTTTTCCTGGTGAATTTTTTCAACTTCAGTGACTTGAGTTATTCAATATCTCGATTATTATTGATGTCACATTGTTTAGCCGTTTTTTTAAAATAGATTGCAGAGGATGAGCCAAAATTTTTTTTTTATTTGGCTTGACATAGACATTAATATGTAATTTTAATTTTTGTTATTGAATTTATGGTTTCAGGCTTGTTCACGGTGATCTCGAAAGGTTTTCACTTGATATTTAACCTATAGCTGCGGTGGGCATCTTTTGAGCCGATTCAGAAAATTCTTCTACTCCCATGAATTGAACCTCCTCCTTTTTGTTTTTGTTTATTTTTTCTATGGACCTACAGTTTATAGTGGACTCCAAAACACTCATCTAGACTATGCAATGAAAACTACCACCTCTGAGGATTACAAGTTATCTGGCCTTCGGTGGTTAAGGACTCATCCTATCGGTTATGTATCCAGACTCTCTAATATAATTAAATATACTAGCCTGTTCAAGATGCTGCCAGCCTCTCAGAGATGGCGCCACCAATCAGTGAAAGCTAAGCTATTTTAAGAAGTACTAACCTTCAAACGCATTCTCCCAAAATTTCAGCTCAATCTGTCAATAAATTGTGATGCTACAGCCTTTTATAGTAAACAAGTTTTGGTATTGAAAAAAAATGGACAAGCTCACAAATCGATCAAAACAATAGCGAAATTGCACGAATTACGCTTCGAATTGCTTCCTCATTCCCCATATTCGCCAGATTTGACCCCCAGCGACTATTATCTCTACCCAAATTTGAAGAGATGGCTCCAGGAAAAAAGATTCACTACCAATGAAGAAGTTGAAGTCGAAACTGAGGAGTATTTTAAAGGCTATGGATGAATCATACTATTCAAAAGGCATTGCAACGCTTGAAGACCGTTGGAACAAATGTAATGAGCTGAAAGAAGAATATGTTGAGTAATTAATACAAATTTTGGTTTAAATGTTATGTTTTCTCTGAAAACATCTTGAACAGCCTAGTATGCGTGGGACAAACACACCAACATTCATACTTCATCCATATCTTACCTGGGATTTGAACCCACGAAGGGAGATTTTAAATTTTGTTAAAGTCTGTTAAAAAGGAGAAGTAGCTTTCAGAACCATAAAACATTGAGAATTATGTAATAGCAATGAGCAAAAGGATTCAATAAATGCTTTAATTTCTATTGGATTGTGGAAAACAACTGCAATCTCGCAAATTGTATTATAACAATCGCTATCCATTGAAGAACATTCGAATTTCTATGGTTCGAAAGTCAACATTTAATTTTATGGGAGGAAATGCGTTTTTTTCATGAAAAATATGTGATGAGAATAATATGATTGTTAGATATTTCTTAAATAAGTGTGAGCGTTCTCGAAAAAAAAATACAAATCCATGTCTTTATCTCTCAAGCTAACAGGGAAAAGGATTGTCGACAATTTACAAAAAAAATCTATCGTATCATTAAATCTTTGAAATATTTCAAGGTCGAAGCCGTGGATCTCACAGCACGTGATCTAATCGAATGGGAAAAACGTCAGCTAGCCGAACAGAAGAGAATAAGATCAGAACAAACCATCACTAATCCTTCGGGTGTGCCTGCTTTGAGGAGGATGGCTTTGCAAGTGAAAGAGGTCCTGCCCCACGTTCCCTTAGATGTAATTTATAAAGATTTATGTAAGCAACATTAACCAAAACAAAGATCCTCCAATAATATTGGAGGTTTTTTATACAATCACTTTTTCTACTTGGTTCAGTTTCTAAATGTCTGTTTATCTTTCATAGTTCGATCAAGAAATGTAGACCATACAATAACAAATATCCTAGAAGGTCGTGTGCAGTTCGTACCAGAAGCGCCTAGTTCAACAAGCCCTAGAAACCCTTGGCCTACTACTTCTTCGTCTTCTTCTCCTTCAGGATCAACCAAAACATCTAGAACCGTGGCAAGTTCTTCGAACTCTTTGAATATGGCAGCGAGTAGTTTTCCCAAATCAGCCCACGAACGCAGCAAGTCGTTTCAAGAGAGAAAAGAACAACTGATCGCCAACGCCCGCAAACGATACATCGAGAAACACAATTTGGACCTACCCTTGTAATTTTTTTTCTTCCTAGATTTAGTGCCAAAGTTGATAGGCTTTTTCATCACTTTTCAAATTCACCAGGTTTTATTAATATTAACCGAGTGTGCTATATTTTAAGGGTAAAATTTCACGAAAACCATAATAATTTTGTAAATAAAGACTTGTCTCTAATTGAATTCTAGGATATTTATTTTTATTGTGAAGATAATAAATGAAATTATATTTGTTTTTTGGGAGTTCTTTTTAATGACGAGTGAGTCCTCTAGAAGTGTAGCAATCCAACAAAATTAGTAAAATTTTGATCTTTTCTTGAAACTTTATCTTTAAGAAAGATTTATAACTAAAGTCAAATCCACATTTGACGTTGTATAAAATAGCGAAACATTGATATTTCTATTAACTACGTCTATATATTACGAAATCTTTGACACGCTTTTTTTAACAGGCCTAATATGAATAACTTTCAATTATTTAGAAGTGATAAAAGGCATCAATGATATTTAAATGGTAGCTATGTCTAAAATTCAATTTAATATAAAATATATAACAGAGCCCCACGCTTTTTGTAATAATTTTATTCCTAAAACATTATTTATTTTACGGAATTTTCCATTACTTTGGAAATTTTCAATTTTTCAAACTATGTTTTTCAGATAATCTTTGAGAATATAAATTTTTTCTAATTTTTGAAACTTTCATCTATATGGAACATCTATAACGCTTGCTGTTCAGCTAAACTAAATGTCAAACTTCTTAGAGCAATTAAACATCCAAACTGTACATCCTGATGAACAAGGAACACACCTACAGTTATCTATGAACATTCGTCATAGAATTCTCACATTTTCGAATTTGTCGTATGACATATGCCCATTTTATAAGTTGTCAAGTCAAGTCTGTTTATTTTTCGGGAGTGCTAAGACACTTTTACGTTCGAAGCGATCAAAACTAGCCAGAATTAATTTCCATTCAATAATGTAATCAAGTGACACGTTCCGAGAACAATGGACAGTAACAAGATTTCTAATTCGAAACTAGGCAAGTAAATTTCACTTCGTTCGTGTTTCACTTGATTGACCATCTATTTACATGTTTCAGCTGGAAATTTGGAAGACGAACCGTATCCAAGTCTGTCGGATTATCATGATTACGAGCCGAATCTCGAATTCGACGACACCGAACTGCACCAGAGTCCAGATGAAATCGCTCAGAGTAGTAAGTGTATGAATATTCATGTAGATTCAAATTCTCGTTTTAAAATATTCCATAATTTGGTAATACGTTTAACAAATTGGTTATTCAGTTGATCTACTAGTAATATTGTAGAAAATGTTTATATCAAAGCCTGTTTTCAGTTGAATTCATCGAAATCGAATCGAATGCTACCTCCCCCATCGAAGATTTTCCCGAGGAAAATTTCGAAGAATTGGCGGAAGCTTGCGAGGAAAACTCTTATAGTTTAATGTACTGTCCTTCGTATCCAGCAGTAGATGACTCGACCATTGATAAATACGCGGATATCGCCAAATATGGAATAGTCGATGTTAAAGGGGATGACTCAGTTGGAAGAAAAATTATTGTTGTATATGCTTGTAAATTGCCTCCAGTTAAGGAGATTAATCATAGTTTGCTGCTTAGGTGAGTACTTGTTTTTGCTTTTATTTGTTTTCGATCAAATGAAGTGTACTTCACTACATCTGTATCTATCTATCTATCTATGTAACGGAATATTCAACTGTTGTATTTACCCACTTCAATTGAAATTTTTCAAACTTATAAAGGACCAATTGAAATACACACTTTGATACATTTTTTCTTATCCAATCTCCTGACATTAAATGGAAATTTATTGTAAAATTTGATGTTCATAGCAAAGATCATAGTTTTTCTCTTTTTTTTCGCCAGGGAAAGATATACACCGAAGGAATCGTAGTTACACACAGTTTGGACAAGGCACTTCTAGCCTTGGTCATAAAATGCCGTAACTGCATATTGAGTGATACGTAATCAGCAAAACTTCTTCCCTAACAGCCCTTCTAAGGTTTCTAAGATTATCTCGGTTTTAGTATGTGTATTAAATAGGAAGTCATGGAAATAAATACCCCGAAATTTGACTGGATATCTCCATTCTTGAGTCGATCAAGATTTATCTTTTCAAGGTTTAAACAAGCCTTTTGGTATCTACAAACCCTAAAACCAGGTTGGGGACCTTTAAATTTTTATTGCTACAGATCGATGTTGTGTCGTCTGTTTGGACAACAAGATTTGGCTGTTGTGGAAACTCATATCTTTTATATAAGTATCAAACAGTAAAGTCCCTAGGATAGACCCCTGGGGAACTCCATGTTCAACAAACAGGGCATCAAACAACATTCTCTCAGAGTTTGTTTGCTGGGTTCTACCATTAAGATAGCTCTTCAGTAAGTTAACACTAGATTGTCTGAATCTTCAATATTTGAATTGAAATCAAACGTTTCTGACAAAAAATACAGCTCTGTTTCCACATGTTCTCCTCTTTCAATACCTTGATCAAGGCTTTAACAGCAAAATCACAACAAAGGTTGTTAACTTTGTTTTTCTAAAGCCACAAAGTATGCATTAAATAATTATCAATTCAATTTTCTTTCAGTTACTTAATTTATACTCTGGATAAATATGTTGAACAAGATTACAGCCTGGTGTACTTTCACTACGGCCTCTCCAGCAAGAACAAACCCTCGCTAAGCTGGATAGTACAAGCTTACAAGGCCTTCGATAGAAAATACAAGAAGAATCTGAAGGCCTTGTATTTGGTGCACCCCACGAATTTCCTGAAAATAGTATCTCAGATCTTTAGACCGTTGATAAGCGCAAAGTTTGGCCGCAAATTGAATTATATCAATAGCCTGACTGAACTCAACGAAGAAATATCGCTGGATAAGTTGGATATACCTCAGGAAGTTAAAGAGTGAGTACTTGAATTGCCTGAAAGATTATTTCAATTTTCATGGGTGAAATTTTTTATAGACACGATAAAAAACTGGGCGGTGTAGGTGTTCTTAATACTACATTAGATAATCTCAGCATTGTACCAAATTTGCCAACGCAACAGTTTGGAGTATCCCTTATGGATATCAAGAAGAATTATGGGCTGGTCATCGCTCCGGTTGTGAGGCAGTGTGTGGAGTATTTGGACCAACCTGACGGTAAAAACAAAAAAAACAGTAGAGAAGCCAAAAGTTAATCTGATTCGATTTCAGCACTGGAAACCGAAGGAATATTTAGGAGATCAGCTAACGCCTTGAAAGTAAAACATTTGAAGGATTTATCGAATTTAGGGAAGCCTTTGAACTTTGAAAATCCCCACGAGGCGGCTGTCCTGTTAAAGATGTTCCTGAGGGAATTGAAGGAACCCCTGTTAACCTATGAGCTGTACGATGAAATAATGCAATTTCAGTGTAAGTTTAACGATTGATACAAATGTCTTGTTCACTTTTTATAAGAATTGTATATCATGTAAATACTCTATTAAGACATCAATTTAGATATAGATGATAACTGGCTTTCAGAAGAACTCGGCTCAAGTACGACATAAAGAGGTAGAGCGGAAGAGTTCAATGTTTCTGATTCTTCCTTCGAAAATCTAGCTCTCAAAAATAGTCCCAAATTCGAAATTGAGAGATATATACGAATCTTTTGACACGCGAATCATACCTCCCGCTAATCACATATACCTAGGACGAATGAAAGAAATGCCCTAATTTTGATCGCTCGACTATCGTGAAACTGTGGCTAAATTGGGTGGCGAGGGTTTCTGGAGATGACTGAATGTTGATTTATCGATTAAAACTTGGAAAATGCATAAATTTTCTAATAAGGAAAATAGCGAAATATATGTTAAACGAGGATATCGCGGGAAATTCGAGCTAGAAATACGTTTTCGAACGGCGCGAAAACGCCTATTTCGGGGTAAAGTAGATCCCGGCCTCCATATGGCCTGAAAAGAATCGTCGTTTTCGGCGGTCGCTCGAAAAGACCAACTTTCTCTGGAACGATTAGAAATATCGAAATGAGACTACGCTATGGGAACAGAAGAATTCTCGGATAGCGTTTTTTCGAATTTTTCTACCGGGTGAAAATCGTAATCTTTGTTCGGAAGGATCGAATTTTTGTTTTGTTTTGCAAGGGGCCCTAGCGCCGCGCTCGTACGAATTCTCTCTGATAAATCGCCTCCCAATATCGCTTGCTTTCCCCCACTGATTTCTTCCATTTGTCTATGCCCTTTCCTTACGGTTTTAGTATAGTTAAATGCGACCCAGAGGTCTATTGTGGCACACTCTATCATACATTTTCCCCACAAGCTCGATTCTTGTAAAAGGCTAAAAGATTTATGGCCGATATCTTAATATGCTCAGTCAGCTTCAGTTTGTTTGGTCCAAGTTCCCCAGTCTGGCTCTGTCCCTAGTTGAGTTAGATTTTCAAATCTCAGGTCTAGCCTAGAGAGTCTACTGATGGCAAGTCGAGAATGTCTGAGCCACTGAGATGGTTATTTTCCATCCTAGCAGTATCTAGGGAAATTACGAACCTAGGTTCCTGAGTGATCCTCACGACTAGGTTGTTAGGTGCCAGATCAGTTGATTTACTTTTCTGAAAGGTCTATTGATGTTCACTCAAAGTCTTCAGCGATAACACCTCTATCCTGATGAATCTATTCAACGCCTTCTCCAGGGTTTTCAGAACAAAAGACATGTGACTTATCGATCTGAAGGGATGTATACAACCCTAACCTTTCGCCATCTGTTCCGGACAACATTTCAATTCAGACTCGACCAGAAGAGCTAAAGAGGTATGGAAGGAGGACGTTCACCCCTTACTGTAGCAAGGCAGACGTGATGCCATCCTCCGCAGGAACCTACAATAGCTCAAATGAGCGAATCGCCCACCTATCATCTGATATCAAGGAACCGACAATCTGTTTTCGCAACAATCTCCAACGTTTTCTTCCAAAGTCCGTGTACTGTCCATGTCTAGCCTTGCACTAAAAGTGATACTTTCCACCCCCGCAGAACTTGTACCAGAACTCCCTTTAAGCATCAATATAAGATCGAAAACAAAAGTTAAAGGTTTTTTTAATGACTTATTTATAAGGACATTTGTTTATACTTTTCAGGTTGGAGTAAAGATGAGTTACTGAGGCAAGTGCAAATTCTAATTATGGAAAAATTGCCTGAAGACAACTATATCGTATTGAAATATATCATTGGTTTCTTATCAAGGGTAAGTGTAAAAGATAAATAGTTAATATATTAATGATGTTGTTGCCTTCCAAAAGGCCATTTTGATTGTAGCAGTAACCTATTGGAGTAACTGCTTCCAGAATTGGTTGGAACAAATGCAGAAATGTATTAATCTACGAGGAGAATACTTCGAAAAAGCATGAACCTCTAAATTGTTTAATTCTAGCTCTATACCATACATGAGCCTACACGGGCCAAAAACTGCTTGGATAACATTTTTGTCAGCGAGAATATCACACAATTTGCTAGTGCAGTGTTGTCTAATGGTATCGCAGATCATAGTGCACAGATTATTAGGCTCGAGAATGCTGCACCTAAATCAAAATTCGATGGCTTCGTTCAATATAGACAGATAGACAGGGAAGCGAATATTCAGCGGTTTGTCGAGTTGCTCCAAAGTGAGGACTGGCGTAGAGTATATGAGTCTGACGATGTCAATAAGATCTTCCAAGGGTTCTCCGAGGTCCTGCGTAGCCATTTTGACGGTTCTTTTCCTTTGAAAACAAAAAAACGGAGTTCATCAGATTATCACAACAATAAATGGATTACTACTGGTATTCGAATTTCCTCGGCTAGGCTCAAATCTCTCTACCTGTTGTCTGTGAATGCAGATTATGAACAGAAAAATTACTATAAGAAGTACAAAGGAGTTTACCGAAAGGTGGTTGATGCTGCAAAGAGAATGTACAATGATTCTCTGATGAGGAATTCTGAAAATCCGTCTAAGATGGCCTGGAGTATTATAAAGGGTTCCAGGAGGGAGAAGAAGGCAGTTTCTTTGAGTATTGATGACGTTGAGTCGACTGATCCTGTGGCTCTCAGTGATCACTTCAGCAAATTTTTTAGTACAGTTAGTGAACTACTGGTCACAAAAAGAATGGTGGGATCAAACCAGAAATAAATAATATAAAATGCTCTTCTTCTATCTTTTTCACTCCTATTACTGAAGCTGATATCATCGACATTGTTGGAGGTATGAGTTCCTCATCATCTGCTGGTCCAGACGGATTCAATATAAATTTTGTGAAGAGGTATATCAGCTTGTTTGTGAGTCCATTGACATATATTGTGAATGTTTCTTTGAGGAGGGTGTCTTTCCGGAATCACTGAAGATTGCTAAGGTCGTTCCTGTTTTCAAAGGAAGGATCCGATCTTTTGGTTGAAAACTATAGACCTATATCCCTATTGAGTGTCTTTTCGAAGATATTAGAAAAGGTGGTTGCAATGAAGGTAATACGATTTTACGAGGAATTTAATCTGTTTAACCCTGCGCAGTTCGGTTTCAGAAGGGGTCGATCTACTTCTTCCGCTATTATTGCTTTTCTGGATGCTTTATATGAGAAGCTCGACGGGGGAGGTGTGTGCGTGGCTGTATTTCTTGACTTATGTAAAGCCTTCGATCTAGTGAACCATAATATTCTCCTCGATATACTGTTTGATGGAGGAGTGAGAGGGGTTGCTTTGAGCTGGTTTAGCAGTTATCTCAACTTGAGGACACAATTCGTTGAAGTGGATGGTGTTAGATCTCAACCGGTTTCTTGCACTCGGGTGTTCCACAGGGTCTGTCCTTGGGCCTCTGTTGTTCATCATTTACGTGAATAGTCTCAGATTTAGCGACCTGGTGCTGTATGCAGATGACACTTCTCTGCTGGTTCATGCGTTGAATGTGGCAGCATTATCAGAGAAAGCAACTTCCTGCGTTTCCAGGGTGGAAGATTATTTTGCGGCTCATGATTTGGTGGTCAACAGTGCGAAGTCTGTATTCCTTCAGATGAATATATCCAATCGTCAGAAGGAGTATAGTGTGTTGGTCAGGTCCTTACAATCCTCCTTGTTGAAGTGAGCACCGCTAGGTTTCTGGGATTGTTGGTGGAGAGTGGTTTAAGGTGGGGATCGCATGTTGACGCCTTGTGTAGAAGACTGACTCCTGTTTGTTTTTCATTGAGGATGTTGAGGAGCAGTGTCAGCTCGTCCATTCTGCGCACCTATTATTTTTCTTGTTTTCATTCCCTTGCTTCCTATGGCATCATTGCCTGGGGTTCATCCAGCGACCTGGATGGGGTTTTTCGTTTGCAGAAGAGGGCAGTTCGATTTATGGTTGGAGTTGGACCGATGGTGAGCTGTAAACCGCATTTCAAAACTTAAATATAATCACTCTACCGTCCCAGTTCATTTTCGAGCTGCTCTTGTTTGCTAGGTCGAATCCTTCCTTGTTTGCTGGTGTAGGTGACTACCACAACTATAATACGAGGAATGCTCTGCTTCTTGAGGTCCCGAGACATCGATTATCATTGTACGAAAAAAGTCCCCATTACTTAGCTATAAGAACATATAATAAGCTCCCGGACCACTATAAAACTGAAAGTTCGAGAGACTTCAGGAGGCAGATTAAGCAGCTATTGATTGAGAGGTGTTACTACTCATACCTGGAATACTTACAGGATGAGCTTTAGTTTGTGCTGTTCAGTGTATCTTGCATTTTATTGTACTTTTATAATATATTTAATTTTGTGATTTTAGGTGTATTTGTCTCATTTCTCATTTATTGCATTTCATGTATTTTTATGATATATTTCATTTCTGTGGTTGTTATTTGTTTTATATTTTCCTTAGTTTAAGTTACTAGTGTTTTCAAGAGTCTGACGTGTCCTATATCTTAAGAAGATCTAATGGAAAATAAAGAATAAGAATAAGAATAATATATGCAAAACTTGAAACATCTCTCGTAGTATTCGATTACATTAAAAACTATTAACTTATCACTTTATTTTATTGCAGGTAATGGAACGTCAAGATCTGAATAAAATGAACGCACAAAATTTGGCGGTGGTTTTCGGTCCGAATCTAGTGTGGTCCGACAACGTTTCCATGTCTCTGGTAGCCATCGGACCCATCAACATGTTCACGCAATTTCTACTGCAGCATCATAACAAAATCTTCATGGTATAATCCAGTGCGAAAAGAATTCTGATCGATAAAGGTTCTGTGATTTTAATTTGCATTTTTGTAAGTATCGAATTGTGTAAAGATGTTGGGTTTTCTTTTAGAATCTTCTAGTTTTGTACCGGTTGTGGTGATGTTCCACCATGAATAGTGTTCCTGTATTTTGGTTTGTATGTATCTGAAGAATATGTAAGCTAGAATATGCACTTTGGAAAATATTGGGAATTATAGAGGGTGTAGAATATTTAAGAAACTGAGCCAAGTGGTGATAAATGTTTCAGATGAATGTTAGTGGTACAGAAGAACATCTGATAATGTCATTGACATGACCTTGAAATCCCCTTGTTATTGTTAGTGTTGGTAATTGGGATTTATTTATTATTTAATAACCAAGCTTTATTTGAAAGCACAAGCTGGTAGGCCTTTACTTGAAGAATATTCTGTAGGAACTAAAATATTTAAGTTCCTTGAACAACTACGTTAAATACATTTTAGTGTATCATATAAACAAGTCCATATATTTTCTGTCATTTCAGGCGGTGTCTAGTTACCTCCCTTTAAATTGATTACTTGAAACCTTTAGAATACGGCACTTATCGATAGGTTATGTTAGATGATTCATGAAAACATCTACATTCTCTTTACTGAGATAGGTTATTTTATTCTGAATAAATCTGAGGATCACAAAAATTCACGTCTAGTACTATTTCTTCTTGACCTTGGAGCCCCGTTTCTGTTATTTTTTTAACGTGAAAATGTTTCTGATAAAAAGAAATGAAAGACGCGAAATTTTACATCAAATCCGGTCTCTTGTTGGCTCAACTCTCCTTCATATGACCTTGGAGTCATATTTAGAAGTTTCAATAGCAATTTTTGTCCACGATCAACATTGATGTCCTCTCAAAATGCTTTTAAATTTGAATTGAGGATTTTTATTGAAACTGTTTTATTTTTTTGGATGGAAGAGTTGTATCAATGTCATTGAGGATGATTAAAATTCAAATTCTTTAATGCAAAAAGCAAACCAATACATCAAGATCAATCACGGATAAGATTCTATTAACATTCTATGCCTCTATCGTCATTAGAATCATCTTTTAACCCAAGAAACAGTGAAATCTATGTTTGAGTCAACGAAATAACAAATGACACTTGAATGTAGCTTTAGGGACAAGAAAAAAACAGTACTCGAAGCGAATCTTTCCCCTATCGAAACGTACAATATTTTGAAATATGGTATTACTTCTGAATAGCCATTCACAAGGTGGTTCCAAGATCATTCCGTTATTACCTTCAGGTGTCCCCCGTCATACCGAATAACTTTCATCTGAAACATTTTTCTCCCTATGCCTTTTTTAAATATTCAACTGAATATGTTAAAATGATCACCCTGTATAGAAAAAGGAATGTGGTGGATTTCGGTTATGCCAATTTTTTGACGTTATCGCCGAAAGTTTGATGAGTCAGTGTCTTTTTGAATGAAGACTTACTACTATATCCAACGTTTACCCCAGTTTTTTTCCTTTCAAATAATAAGTTTTCTCGAGGCTTTCAAAATAGGCGTCCGTTTCAGGTATGTAGTCTTCATTCGATCGAAATTTCTATCGAACCAGGTTTGAAAATAGGAAAGTAGTTGCAGAGGATTAAATCTGGAGAATATGCTGGATGGGGTAACAATTCGTAGCCCAGCTAATGAATTTTTGGTATGGTAACTATGCAGGTGTATACTCGTGCATTGTTACTTTCTTCTTCTCCAGATAAAGTCGTTCTTGATTCACATCAATATCAAACATGTCCAAAAGTCGGTGATGGTTTTTCCCAATGGATGACACCGAGTTGACCCCAAAAAATTGTTGCCATGGCGTTGTTGGATAAAAATCACTATTTGGCCAACTCGGTGAAACCTACCATTTTGATTGTTCCTGAACATCGCAAACATTCTTGAAAGAGGTCGTTGACTTGTGATCGAGCATGATCGATAGTGCCACCAATCGTGTTGATAGCTTTTTCACATCCAAATATTCATGGAACATCTAGTATGCTCACTTAATTGTGATGCCTACAGGCTCAGAAAGCTCACGCATTTTCATTATTCGATCATCCTCTATCATCCCAAGGATTTCATCGAAGATTGACCTCTTTTAGACGATCTGAACGTCTGGCGTCACTTGTGCTTTGGTAAGGTCAATACACTTGAGCGTCCACATTCTATTTATCAAGGTTTTCCTTGTTTTCTGTGATAGTTTTATACGCAGAAAATAATACTTTTGTCAAAACTGTCTCTGACTTATTAAACTCTCGAATTTCTTGTTAAAAAATTTGCACAATCATTTCAAAGGGTAATAACGTCAAATCAAGAGTCAGTATTAAAAGAATCCACTTACATTCGTAAAATTATTTCAAATTCAATTTTCTGATCAAACAAATCTGTCGACACAAATCAAGCACACGTTAACGTTTTCGCTTACATATTTAATCCAAAAAAATAACAGCATTTATTGTACTCGTTTATTTTGTTTAATTTCAAGTGTTCTCATGTAAAACGAATTAACTGACTGAATACTAAAAATAATGTTAATTCAAGATAGCTTTAGTGACGTACAACAATTAACATAGAAAAAAATATATCGATACAATATAGCTATTTGTTATACGGCAGAATAGGATATATCAGTGTTAATAAAAATGAACTTCTAGTCAGGCTTATCAAGGTGTCTATTCCCCCCTTTAGGTGATGGAGAATTCGAAGTATTTGATACACTTTTCCCACTTAGGCATTTAATGAACTATCGACCATTCGAGGCATATCTTGTTCGATAAAACAGAGAGGACTGTGAACGATATTTGTTTCTTTCAACTTGCCAAAAGATGAAAAACTCGAAATTTATTGTTGAAAACATTCTTTGATAGAGTAAATTATTCATAAACGTATAAGTTGGTAATTTTGTAAAACTATTGTACTATTGTATTTTTTTTCGAAATATTTATACCATATAGTTTCAATTTAGCTGTGAATCTATTATATTCCATATTACTAAAATTCATTAATTTTTTCCATATCTATGGGTTTTTATGGGTGCATTATATCCATTTCTCAGCTCTTGTATGTAACCCTTTATTTGTTTTCATTCCATTCAGAGGATAATAAATATTTTTTATATTATAAAACGTTTGTTTTAATACGGAAACCACACCTTTACTTTTGAACATAGAGGCTAGCTAACTTGAACGTTCTGCCACTTCTGGTTCTACCGAAAGTAGCTCCCAACTATTATGTTTCAACGAAAAATTCCCTTTTCTTATTCTCTTATTTCAATTTTAAGTGAATCATCTGATATTATCCGAAATTAACAGAAAAGGGAAATCGTTCGCCACCTGTATGTGACTAGTGGCGTTTGAAAGCTACATCTTTTCCAGACTTCCAGTCGCCACTGGAAGGAATGCGTTTTGCTGACATTCGGCTAAGGACCTCAAACTTTCGTTCGAAATGTTATTCAACCATGCAAAACAGTCTATTGAAGCGAAAGGAGACTATTTTGAATAAAGTTAAAGAATTTTGGCCAAAAAAACCATTTGCTTTCGCTATTGCTGAAAGATCCTGTTTACTAACCTCCTTTAACATTCTCCTCACTGTGTGTTTGTTTTAGTTATTGATGCTTGGAGCTGAAGAACAAGTCTTGTCGTTAACTACGATTTTCGGGTCTTTGGAGAATTTGACGGATGTCAGATTTCCAATGAACCAATAGTGGAAGTTTCTTGGCCGTTGTTTGAGGACCGCTTAACATTTGCAGAGCAATCGGTTCCTTGCAGAAACGGCAATTGTCATTATCTATTTGTCCGAGGTGTTTGGTATGATAGTTTATCGAACAATATCCACTAAGAACACCAATAATCTTGGATAAATAGATATTAAATTGACTATGAGCTGATTGATAGCCCTGACTTTGCGATCCAGTGTGACACACTCTGTCCTAAATTTCACATACAAGCTCCATCCTTCTTGTGAATGGAACCTAAATCTAACCAAGTTCCACACCCTTGATTGTGTCCCCAGGGCATTCGCACTAACGTGTTCTATTGATTTTATCTTCTCCTTATATAGGTGCATGAAGGTTACTCAATCGATCAAAACTAATTAAGTAGATTTCTGCAGCGACAGTGCCCTGTTAATATGGCAATTAGAACTCTCAGGTCTAGTCTGGAGAGTTGCCTTGGCTCTAGCAGTTGAAGGTCCACGTGTCTGAGACTTGTGAGGCTCAGTAAATGCTCCCGTATCTTCAAGTCCAAGCACCAGTTATACTAGGTTAGATTTCAAGTCTAGACTACCTTCCGGTGAATCTCCCGCCAATGCGTCCGACTTGTAAATGACCAAATGATCCGAGACCCCACATCAGATGTAATGCAATGCCTTCGGTGACGATGTTTATTGATCTACTTGTTAGTCTTCCTGTAAGCAGGAGGTTAGTACTGTAGTCAATGGCCTATATTTCTGCTCGAAAAGCAGTCGCAAGTCTGCGAAAACAAATAGGTTGTTCCTCGGCAGCAAATCGACCATATCTACAAGCTCCAACACCTTGGGCAGTTTCGGAACCGTCTGTTAATCAACAGGCACCAAACGGTCCTTAGAACTGGCCCGTTCCTCTCTGATAAAACTTCATACTCAGCATCTCGTTGTCCTCAATTTCAGAATGTAAAGAGCCGGCCACGAAGCTGAACATATTTGTAGCTATCTATTCTAGCAGCTCTTAATCACCAGGCGAAGAGGTGCAAGGCTGCGGTAGGTATGATCATCATGCAGGCCGTTCTCTACAATTTAGAGAGCTTGATTTGGCACCAATAAATACCCTCAGTCCATACCTGTTGAGTAAGAGAACCCTTTGGTCCAGCTTGCCGTGTGGAAGAGGAATTTTCTTGGACAGGCCCCATCTTTCTTTCCTCTAGTATTCCCAATCCTTCATAACCTTAGTTTTACGGTTTTATTGGTCAATCATTCTTTGCGTATCAGCACCAAGAGAGTTTAGGAAGAAGATGCATTCCTAGATGAGCTTCGAATGCCTTTATGCATGATCCAGAACCCATTGGGGTGCTTGGTACTCTCGAACCAAAACAATTCATGAATCAATTCGTTATCAAGTAATGCCCAATGCAGCATTCCGATCCCGTTACTTTTTACAAAAACAAGAATGCGCCAGGTCGGACGATATTTCACAATTATCTCATCGTTAAATTCAGTTTGTCGTCTTTCTCTCTCTTTGCAACCATAAAGAAAATATTTTAATTCCGAAAAAATGACGGCTCTTAAGTAGAGAACAAATGTTAGGAGCTCACCAGGATTTCAGACAGTAGCCCAACTACTATCAATCGTTCGTGGTAGAGTTCAATAAAACTGGTAACTTGGAAGAACTTTCAGACCAAACTGTCAGAAAGTGACATGAATGACTCCTTTGACTGACACTGGAATCACGCTGTCTGTTTGAAGAAAGTTGAAATCAAAAGAGATTGGCACTAGTTCTGATCTCAATTCTATGAGATTGAAGTCAGGGGATCGTGCTGGCCAGTCAATCCCGTAAGCATTGTGGAATTGTCCTGTGACAATATTGCTTCGATGAAAATGTCCCTTATCGATCATAAAAATGAAATTATCACCCATTTCTACCTTAAACTAGTTTTGTGCGTAAGTTGGCAATTATACCACCATTATACATTTTAGATTCGTTGATATTTGTAGTTAGAGTGTTCTTATAATGATTTCAGTGTTATTTTTTAAATAATTCAAGAAAAATCATCCAATACCACTAGTTCTAATTGGTGTCCCCAAATAACTCTTCAACGATATTAAAGGATAAGGATTTAAGGATTGATTTCGGAAAAACGGATAGAAACATTCGAGTTTATAAGGTTTCCAAGATAAAAAATAATCGAAAAATTCTATCACTTTATAATACATTAAATTACATAAATATCACAAGTATCAACATTTTCAGTATATGTAACATAAATATAATTCTTATAAATTCAAGTTTCAAACGTAATTTCGTGGATAGAGAATTCTTAGAACGGAGTGTAGTAGAATGCAAACTTAATATTTAGCTGCGTCTATGGCGTAAAAAATTCTAGGAAAAATCCTCTTTGTCATAACTTTTAATTTGTTCTAATCCAATCTGAATAATCTTTGTTATTTAATTTAATTTTCAATTTTTTAATTCATGTTCTTGGAAAGTTACACTTAACTTTCAACCACAAGGAAAACAATGTAGACAATTTTGAAAGCTCGATCATCTTCAGAAAAAATACAAGTGATTTCACAGCAAAATTAAAAATAACTTCATCTGACTTATAGTTTATTTACCATTCTAAATATTTGAATTTATTGAATTTTTGACTCATTGAAGATCTATAAAAGAATTTGAGTCCTTTGACAAACAAGAATATATGATTATTTTCAAGTAATAATAGACAATTTGGAATATATCTTTTTTGGTGAATGAAGACTTATTTAATTACCACTAATATTAAAATCTTTTCCTTGCAGTTTTTACTGCAATGTTTATAAAAAATTAAATCATTTCGTCTTTCATTTCTGAACTGCTGATTATTTTCTCTGAAGATAATTGAGTCCAAAATAGAACATCAAAAGTCTGTTATGATTTGTAATAATTCGTATAAATTTTTCTAATTCATACAAATATCTGAATGTCTCATTGGGAACATACAAATCATCAAATACCACCAACAGCGGCAAGATTTAATTGATAATTTCAGTTTACACTGCAGTTTATTCCTTGTTATAGATTCATCAGTATAGTACTTCATCTAAACTTATTCTTATATCGTTAGAGAGAACAAGATACATGTAAACATTTTTCTTATAGATCTCAATCTATTTTTCTTCACGGAGTTTCAAGGTGTTTTGTTGGTATCCCACGCCTTTCTAATAATTCTGATCTAATCGAACCATGTTATTGTTCTTCATATTTTCCTTAAATTTATATTAATTAATGAAATGCTCGACTCTCCTCGATATGATATAAATTTAGTTGAATATAGCAGAATGTGGAGCTGATGATACCATAACAATGAGGAAACTGTTCTCTTTCAATATTTATCAGAATATTGTCGCCGGTAATGTTCATTTCATATAAGAAATTACTTTTACGATGTCGTTAATAACCCCCGATACATGCCGTTCCCCAAATCTAATTGTCTCCAATTTGCAATAATAGAAAATCTCAATTCTGGACTAGACGTTCAAAAATGGCCCTCCAAGTCCGGCCTAACTCTCGTATTCACGCTCGGCGCGCGTCCGTTTGTGGTTGGACACCTAGGCAGAAGGCTAGTTTTCGTCTTGCACGCCGGACAGGTTGCCTGTTCGGCGTCCGACCCCACAGCGCAGCTCTGGTGGAAGCAGTGGCCGCAACCCCACGCGGAAACGGCCACCGCGTCCCCGTTTCTCGGCGAGCTAAGGGAACCGTGGCAGGTGCTGCACGTGGTGGAGAAGAACACGCCCCTCCTGTGCCTGGCTAGCGCTCTGGCTAGACCTTGAACGAATAAATAATGACAACACCTCAATGCAATCCTGACGAATCTTGAAAACATGCTCATATAATATTAGCAACCTTGAGTGATCTTCACAAACATTCATGGCTTAAGGATATTCGAAAAGACTAACTAACCAACGCAGCCTACTTCAAATCTAAGTTGTTTTGGAAATATTCCATAAAAAATGTTCTAAACTCCCTAATATTTGAATCTAGTTGCCTATTCTAAACTTAATTATATTAAATAACCAATAACAAAGGATCAAAAACGTCATTGAATGACAATTTCTTATTCCATACCCGACAAAATTAACAAATGACGTATCTCATAACCTAATTCAATCTTGAATTTCAAAGGACTGTGAATGACCTCTACAAACGTTTATGGTCAACCCATACTGAAAAGACTAACTAACAAATCAAATTCCTCGCAACCTACTTCAAATTTAAGTTGTTTTAAAATATCCTTTGGAAATGCTGTAAACTCTCTGATATTTGAATCTAGTTACCAATTTAAAACTTAATTAGACTAAATAACTAAAAATAAAGATTTAAAAACCTAATTCAATCTCTCTATTAACGACCTTGAGTGATCTCTACAAACATTCATGGCCAACCCATACTTGAAAAGACTAACTAACAAATGAAAATTGCCACAGCCAACTCCAAATCTAAATAGTTTGGAATATCGTCTATATATGTATAAGTTGTTAATAACTCTTTGATATTTGGAACTTTTAGAGTTTGATTTCATCAGAATAATTAGCATATATAGATATGAAATTCGAGAAAATACTGAAAACTTCCTTAAACAACCTTCACAAGCATTTTCTTAATATAACCGAGAAAACTAACAGAGGAAATTTTTCAATTTACTTAAAATATAAAATGAACTCGAATATCGTCTAAAAACGCATAAACTATAATAACTCTAATATTGAAGTCATAATTGTAAAACTTTCGACGTTCAAAAAGTTGCGCCAATCAAAAACGTCCTTGAACAGACATTCAGCTTTCCATGGCCTACCAATACCCGAGGAAATTAAGAAATAACAAATGAAACTTCTAAAGATCCAAAATATCACGCATAAATCGTTAAAAATCTACTCACCCTGCTGTATATCCTTGCTCAGCAGCTTCAGCGTGGTCGAATGCATGTGGATGTCGTGCACGTAGTCGTTGAGGATGCCCTGGAGCGACACCCTGACGTCCCCGAACTTGACGTTTGACACCAATTCCAACAGCTGCGCCGGCGGGATGTGAGGAGCGGTAGCGTGCAGCAGCTGCCTGAGCGACATGTTCTCGCTGCTCTTCTCGTGTTGCAACAGCACCATCCACAGCTTCTGCGCCCCCTCCGAGTCCAGGTGTTCGGCGCCGCGTATGCACAGACTCAGCGCGTGGTCCACCAGGTTGTGTTCGAGCAGGAGTTCCAGGGCTTCCAGCCACTCGCCGCCCTGTTCCAACAGCAAGGCGGTAGCCGCGTGGACGCGGTACTTCTTGGTGATCTCTAACGCTTCCTCCATCCGGCACAGCCCCAACTCCACGAAATTCCTGACTTGCTCCGTATTGTTCCTACAGAGCAGCTCCAGGTAAATCTCCGCGATCCTCGAAGGCAGTTTGATGTCGCAACTTATAAGTTCTCTCAGAAATAGGTATCTGGAATCGTCGTCGTCCTCCAGCATCTCGCAGAACTGTTCGATAAGATCCGAAAAATGTTCGTTAACTATGCCTACGGTCTTTTTACTATCTATCGCTACCAGCTCCTTGAAATGCACCAAGAATTGTTCCCTGACCGATCTGGCGTCGTCTTCTATATGCCTCACAACGTACCCGAAGACCTCGTTCTTCCTGATCACGTCGTCAAGGTAGCACCTGAGGATGTCAGAATAGTCCCCCTGCAATTCGTACAGTTTTTCTGCCACCCTAAAACATCTGGCGTCGAGGGCTGCCTTCAACAAGACGTCGTAGGATTCATCTTTCAATCGATTGGTGGCCATGAGATCCAGCCAGGATTGTTCTCTCTCCATGTGGTCTCGCAGTTTGATCGATTTCGACGTTTTACCCATCAAAATTTGGAATATCCTACTCAGGAATGAATCTTCCAGATTTAATTTGTTGGAGGTGACTAGACGACATATAAAGCATGCCAGGTTGATTTCTTCGCTATCCTGAAAATATAAAAGGCGTCTTTAGCTCCCAATTTATTGATGATCATTACCTTTGAAGGATTACTCGAAATTTTGAAATTGAAGGAAAGAAAGCTTGTTAAAGAATACTAGACCAGTACCACTCTCGCACATGCGCAAAATGTGAATACGTGAACACTTACCGAAAATTCGGGAGGTTTCACTATTTCCATCAGAATCTGAACCAAACGCTGCCTCTGAAGGAGTCCCATCTCTCCGGAAAACTCCACCTCGGTAAAGGCCAGTTCGATCACGTTCAGACACTCCCTCATATTGAACTTTAACAGGGCTCTCAGGTAGGGGTATGTCTTTTCGTTCTGAGAGCCGTTGATGGAGTGCAGGGCTTCCAGACAACGGAGAATGTCGAACTTTACCTGTACCGCAAAGATAGGTTAGATCGATAACAAGATCGACCAAAACAATTCTTACCCTGGTTATTTCTTCTTTGGGAATATTACCATTGGGATACCCTAGTCCGGCCAGGCAAGAAGAAACGTACACCAGCATGGTATTCCCCAATCTTTGGTTAGCTGGAGTGAGTTCAGAGAGAAATTCCGTCAAAGGACTAGTATAGTCGCCGATCGTTTTGGTCGTTATGTGGATCCAAGCGTTATACATCTTATACTTTTTACATATAGTTAAAACCTGGTGCAAATCCAGACAGCTTATCTCAAGAATCAACAGGACATTCTCCAACGTCTGGACGTCCTTCTTCTCCAGATGCGATACCAGAGACTGGGCTATGAAGGGCGTCAGCGAAGTCAGTTTACCGTTGACGATGTGTTCAATCAGTAAAAAATAGTACCAGTCTTGATTATAGTAGTCGTTCGACACGGCTTCCCAGAGTTCATTGCACAAAATATCTCTGCAATGAGAAACATATCAATATACCTAAACAGAAATGGGATAATTGGCCGCCGTCTTGGTGAGACCAACAAGATTTTTTAAGAAAATTAGTGGACTATGAAATACTAATACACGTCTTATCTTTTCACAAAATAACCAACACAATAAATTTCAATTTTTACTAACTAAAAGTGAATCTTGTCAAGAAAATAGGAACAAACATTAGAATGGCTGTGATTCCCCAGTACTGAACAAAGATAGTAATCCACGAAGCTACCACGTTTTGTTTTTCAATTGATAGAACGATATCAAAGTAATTCTTTAATGTTATTATCGAAAGGTACAATAAACCAAGAGAGTGAATTCCAAAATGAAAATGAAACATTGGCGGCCATCTTGGTAGGCCAAAAACTCCAGCATACTTACACCTTGTTCAGCTTAACGCAACAATTGACGGCGGCAACTAAGCTGTCTTTGTCCACCACGTTCTGGTTCAGGCTCTCCAAATACCGAAGGAGTAGGAACGACGCGAATTTTTCCCTGTTCGCGCCCTCTTCCGCCGCCAAGTTGAGGGCGTCCGCCCACCGCCCCCGCTCGCTTAGATACATCAGTCTTTCAGGCCAGCTTCGCAGCTTAATTATGTGTACAGCTTTGGTTCCAAGGATGAGGAGTTGATCTCCTCGACTAGATATACTGTTGTAGCACGCTTTTTCGCCTGGAAAATTAAGAGTTTTGTACACTTGACGTCCTTTCGGTGATTCAAAATACTTACCAGCAACAGAAAAGGCTTCGCTCACACACCCCCCGACTGCCAACGCCTTGAAATGCGCCGAATTATACACCAACTCGGCACTTTCCAACTCTATAACCTCCAGTTCCTTCTGCGACCTGACGTCTAACAGGTGGAGATTTTCGCTGGTATCGATCAAGGCCAAGTGCTGCGTACCCAACCACTGGATTGATATCGAATTATAACCCAACTGCACGTTTCTCAACGACATCAATTTGATATTCTTCGATTCATGTATGATGAGACGTGTAAAATTCAGCTCATTCCCTCTACCCCAAGCCAACACCGGCTGGTACATCTTCCCGATAGAAATAAGCTGCCAGGTTATCTGTGGCAAGGAATTCGACATCTTTGGAAGAGGCTGGCTGAATAGGCACTTGATATGTGGTCGAATCGATATCACTATCACCTTTCAAAGAAATATCAACATAAAATTGGTTTAATCGTTCATAAAAAAGGTATTTACCTTGGACATGGTAGCCATAGCTACCAAGACGTTCCTACTGAGGAAATGCAGATCGTAGCCATGCACTAGAGGTTCGAAAATGCAGACTTCCCCAGTTGCTCCCGAAAACAAGCATCTGGAATCCCAGGATCTAACTCCAAGACGTCTGTTAAACGTCAACGTAAAGATGCAACCCGAGGAATCACCACATAACGCCAGGTTGTTCATGAACGTGTAACGCAGATGCAAGACTGCCGTTTGAGGCGCATGCGCGTCCGGGAGTCGCCTCAGAACGTCTCCGTTACCAGCGTCGATCATAAGAACGTAACCTCTTTCATACCTAAAAATACCTTTGTTCAATTCCATTCAAAACCAACCCGAATTTTCAACTCACCCGGCTAGTAATCGAGTGGAATCCAAATTGAAAGCTAGCGAAGATATCGCCCCTTGATCTCCAGCATTAAAGTCGTGGCAACACCAACACAGATTCTGTTCGGGATTGAAATTTAAGATGTAACCGTGGGATGTCCCAACTGCGATATATCGAACACTATTGGTGATCACCGTAGGCATGCCAGCATCCACTCTGTCCTGAAATACACAAATCACTAGCAAGGCGTCTTTAAATACATCATGTCGAAAAAATACTGGGAATTGTCAAAATTTTTGTTGCCGTGAAGTTGGCACAACTGTTTTCTATACTGACGCGGAGTTTGAACGCGATCTATCATTTAGTTTGTTTACAGTGCATTGAATTGACATCTCAATGACAAAACCCAGCAAACATACTGTCTGATGCCCTGAGTTGTAGAGATGGAGTACTCCAGGGGTCTATCTTGGGACCTTTACTATTTCTTATTTACATGATACAGGAATTTCCACAACAGCAAATTTTATTGTCTAAGCAGATGACACAACATCAATCTGTAGCAATAATGATTTGAAGCCCCATCTCGTTATGAGGGAGTCCCAAGACTGAAAGACTTGTTTCCAGTCTTGGGAAGATGAATCACGATGCATTCCTAGATTTCCAAAGATAAACCAGTAAAATTTCTGGATATTCATTTTATTGGACTTCTATTTCATGCACTAAACTGAACAATCAATCTTTGTACTTAGAAACCTCAGACACACTGTTAAAAATGAATTTATGATGATGACATCAAGGTTGGTTTCACTTAATATGCAGTTACAACATCATAACTCGAGGACATGCCACTCAAGCCAATAGAATGTTTGGATTGAAAAAAAAGAGTAATTGGGGTCACAAGGGACACTCATTTATAAAGCTGAAGCTAGAAGTGCCTTCTCCGAACTATGTTTACTCACAATTCTTTCCTATTTTGAAACATGTAAAAGTTCTCAAACCAATTCTTAAATTGTTACTATTTCCTGACATATGCACAAATAAAGTATCTATTTAAATCAAGAAGGCACATAATGGATAAACATTCGCAACACTCCAAGCCTACTAGGATCATCTCTAAAGTATAGATCATAACAAATAATGTTAAAAGGTTGTATCATCCTAACTTTCAAAGAGAATGGATTGTTATGACATTACTCACCCCGGCAGAAATGATTTGAGAGGAAATGCCTTGAAGAATGCAATGAGACAGAACGGAGTGTAATTTTGTCTCCATACTTTGAAATGAGTGTACCGAGGCATTGTCAGCACTCCCTTCCTCAGATTCCATGTCCCATAGTATACTTTCCAGCGATGGTGTAGCCATTGGGGGTATATCAAATTCGGAATCATTTATCTGTAACAAGTGAGTTAAAATAATCACTACATAATTAAATAAGAAAAAATTACCCTGAAATTAATGTCTAGTACTGAATCATTGTCTTCTCCTTCACAGTCTGTACTCATTTTTGAATAGTAACAATTCAATATCCACCAAATATACGAAACTAAGTTTAAATATAATAGTCAATTCTTAATCTCCAAACGACAAGCGTCTAAGCTTCATGGGTAACTTAGATCTAATCAGTTTCTGTTGTTCATTTCAGTTTTCGATATTTGCAAGCTAAAAACAGTAATTGGAATTCAATTGTAATCAATTGAAAACCGATATCGAGAAGGTGTTTACAATTTCATCTAAGAAGTATCGGCACTTTGATAATGCAATTTGCCGAGTTTACGTATAAATTGTAGATAAACATACGTACGAAATTAAAAAATTCAATAGTTTCACAGAAAAAATTGAATATACACCCCTTTGAAATTCGATTGTTGCAGTGGGGAGACATCTGGTGCGAAAAGGTGTGTTCCTATATTCAGTTTCCGAACAACGAGTTGTTTTGCATCTAAAATCTAGGCGTTATAAATCTTTCAAATTCTTTTGCAACAAAATGATTTAAACTGTTTTATTACTTGCTAGAATACTCAAAACCGTTAAGATACATATTTACATAAACGTCAAGAAAAATATTACAAATCATAGAGACTAAGAGCTCATATTGATCACAGAGTACATATACTCTCTATGTAAGGAAACTAAAGAAATATTTCTACAAAACGTAGAAATTCTCATCAAAATTATGAATTTCATAAAAACGACAAGTTTTGTACTATGAAAATTTACTCACACACTTGACAATCGTCATCGCAAAAAACTACTTTCCATTCAAAGCTTCTTTAAAATAATTCACTTTCAAAACAAATATTTTATTCCCTTATTACTTTCAAGTGTAAAAATAGAAATAAACTTATGCTTTCAACTTCGATCTGTTGCCATTCGTATGAACGTATAGCGAACAAGAAATATCGAACTTCAAAGAACTCTGACGTTTCTCCCAGATTTGCTTGATTAATTTATTGATTGCAATGGAAATATAAAAGATCGCATTGGCTTTGAATTCTATGCAGAAGCAGAAATTATATTATCTACCTTGCGATGAATATTCAATTCACGTTTTCGGAAACGATAATATTAAAAGTGGAAAAGACCGAAAGCATTAGTTTTGTGAATTAAAATTATCTACATGAAATTAGGTATTATTTAAATGAAAGTCTAAGGTTCTAAAATTTAATTTCCAAATAAAGAAATTTTCAAGTACATACCTAAATGTGCTAGTATTCATCAGTATGTCCTAGTATTTTCTTGATATTCTAACAGTTTCACAACATTTTCAAATAGCTGCTTCACAATATATACAAATTTTTCAATACAACTGAATTTAAGATAAATATAAATATTCATTCTTTCTTGTAAAACAAGTGGAACCAAATGAAAATGGCATGATTTCGAGCACAGAACATGAAAATCGGTCATTGAATTCGATAACCAAAAGAGTCATTCTAAGGCGACAACTTCAAGCATAATCCAACCTCATTCATAATATTCAAGTATTGTTTCCAAAAACTAATTACTCTGTTGATTGATTATTAATCAAATGTTAAGGAATAATCATTCATTAAACCAACAAATCATCATATGTCCTCAATTTTTCAATTAAAAACACGAAAATAAAACGTAGCAAATATACAGGATGTCCAAAAAGTATGAATTACAAATTGTGAAATAATACTAACAATACTTTGTATTTGTAAATAGCTTATGTTTGGAAATTTTCGATGATTGTAGCTCGGAAGATCGCGTTTTCCGTCTGTCTGTACGTTTGTTATTTACACAAAATAATTGATAACTCCGAAACGGTTAATACGATTGAGTTCAAACTCGGCACGAATATTCATATTGTGAATAACTAATTGAAATTGAATTATCTGCTGAATTTAATTGGTTGTTTCAAGGTGGTGGTATTATATGTGATACTACTGCTTATACACTCTTGTAAAAATGCAAGAATACAACCATTACTCATATGTTTGCTTTCTCGTTGTTGATTAATATGTTTAACGTTGGCCTTCTTAATTTCCTGACCTGAATCCAATTGAGCATGCTTATAATATTGCAAATAGGCGGTATGTAGGGTCAACGTGATTATTAAAATGGGCAATCATTGTTTGACTCCGCAAATAACTTGGCACACTTAATTTGGAGCATGTTTAAAAGATGTTAGGTTGTAATCAATTAGATTATATTTAGAAGGTGGAAGAAGGGCACACTCCCGTTGCCCGGTGTAATACTTCCACCGGAGTCTATAGCATCACTATAGATTCCGTGAAGTAGTAATTTGTGACTAAGTAATAAAATTATCTGAAGGGGGAAACTGGCTCAGGAGGTTCATGATGGTCCTCTGGTGGACGCATGGAGTCCCTTAGATTCTGATGAGAGACAACAATTTGTTATAGGCCAATATAAATATGGGTGTAGTACACCAACACTCACATGACAAGCAACCTCATGTCTTACCTCTATCAAAAACACAAACAATGCCAACAACAGACACCACATATCTTTGTTTCAATGGCAGCGAGTTGCACTCAAGTCTTCGGTTTAAGGGAAAGCTTTGTGTTTTTGCTAGATCAGATGTAGCATTCCAAAGAGAAGATACGTTGTAGGATGACTCATGGTTCAAAATCTGTATATATAATAAAACCAAGTTTCTCTCTTGTCTGTTTCGATCTCCAAACGACAACAACTATCCTAGATTGTTTCTGTGCCTAGGTAATAAAGTTGACACGATCCAAATACAGCATCCGTCAGCTGAGGTAATCATCATCAGAACATTAACTGGTTCCAGCACTCAAATACGACTGATGAAGCAGGAAGGCAAGTGGAGACTTTTGCAAGTTAAATGTTTGGGTAGTACCACCTAATTGGATCTCTGTTCATTCCTGTTTAGCTAAACTGCGAAACTTATCTCGATCTGAAGAACAATTGCATTCCCACCAAGTCGAAGTACCTCCTCATCACGTCGAACCAGTTTGCCAGTACCTCAATTTGCAACATTCTGATCATTGGATTAAAAGAAAAGGATCATATAGACACAAATCTGTCACAGTTGAAAACAGAGCTTATAAGAACTGGAAGAAAAATCCTACAGATGAAACTTAAGCTGAGTATGTTTTTTTTAAGGACGTACCATGTTGCCATATCGCGGCCACAACACTGCGGTTGACGTTCTACGCATGCACATTGGAAACCTACATCTCTTGCCTACGCTCTGACGCCATTGCAGTCTGACTGTTCTTTGTTTACGTTTTTTACTGAGTGTTCAAGAAGAAGAAGTACGGGCTGTTATAAGATTTATTAGTGCTAAAGGCCTGAAACTGATCGAAATTCATCATGAGATCTGTTCAGTTTATGAACAAACATTATGGGTGATTGAATAGTTGGAAAGTGGTTGAGAGCATTCAAAGAAGGCCGCACAAATGTGCATGATGAACAACGGAGTGGGCGTCCATCGGCCGAAAGTTTGGTCCGAAATGGATAACAAGGAGGGAGAAAACAGACGCTTTACGATTTATTCCTTATGTTTTGACTTTCTTAATGTTTCTCGTAGTACGTAGGTTGCCTTCCAAATTTTGCACCTCTGGCACTTTGGCTGTTGACAGCTAACCTCACAACACTTTGACGAGTACGAGTGACTTTCGTTTTGTTTATAATAATTTAAAATTAAACTTGAACAAAAAATAGAAACCACCACGTATCTTTCTCTATGAAAATCATTTGGTTTACAGGGCAATTATGCTGTAGAACTCGCTTTCCGATAAGTTACAATTTGGTTGTCTTCAAAAAATGAGTGAACACACTTTATATCATCTTGGCGACCACAGCTGCGAGTTCGCCTTGAAATTCATTTGAAGGAATTTTTTGTGTCAATATTATCAAAGAATTTGATGAAATTTGGATTTTCAATCAATTTTTTTTTCTGAAAAAATGGCGTTCAGTTTTCGTTGGTGTTGAACTGAAAAAAATTATAAAATTCTAAAATTTTTTTATATTATTTCTACCACAAGGATGCGCCATAGGAATCATCCTTCGTTAGTCATCAAATATCAAGATATGTCGAATCAAACACTCCAAAACTTCAACAATTTCTACAATAGCCTCCAGCTATTTCAGATTGAAAATCGAGACGAGTATATATATGTAAATCATGCAATTTCTAGGTGGCCAAAGTTTGGGATTGAAATTTTCGTGCATATTATAAGACAATCGTTTCCTCCATTCAAATATTTGTCTAAGAAAAATAACGAAACTGGAATGATACCAAAATTGTCATTTCATCTTACATCCAGGGATAATTTGACGAGTCAGTAATTTTTAATGAACAATAGATGCAGTATTAGTTGCACTGAATTATTTAAGTGCATTTATTTTTCTCGAGTTCTGATGCATGACATGTGTAGAAAAATGGGAAAAAATTGAATTGAAAATTAATCCATATATATATATATATATATATATATATATATATATATATATATATATATATATATATATATATATATATATATATATATATATACTTGTCCAATTTAAAAATCATTGAAGTCAAATCCTACTACTGAGGTATCTCATTTTCTGACGATGTACTCACGAAATACGTATAATCATTAGCAAAAATTACCGTTTACCTAAATCGCAACATTGCAACAGAACCATAGTTCAAATTTGTAACAACGATTTTCATAACAGTAGTCTAATTTAAAAAATCGTAAAAGCCAAACCCTACTACTTAGGTATCTCATTTTCTGACGATGTACTCACAAAATACGTATAATTATTAACAAAAATTACCGTTTACCTAAATCGCAACATTGCAACAGAACCATAGTTCAAATTTGTAACAACGATTTTCATAACAGTAGTCTCATTCAAAAAATCGTAAAAGCCGAACTCTACTACTGAGGTATCTCATTTTTTGACTATGTACTCACAAAATACGTATAATCATCAACAAAAATTACCGTTTACCTAAATCACAACATTCCAACACAACCATAGTTCAAATTTGTAACAACAATTTTCATAACAGTAGTCTCATTCAAAAAATCGTAAAAGCCGAACTCTACTACTGAGGTATCTCATTTTTTGACTATGTACTCACAAAATACGTATAATCATCAACAAAAATTACCGTTTACCTAAATCACAACATTCCAACACAACCATAGTTCAAATTTGTAACAATTTTCATAACAGTAGTCTAATTTAAAAAATCGCAAAAGCGAAACTCTACTACTGAGGTATCTAATTTTTCTGACTATGTACTCATAAATACATATAATTATTAGCAAAAATTACCGTTCACCTAAATCACAACATTCCAACAGAACCATAGCTCAAATTTTTAACAACGATTTTCATAACAGTATTCTAATTTAAAAAATCATAAAAGCCAAACTCTACTACTGAGGTATCTCATTTTCTGACTATGTACTCACAAAATACGTATAATCATCAACAAAAATTACCGTTTACCTAAATCACAACATTGCAACAGAACCATAGTTCAAATTTGTAACAACGATTTTCATAACAGTATTCTAATTTAAAAAATCATAAAAGCCAAACTCTACTACTGAGGTATCTCATTTTCTGACTATGTACTCACAAAATACGTATAATTATTAGCAAAAATTACCGTTTACCTAAATCACAACATTCCAACAGAACCATAGCTCAAATTTTTAACAACGATTTTCATAACACTAGGCTAATTTAAAAAATCGTAAAAGCCAAACCCTACTACTGAGGTATCTCATTTTCTGACTATGTACTCACAAAATACGTATAATCATCAACAAAAATTACCGTTTATCTAAATCATAACATTCCAACAGAATCATATTTTAAGTTTGTAGCAACGTTTTCCATAACAGTAGTCTATTTTAAAAATCATAGACGGCAAATTCTTTAAACTGGTTATCAAAGTATGTATAGTTATCAGAAAAAGTTAGCATTGCAACAAATTCATGGTTTTTAAAGGTGTCGTAGAATTGTTACTATGTGGAACAGCTTATTATTGACTATTCGTTTGGAGATTATTGCTTATAAGATTGCTACTTGAAATATTCTCCATTACCATTAACTGCAAGAAACAAACAATTCTATACTGGGTTGCCCAAATTCGATATAAGTGAACTATTGTACTGTAGTCAAGAAACTGGGAAAAAAGTAAGTGACAAATTTTCTATTCATTTTTCTGAGAAAATGAGAGCGATGAAGACATCTTTGCTTCAACAGTTTTCGAAATATTCCAGAAACCTGATTTTCACTAATTTTAAAAAAGCGTTTTATACATGTATGATTATTAGTATTTATTTAGTTTGTTAAAACATTCTTTAAAGACACTTTCTCACAGAATAGATGCTTGGATCAGGAAACTCTTTTCCTGATTTTTGAATATTATATTCAGCTTTCTTGCGTGAACCTGTCGTTCTTGTTTGTTTTGAATATTTTTCGAGTATGTAAGCTAAATCTTCAGTAAAAGACGTTGAAATCTTCAAAATTAAAAAACTTGGGATAACTTATATGAATAATCTATAATTATGTAAGGGAAATCAGATATACCATTTAACTTAGTTCAAATGTAAATATAATTAATTTTATCTTTCAATTATATTTAAGGGGAAGAAAATGATCATATTTGGCAGCCTATTGTCACTAGAACAAATAGATGCATATGATTTGGAGAATTTTAATTTAGAAATTACAGCTCTTTTGGTGATCTCTATAACGGAAAATCACGCCAGAATTTCAAACAATAGGGCAGCGTCTCGATTCTCCATTTGGTTAATGAGTTTTTATGTTTTTCTTTCAGTTATTTGGGCATATTAAAATCTACGGTGGGTGCATTATAATTTTAAGAATCTATACAGGGCGTATCAGGCAAATAGATAAATGAAGCGTATTCGAAAAAATTATCGTTATTTTTGTTTGTCAATATCAATCAATCCCTATGTATCTGTACAGGGTGGGCAAATTTCGATGAATTTGAAATATTGCAGATAGAGAAAAATTAACCCTCCTCTCTCGATCTTATATTCAGGGGCAAGTTTACTGGTGCCAACATTTTGCTGATATCTGTTTCCGTTCTGGACTCATTCAAAATTTCTCGAATTTTGGGAAAATCGTCCTTCGCGGATATCTCGATCATCATCAGAATTACATTAAAATAAGATCGAGAGAGGAGGGTTCATTTTTCTCTATCTGCAATATTTCACATAGATACCGTACAAATACATCGAAATTTGCCCACCCTGTACAGTATGTCCCATTTTGGGGGTGCTACCAGGAGCATCTCTGTTATTATTTAAGATAGAGAGATGGGGTTTTTACGACCCTTGGCTACCATTTCGAGACAAATTCATAGAGCTAATCAGAATTATTCTAACTTCAGTGGTTTTTGAGTTATTCGCGAATTTTGAAAATTTCCGGATTTCTTTTTTTCCCGATATCTCGGTTCTTATAGAAGATAATTGAAATCTGTTTTTACGTTTCTAAAACGGTTTTTTGAGTAGATTCCAGTGACGTACTCGACGTTTTTTTCTCATTAATTATGACAGATATGACATAAAGTTGCATTTTTCAAATACGAACATATTTTTTTTGGCATATTCCGATTGCCGTTTTTTTCCTTTTCAAAATATATAACATGATGACAAAATTTCCACCCAATTTGAAGATAATAACGGAATAATGATTTACCCTAATGGCTGGGCGAAGGAACACACGTGAGCGGACGAAACATAGAACATTTGTAGTTATTCGATGAAAACGATCAAAACAATGCAAAATCTTCTTGACCGAAATAATGGAGCTAGGCTGCTCCTAAGATTCCATCGTTATTTATGACATCCGCAATTTCCGCTTTTTATTTTATTTTTGAGATTGTCGTTTAGTTTCTAGAGTTCTCTGAGAAATACCTACATGAGAATAATAATAGGCACCTAATAATTTACTCAAATTTACTTCTCATAATGATTTACATATATTGCTCGAACTGATTTCCATCATGTTGTAAACATAAAGTGCATCTTCGGATTATATCTTCTATGTCTGAATGCTCTCTGTGAACACAGAAGTCTTCATCTATGCACGTTCATTAGAAACCATAGAACGACCAATAATTATTATTATTCATTATCTGTGGATAAATTGGCTTCGTGTCTATTTGAATTCGTAAAATTAGTGTTCGTTGTTGAATTTGAATTGTTTAGTTAATTTCTGCAATTCACACTATGGAACAAAATAGAAGATACAAAATTTCGAAAAAGTTGATATGCTGAAGTAGACCTTCAGTGTCACTGTAACGCAGTCCGTGCATCAGAAGAATATTTGAATAGGTAAGTTCGACAATGGAAATGGAAGTAGTAATTCTAATCAATATTAAATACCTGACTGACACTCTCCAATAGATTTCCTCAAAGAATTCAACCAAACAGGAAGTTCTTCGCCAAAATGGAAGCAAATCTTTCCAATTATGGTTCGTTCGAGAAACCAAAAGTAAAAACTACAATAAACGGAATAGAGGTGATAATGAACTTGACGTGTTAGCAGCTGTTGAGGCTAACCATTCTACATCGTGTCGGCAAATTGAGAGCGAAGTGGATGTGTCAAAAGCAGAGCCCAAAGAATTTTGAGAAAGTATAAATATCATCCCTATAAACATAAAATAATTCATCATCTCAATGCCGGGGATGCAGAGAGGAGAACGGCGTTCTGCAATTGGTATTTAGGGAGAATCAGAGGTGAAGTTCGTTTTGGGCGACATATCATTTGGTCTGATGAGTCAAGAATCAGCAGTGCCGGAATCTTTAATCGCCATACGAATAGATTCTGGGCAAACGAAAACCAACACGAAGCAGTAGCTCGACGGCAGCAGGGAGGTTCGGTTTCAATGTGTCGTGTTTCGTAATGGGCAACAAATTAGCCTACTATATCTTTGATGGCAACTTGAATGCACAGAGATATCTCGAAATTTTAAATATTTGTCTGCCACAACTGCAAGATGACATTCGTCTTGCTCAATTCAACACATATTACTTCCAACAAGACGGTGCTCCTTGCCATAATTTGGCCGTGGTGAGGAACTACTTGAATTTAAATTTTGAAAATAAATGGATCGGTACCAGTGGCCCAATTCAATGGCCACCTAGGTCTCCTGACCTATCCGTTTTAGATTTTTTTCTTTGGGGTTATTTAAAAAATAAGATACATAGGAGGCAATACGCCAATTACGATCAATTGAAGAATGCAACAAATGAAGCATTCGAAGATCTGAGGAGATCCTCGCTACATTTGACTAGAGCCATAGAAGATATAATCCGAAGATGCACTTTATGTTTACAACATGATGGAAATCAGTTCGAGCAATATATGTAAATCATTATGAGAAGTAAATTTGAGTAAATTATTAGGTGCCTATTTTATTCTCATGTAGGTATTTCTCAGAGAACTCTAGAAACTAAACGACAATCTCAAAATAAAATAAAAAGCGGAAATTGCGGATGTCATAAATAACGATGGAATCTTAGGAGCAGCCTAGCTCCATTATTTCGGTCAAGAAGATTTTGCATTGTTTTGATCGTTTTCATCGAATAACTACAAATGTTCTATGTTTCGTGCGCTCACGTGTGTTCCTTCGCCCAGCCATTAGGGGTAAATCATTATTCCGTTATTTTCTTCAAATTGGGTGAAAATTTTGTCATCATGTTATATATTTTTGAAAAGGAAAAAAAACGGCAATCGGAATATGCCAAAAAAAAAACTATGTTCGTATTTAGAAAAATGCAACTTTATGTCATATCTGTCATAATTAATGAGAAAAAAAAACATCGAGTACGTCACTGGAATCTACTCAAAAAACCGTTTTAGAAACGTAAAAACAGATTTCAATTATCTTCTATAAGAACCGAGATATCGGGAAAAAAAGAAATCCGGAAATTTTCAAAATTCGCGAATAACTCAAAAACCACTGAAGTTAGAATAATTCTGATTAGCTCTATGAATTTGTCTCGAAAAAGTAGCCAAGGGTCGTGAAAACCCCATCTCTCTATCTTAAATAATAACAGAGATGCTCCTGGTGGCACCCCCAAAATGGGACATACTGTACATGCTGCTGTTGCAGATTTGTGAATAGCACTTATATCAATTAATAAAATTTTATGAGTAATATTGATGATTTATTTTTTTTATAGAAATATATTTTCAGCAAATATGAAGTGGAATATTATTTATACCTTCCACAATTTAATTTTTACGAGGTTATTTTCAAGTCTTGAAGAAGTGTTTAAGTTTTAATTATTTCACCAAGTTGTTTTCTTGAAATCACTTATTATGACACATCCTGTATATCTGTTACGGATATTACTTTATTATTGAATTATCATCAGTAAAATGGTGTTTAACAGAATAATACTTGGCAATAAAAGAGCGTCGATTATTATCCTCGTCCTCCAGAAATTCATTATCTGCTTAGTATAGACTAGAAGCCCTCGAGCAACGTAGCTCTTGGGGTAGTAAAATTAAATCTCTCTCCGTTCCTTTTACGATCAGTTACTCAATTTTACATGAAATATGGCCCAGAAATAAAGTTAAATATCGTCAAAATGTAGGAAATTGTGTCGATCTATTTTGCTGTTTTTTAATTTATAAATTACGCCTTGTTATTATCAAGGATTATTGAAATTGTGTTGGTACTTGAAGGCGCAATGTGTTGTTGTGTATGTTGACTCACGTCAATTTGTTTGAGACCTCTGGATTTCTATTTTTTCGCTAGAAACTCCATTCCATTCGTCATCCTGGACGGAGTCTAGACCATATTTCCCATTCATGCCACATTTAAATTTTTTTTCATAAAGTACAGGGTAGAGGATACCATTTTCGATATTTTACCATAGTACGATAGCTATGTGAAATATCGCAATTTTATTCAAAGCGAGGACAACAATATTCACAAGCAACAAAGAAGATAGTGAAGATCGCATCCGTCAATAAATTGGTTCCTGTTCCAAGAGAAAATCATAGAAACTACATTTATTTTTGAATTTGGTCACGTACCACATTTCTAAAGGATTTGCATACCTAATGAGCTTTTATTACTTTACGTCTTTAACCAAATAGACTATATAAATACAAGTAAACGATGATTTCTACTAAAATATATTATTGAATGCTCGACTCGTTTTGATACACAGTATATTTATCAAGAACGAATGTTTACTACAAATATATCTTACTAACAAATTTTTATATACAGGGTGTTTCCGAATAAGATGTCATAAATGAAGGATGCGAATCCCTGAATGATTTGAGCAAGAAAGTTCGAAGAACCAATGGTCAAAAAATGCTTCGTTGCCGAGATACAGGGTGTTAAAGTTGAGAAAATTTTTCGATTTTCTCTCGATAAAACCTAGACTTCTCAAGATTTCGGGCTCAAATTTTCCACATAAGCTATTAAACACAATCTTAATCACCAGGTGAGGCCAAATTTTGGAACAGTATACAGGGTGATACTTTTCATGGGCCATGTTCCATTTTACCCTCGGAACTTTTTTTGGTACGCCACTGGCACTAACAAAAAATAAAATCGAATAGATCATTCAATTTGAATTTTTTTGACTCGTGCATTTTGATCGTAACTACCACCGTTTCTGAGATATTAATTATTGAAAATAATCCAATAGTTTTCCCATATCGAAGCCATGGAGATATTATCTCAATAACTGATGCAATTTTTCAGGAATTGAGCTTAAATTTACATCAGATATCTCCTTATTGTATGTTTATAACAAAATGAGGCAAAATTCCTGACAGTATACAGGGTGTTATTTTTCACGTGCATTTTCCTCTTTTGCCCCTGAACTTTTTGTGGTGCGCTACTGGTATATTCTGAAAACAGAATCGAACAGATTATTCAATGCGAAAACTTTTCTGTTCCTGTATTTTTCCGTATCTGCCACCATTTTCGAGATATTAATCAAGAAAAGTAATCGTATAGTCCCTTCCGTATTGAAAGCTTGAAGATATTTTTCATGTTATTTCGGCAATTTGTGAAGACCTTGAGCTCGAATTTCAAACGAAGTTCACATTTTAAGATCTGCACCACTAGATTGGTAGGATTTATGAGAAAGTATAAAGGGTGATATCATTTCCCTGATCATTGAATTCGAATTCAAAAATGTGTTTTATTGAGTGTATAAATCGGAAGTAAATGAATAAACAACATAAATAATCGCGAATGATTTCAATAACAAAAACTCATAATGATGAAAACAAAAATTGAACAAACAGAACAAAACAAAGAAGATGTTGAAAATGTCCTCCACCTGAAAGAATACATGCTTCTGCTCGTCTCCTCATCTATACAATTTAGGACTGCCTCTTCGATTTCCGGGGTCCTTATTGTCCGATTTGCCCCTTTCAAGTCATGATTCGGTTTGAATGTACCCCGTTCTCTCAATCTTCTGTGAATGTCAGAAAACGTACGCCTATCAGGAATGATTCGATTAGGGAAGCGTTCTTGATACAAACGCCTTGCGTGCACTGCGTTTCCTTCAGCCACACCGTACATGAAATGTATATCGGCCATTTCTGCATTAGTGAAAACCATTTCAAAGATTATTGGTTACTAGTTACAGCTGTTTCAAATGTAGGCACAACAAACTGAATGACAAAACTTACAATCATTGAAGTGTCAAGTTTTTTTTCTTTGATTTCATTTGCGAAATTGTATCAGAGCCCACTAAGCCTTTTGAAATCACCAACGTGTTCTGATATGAGGAAGACACGATAAATTCTGATGATTTTCAATTCAAAACGGTGAAAGACATGAGGATCAAGATGAGCACAAAATTATCCGAATTGAATGAAAAATCCGTTTCTGATTACGAAAAACGTCAGTTATGCACCGAAAAAATATACGGAGGCAAAGGGGTAGCCTGTTCGGGCGTTGTTGATTAATTTTTCGAAAATGGTGGCAGATACGGAAAAATACAAGGCACAGAAAAGTTTTCGCATTGAATAATCTGTTTGATTCTGTTTTCAGAATATACCAGTAGCGCACCACAAAAAAGTTCAGGGGGCAAAAAGAGGAAAATGCACGTGAAAAAATAACACCCTGTATACTGTCAGGAATTTTGGCCTCATTTTGTTATAAACATACAATAAGGAGATATCTGATATGTAAATTTTAGCTCAATTCCTGAAAAATTGCATCAGTTATTAAGATAATATCTCCATGGCTTCGATATGGGAAAACTATTGGATTATTTTCAATAATTAATATCTCAGAAACAGTGATAGTTACGATTAAAATGCAGTAGTCAAAAAAAATTTCAAATTGAATGATCTATTCGATTTTATTTTTTGTTAGTGCCAGTGGCGTACCAAAAAAAAGTTCCGAGGGTAAAAATGGATTATGGCCCATGAAAAAGTATCACCCTGTATACTGTTCCAAAATTTGGCCTCTACTGGTGATTCAGATTGTGTTTAATAGCTTATGTGGAAAATTTGAGCCCGAAATCTTGAGAAGTCTAGGTTTTATCGAGAGAAAATCGAAAAATTTTCTCAACTTTAACACCCTGTATCTCGGCAACGAAGCATTTTTTGACCATTGGTTCTTCGAACTTTCTTGCTCAAATCATTCAGGGATTCGCATCCTTCATTTATGACATCTTATTCGGAAACACCCTGTATACTAAAGAGGCAATCCATTCAGAGCTATCCGTACTTGAACTAATGTTTAGGAAATAAATTTAATAAGGGTGAGTTATTTATGTCCACCCGATCATTGAGAATTTCCGGTGAATTCCTAAATCTGTTAATTTCAAGTGCTTCCAGAAGATTGAGTTTTATACATCTCTTCTCAGAATGTAGGATTTTAAATTCTGAATTGAAAGAGTGACCATTTTCCCTAAGATGATTTGAATAATTTGAATCGGTTTTTCGATTGATGAAACTGCGTTTATGTTCAGAGATTCTAACACTGAAATTTCTTCCTGTTCTACCTATATAATATAATGGAATGAATAATGGTAATGATGCAAATTTAGTTAGCAGCATACTACAAAAAATAACTTTACAACATATATATCTAATCGGTGAACACCAAGACAAGAAGTTCAATAGTTTAACATATATAGGCAATATTAGCAATAATGTGAAATCCTTCTTAAAAATTCAAATTTAAATATAGCGATCAAAACATGAACAAACTTAGGTTTATTTATCAGGAATTATAAATCTCCAATTAATAAACAAAATAAAACAGGTGTTTATAGATTGGATTGTGCAGATTGCAATTGTTTTTATATAGGTACAACAGGAAGAAATTTTAATGTTAGAATCTCTGAACATAAACGCAGTTTCATCAATGGAAAAACTGATTCAAATTATTCGAATCATCTTAGGGAAAATAGTCACTCTTTCAATTCAGAATTTAAAATCCTACATTCTGAGAAGAGAGGTATAAAACTCAACCTTCTGGAAGCACTTGAAATTAACAGATTTAGGAATTCACCGAAATTCTTAATGATCAGGTAGACATGAATAACTCATCCTTATTAAATTTATTTCCTAAACATTAGTTCAAGTACGGATATCTCTGAGTGGATTGCCTCTTTAGTATATATAAAAATTTGTTAGTAACATATAGTTGTAGTATTCATTCGCTTTTGATAAAGATACTGTGTATCGAAACGCGTCGAGCATTCAATAATATATTTTAGTAGAAATCATCGTTTACTTGTATTTCCTTCCCCTTCTAAGGGACCCTCTAGTGCGGACATCCTGTATAGACACACAATGAATGAAATCTTGTCCTAACTCCTAATAAATGGAATCGGTTATATCAGCCTCAAAAATTAAATGACGCAAGCACTCAACGTATCTTGAACACAGTAGCGATTCATTCAACAGTCACAGCGCACAGCGCGCCTTGGAAAACTCAGGGGATATACAAGAACGATTTGAGATGTTTTAACGAAACGTCTGCATCTCCACACTTGAAAAGTGATAAATGACAAAATAAAATTTCCCATAAGACCAACCGATATCGCATTCAATCCATGCACGTTGGTTTCGAAGTTTTACGACGAAATAATTTGAGAATTACCGGGATTCGCGGGGACTAAATGCATGGACAAAATTGATATTGCACATGCAAAAGTTTTCTTTTCGATTTACTCACTTATTGATGGGCTCAGTTTTTCAATTCATGAGTTATACGTTTGTATATCTTGCCTATATTCTTTTTATTCTCAACTCTCATATGTCTTCATTCGCTTCTTGAAGAGGGCCAAAGTGTTAAGGGAAAGGTACGTGGTGTTGCTAGTTATGAGTTTTCCGCATGAAAAATATTGGTACAAACTCAAACCATGATTTTATTAGATATTGTGATTTAGGTAATACTCCAAATATTAGATAACTACCTAATTAAATTTGAAATCTCGGATGTTAATTAGACTATTTATTGAATCTCGTTGCTTCAAACTTATATTATGATTTTATTGGAATGTTGTGATTTAGGTAAACGCTAATTTTTCTAATAATTATACATATTTTGTGAGTACATATCCAAATTATTAGATACTTAGGTGAAAGAATTTGCCTTTTATGATTTTTTAAATTAGAATACTGTTGTGGAAAACGTTACTACAAACTTTAAATATAATTTTGTTGGAATGCTGTGATTTAGGTGAACGCTAATTTTTTCTAACAATTATACATATTTTGTGAGTACATACTCAAAATATTGGATACCTAAGTAATGAAGTTTACCTTTTCGTTTTTAAATTACACTACAGTTATGAAAATCGTTTCTACAAACTCAAACTATGATTCGGTTGGAATGTTGTGATTTCAGTAGAGGGTAATTTTGTACATATCTTGTGAATACATACTCAAATTATTAGATAACTAGCTAATTTAGTTTGCCTTCTAGGATTTTTTAAATTAGACTATTTAATGGCTCTCGTTGCTACGAACTAATACTATGACTCTGTTGAAATGTTGTGATTTGGGTAAACGGAATTTTTTATGATAATTGTACATCATTTGTGAGTATATACTTAAAATATTAAAGACTGCAGTAATAAAGTTTACCTTTAAAAATTTTTGCATTAGACTACTGTTATGAAAATCGTTGCTACAATCTTAAATTATGATTCTCCTAGAATGTTGTAATTTAGGTGAACGCTAATTTTTTCTAATAATTATACATATTTTGTGAGTATATACTCAAAATATTAAAGACTGAAGTGATAGTGTTTACCTTTTAAAATTTTTAAATTAGACTACTATTATGAAAATTATTGCTACAATCTCAAACTACGATTCTGTTCGAATGTTATGATGTAGATAAACGCTAATTTTTTAACAATTATAACGATTTTGTAAGTATATACTCAAAATATTTTACCTTTTAAAGTTCTTAAAATTAGACTACTGTTATGAACATCGTTGCAACAAACTCAAACTATAATTCTATTGGAATGTTGTGATTTAGGTAAACGCTAAATTTTTCTAATAATTATACATATTTTGTGAGTATAAACTCAAAATATTAAAGACTGAAGTAATAGAGTTTACCTTTTAAAGTTTTTAAATTAGACTACTGTTATGAAAATTGTTGCTTCAAACTCAAACTATAATTCTGTTGAAATGTTGTGATTTAGGTAAACGGGATTTTTTATAATAATTGTACATCATTTGTGAGTATATACTCAAAATATTAAAGACTGCAGTAATAAAGTTTACCTTTTAAAATTTTTCAAATTAGACTACTATTATGAAAATTATTGCTACAATCTCAAACTACGATTCTGTTCGAATGTTATGATGTAGATAAACGCTAATTTTTCTAATAATTATAACGATTTTGTAAGTATATACTCAAAATAATTTACCTTTTAGAGTTCTTAAAATTAGACTACTGTTATGAACATCGTTGCAACAAACTCAAACTATAATTCTGTTGGAATGTTGTGATTTAGGTAAACGCTAAATTTTTCTAATAATTATACATATTTTATGAGTATATACTCAAAATATTAAAGACTGAAGTAATAGAGTTTACCTTTTAAAGTTTTTAAATTAGACTACTGTTATGAACATTGTTGCTTCAAACTCAAACTATGATTCTGTTGAAATGTTGTGATTTAGGTAAACGGGATTTTTTATAATAATTGTACATCATTTGTGAGTATATACTCAAAATATCAAAGACTGCAGTAATAAAGTTTACCTTTTAAAATTTTTTGAATTAGACTACTATTATGAAAATTATTGCTACAATCTCAAACTACGATTCTGTTCGAATGTTATGATGTAGATAAACGCTAATTTTTCTAATAATTATACAGATTTTGTAAGTATATACTCAAAATATTTTACCTTTTAAAGTTCTTAAAATTAGACTACTGTTATGAACATGTTGCAACAAACTCAAACTATGATTCTGTTGGAATGTTGTGATTTAGGTAAACGCTAAATTTTTCTAATAATTATTCATATTTTATGAGTATATACTCAAAATATTAAAGACTGAAGTAATAGAGTTTACCTTTTAAAGTTTTTAAATTAGACTACTGTTATGAACATTGTTGCTTCAAACTCAAACTATGATTCTGTTGGAATGTTGTGATTTAGGTAAACGCTAATTTTTTCTAATAATTATACATGTTTTGTGAGTATATACTCAAAATATTAAAGACTGAAGTAATAGAGTTTACCTTTTAAAGTTCTTAAATTAGACTACTGTTATGAAAATCGTTGCTACAAACTTAAACTATGATTCTGTTCGAATGTTATGATTTAGGTAAACGCTATTTTTTTAATAATTATACATATTTTGTGAGTAGATATTCAAAATATTAAAGACTGAAGTAATAATGTTTACCTTTTAAAATTTTTAAATTAGACTACTGTTATGAACATATTTGCTACAAACTCAAACTATAATTCTGTTGGAATGTTGTGATTTGGGTAAACGATAATTCGTTCTGATAATTATATATCTTTTGTAAATATATACTCAAAATATTAGATTACTTAGTAATAGAGTTTGGCTTTCATAATTTTTAAGTTAAACTACTATTAAGAAAATCGTTGCTATAAACTTAAATAATGATTCTGTTGGAATGTAGTGATTTAAATAAACGGTAATTATTTCTAATAATTAAACATATTTTGTGAATACATAGTCAAAAATGAGATACCTCAGTAGTAGAGTTTGGCTTCTACGATTTTTCAAATTAGACTACTGTTATGAACATCGTTGCTACAAACTCAAACTATGATTCTGTTGGAATGTTGTGATTTGGGTAAACAATAATTCGTTCTGATAACTATATATCTTTTGTAAATATATACTCAAAAGAATAGATTATTTAGTGATATATTTTGGCTTTCATAATTTTCTAAATTAAACTACTATTAATAAAATCGTTGCTATAAACTTAAATAATGATTCTGTTGGAATGTTGTGATTTAAATAAACGGTAATTATTTATGATGATTAAACATATTTTGTGAATACATAGTCAAAAATGAGATACCTCAGTAGTAGAGTTTGGCTTCTACGATTTTTCAATTAGACTACTGTCATGAAAATCGTTACTAAAAACTCAAACTATGATTCTGTTGGAGTGTTGTGATTTGGGTAAACGATAATTCGTTCTGATAATTATATATCTTTTGTAAATATATACTCAAAATATTAGATTACTTAGTGATAGAGTTTGGCTTTCATAATTTTCTAAATTAAACTACTATTAATAAAATCGTTGCTATAAACTTAAATAATGATTCTGTTGGAATGTTGTGATTTAAATAAACGGTAATTATTTCTGATGATTAAACATATTTTGTGAATACATAGTCAAAAATGAGATACCTCAGTAGTAGAGTTTGGCTTCTACGATTTTTCAAATTAGATTACTGTCATGAAAATCGTTACTAAAAACTCAAACTATGATTCTGTTGGAGTGTTGTGATTTGGGTAAACGATAATTCGTTCTGATAATTATATATCTTTTGTAAATATATACTCAAAAGAATAGATTACTTAGTGATATATTTTGGCTTTCATAATTTTCTAAATTAAACTACTATTAATAAAATCGTTGCTATAAAATTAAATAATGATTCCGTTGGAATGTTGTCATTTAAATGAACGGTAAGTTTTTCTGATAATTAAACATATTTTGTGAATACATAGTCAAAAATGAGATACCTCAGTAGTAGAGTTTGGCTTCTACGATTTTTTAAATAAGACTACTATCATGAAAAACGTTACTAAAAACTCAAACTATGATTCTGTTGGAATGTTATGATTTGGGTAAACGATAATTCTTTCTGATAATAATATATATTGTGTAAATACATACCCAGAATATTAGATTACTAAGTGATACAGTTTGGCTTTTATAATGTTTTAAATTAAACTACTGTTATGAACATCGTTGCTACAAACTCAAACTATGATTCTGGTGGAATGTTGTGATTTAGGTAAACGCTAATTTTTTCTAATAATTATACATATTTTGTGAGTATATACTCAAAATATTAAAGACTGAAGTAATAGTGTTTACCTTTTGAAATTTTTAAATTAGACTACTGTTATGAACATCGTTGCTACAAACTCAAACTATAATTCTGTTGGAATGTTGTGATTTGGGTAAACGATAATTCGTTCTGATAATTATATATCTTTTGTAAATATATAATCAAAATATTAGACTACTTAGTAATAGAGTTTGGCTTTCATAATTTCTTTAATTAAACTACTATTAAGAAAATCGTTGCTATAAACTTAAATAATGATTCTGTTGGAATGTTGTCATTTAAATAAACGGTAATTTTTCTGAGAATTACACATATCTTGTGAGTACATAGTCGAAAAATGAGATACCTCAGTAGTGTAGTGTGGCTTCTACGATTTTTTAGATTAGACTACTGTCATGAAAATCGTTACTAACAACTCAAACTATGATTCTGTTGGAATGTTGTGATTTGGGTAAACGATAATTCTTTCTGATAGTTATATATATTTTGTGAATATATACCCAGAATATTAGATTACTAAGTGATAGAGTTTGGCTTTAATAATGTTTTAAATTAAACTACTGTTATGAACATCGTTGCTACAAACTCAAAGTAAGATTCTGTCGGAATGTTGCGATTTGGGTAAACGGTTTTTTGTAATAATTATACATACTTTGTGAGTCTATACTCAAAATATTAGATATCCAAGTAATAGAGTTTGACTTGTAGGATTTTTCAAATTAGACAACTGTTATGAAAATCAGCCTGTAAGGTATTGTTTATGCCTTGCAGTTAATCGAAATGGAAAACCTTTCAACTAGTAATCTGCTAGGCAATAATGTCCAGACGTATTGCCAACAATAAACTGTCGCCGTTTAACGACGATTCTACGACATCTTTAAAATCCCGATCAAAATTGCGTAGACCGCATTTACATTTGAATGATTCCAATGCATATGAGTTACCACTTTCCTATATTAGATTGGTTCCCAAGTCCCTGTAGCATCCTAATTCTGTGGCTTCCTTGGCCTTCTACAAGAGATTTTATGAATAATAATAAAGAGAAAGAAGTATAGCTGCCGAGTGTGGGTTGTTATAGTCACTCCCCCTGATTATATGGGACGGTTGGCTCCACGCGCATGAACAAGCAGTTGCCTCCCAAATACAAAAGTTGAACACAGTTACACTTCCGGCAAGATCTATCCAAAAAGAGGTGAGTTCAATGTTTAGCACTTTTTGTCAATGTTTCGTTTAATGTTCGATAGTTGCTGCCATTCTCAACCAGTGAATTTTTGAAGCTTCTCGAGATTCCTGATTACTTCTTCTTGTTCCAGTCTATTCAGGTGAATAGTTAAAGAGTTATTTAGAAATTTTGGTACTTAAATATGTAAAATGTATGAAACTTTGCGAACTTTGCAACCGCAATTTATTCTCCATGATTTTTCAAACTTGATTACTATTTCAAAATCGTTTATTCGATTTAGAACTTCGATTCTATTAGAATGTTGTGATTCGGGTGAAGAATAATTTTTGTTACAATTTTACATATTTTGTGGATTCATATTCGAAATATTGGCTACCTAGCTGAAAGAGTTTGTTTTCTACAATTTTTCAAAAGATTACTGTTATGACAATAATTGCTTTGAATTTAAATTATGATTCTGTTAGAATATTATGATTTAGATAAAACATATTTTTTCGTTATAATTCAGTATATTTTGTGAGTTCATATTCAAAATCTTGGTTACCTTGCTAATACAGTTTGGCTTTTACGATTTTTCAAAGAAGACTACTTTTATGAAAATAGCTGCTTTGAACTTGAGTATTATTCTGTTGGAATGTTGTGATTTGGGTGAACAGTAATTTTTGTTACAATTTTACGTATTTTGTAGATACATATTCAAAACCTTAGCTACCTAGCTGAAAGAGTTTGTTCTCTACAATTTTTCCGAAAGAGTATCGTTATGACAATAGCTGCTTCGAACTTAAACTATAATTTTGTTAGAATGTTGTGATTTAAGTGAACGATAATTACATTCCGTATATTTTGTGAGTTCATATTCAAAATCTTGGTTACCTTGCTAATAGAGTTTAGCTTTTACGATTTTTCAAAGAAGACTACTTTTATGAAAATAGCTGCTTTGAACTTAAGTATTATTCTGTTGGAATGTTGTGATTTGGGTGAACAGTAATTTTTGTTACAATTTACGTATTTTGTAGATACATATTCAAAACCTTAGCTACCTAGCTGAAAGAGTTTGTTCTCTACAATTTTTCAGAAAGAGTATCGTTATGACAATAGCTGCTTCGAACTTAAACTATAATTTTGTTAGAATGTTGTGATTTAAGTGAACGATAATTACATTCCGTATATTTTGTGAGTTCATATTCAAAATCTTGGTTACCTTGCTAATAGAGTTTAGCTTTTACGATTTTTCAAAGAAGACTACTTTTATGAAAATAGCTGCTTTGAACTTAAGTATTATTCTGTTGGAATGTTGTGATTTGGGTGAAGAGTAATTTTTGTTACAATTTTACGTATTTTGTAGATACATATTCAAAACATTAGCTACCTAGCTGAAAGAGTTTGTTCTCCACAATTTTTCAAAAAGACTACCGTTATGACAATAGCTGCTTCGAACTTAAACTATAATTTTGTTAGAATGTTGTGATCTAAGTAAACGATAATTTTTTGTTACAATTCCGTATATTTTGTGAGTTCATATTCAAACTCTTGGTTACCTTGCTAATAGAGTTTGGCTTTTACGATTTTTCAAAGAAGACTACTTTTATGAAAATAGCTGCTTTGAACTTAAGTATTATTCTGTTGGTATGTTGTGATTTGGGTGAACAGTAATTTTTGTTACAATTTTACGTATTTTGTAGATACATATTCAAAACATTAGCTACCTAGCTGAAAGAGTTTGTTCTCCACAATTTTTCAAAAAGACTACCGTTATGACAATAGCTGCTTCGAACTTAAACTATAATTTTGTTAGAATGTTGTGATTTAAGTAAACGATAATTTTTTGTTACAATTCCGTATATTTTGTGAGTTCATATTCAAACTCTTGGTTACCTTGCTAATAGAGTTTGGCTTTTACGATTTTTCAAAGAAGACTACTTTTATGAAAATAGCTGCTTTGAACTTAAGTATTATTCTGTTGGAATGTTGTGATTTGGATGAACAGTAATTTTTGTTACAATTTTACGTATTTTGTAGATACATATTCAAAACCTTAGCTACCTAACTGAAAGAGTTTGTTCTCTACAATTTTTCAGAAAGAGTATCGTTATGACAATAGCTGCTTCGAACTTAAACTATAATTTTGTTAGAATGTTGTGATTTAAGTGAACGATAATTACATTCCGTATATTTTGTGAGTTCATATTCAAAATCTTGGTTACCTTGCTAATAGAGTTTAGCTTTTACGATTTTTCAAAGAAGACTACTTTTATGAAAATAGCTGCTTTGAACTTAAACTATGATTCTGTTAGAATGTTGAGATTATAGTAAACAAGAATATTTTGCGACTACATTTTCAAAATTTTCGTTACCTCGCTAATAAAATTTGGCTTCTACAATTTTTCAAACAAGACTACTGATATGAAAATCGTCGATTCGAATTTGCACTAAGATTCTGTTTGAGAGTTATATTTTAAATGGTCTATAATTAATAGTACATATTTCGTGAGGAAATAACAGAAATTTTGGATACAAAACTGACAATGTTTGACTTCTACGATTATTCAATCTACAACAATACCTGAAATGTTGCCAATTCATATTGGAACTATGATTATGTTGGAATGTTGAGATTTTTGTTGCAAAAGTATTTGGAGAAAAAATATATGCCTCATCACAGGGGGTGATTTCAAAAACCTACGCTCGATACGTGGAGTTAAAATCTCTGCAAAATAGGCCTAGAAGAAGTCGTAGGAAGATCGCTGTTTGTGCCAAATTGTAAGAGGAGACCCTAGTGCGTCGCACCCCATACTCCAAAGGCAATTTCTGGAAGTAACAGCCATCATTGTATCAGTAGGAACAGAGGGAATCGCTATTTTGGACTGGCCAGGCTGCTCTCCAGACCTAAATCCTATTGAACATTTATGGGCTGTCAAAAGGAAAATTAGATCGCGCCAGGACAATCCAAGAACCCCACAATAGCTCATCCAAGCCGCCACAGAAGAGTGGCAGAATATCACCCCAGAGGAGGTTGAAAACCTGAACTAAAGCATGCCTAGACGGATTCAAACTTGTATCAAGGCAAGAGGAAGTAATACAAGCTACTTACTACAAGCGGAAAGATCCCTTATTTTCTTTTTTAAAATAAACCTTTATTTATTTCTTTTTTCAATTGAAATATCTCAAAAAGGATCAATTCTAACAATCCTTCAAAATTTCTAAAATCACTGAGGTAATATTCAAAATATCGGGTGGTTCCATATAAATTTGGTTGTGTAAAGACGGAAATGCTCCCGATAGAAAAACTTTTGGAAGCATTCATCGACGCCTATATGAAAAAGACACATTATCACGATGAATTATATGAAGGATCAGGAAGACCAAGGGAAGTAGAGCAGTAGAGCTGGAAAGTGAGGTTCTTGCAATAATTCAAGATCATCCAGGCATCTCCCCTCGAAAAATTGTTGACGCTTCAGTATTCAGCAGTGGAACTGTTCAGCAAATTCTTCATGAATATTTGTTGTATCCATTTCACCTACAACGTGTAGAAGCACTTCTTTTTACCGATTTTCCTGTCTGTATTGCGTATTGTCAATGGCTTTTGCGTAAGTTTATTCAAATTCCTCAATTTCTTATGCTGTTCCTGTTCACTGATGAAGTGAGTGTTTCAAGAAATTCCATAAGGAATTTCAATAATAATCATATAAATCAAACATATAAAGAATCGATTCTTATTGAACGTTTGGATCGGCATTGTAAGTGACTGCCTAATTGGATCAGTATTTCTACCAGGGAGACTTGCGAGGGGGATGTACCGCCACTTTCTGGAACACACACTTCCAGATTTTTTAAGGATGTACCTTCAGAAATAAGATGAATAAGTCAGCTTGCTCGTGACTTCCTACACCAAGAGTAAGTAAATAGCTGGATTGGTCGAGGTGGACCTTAATTTTGGCCTGCACGATCCCCAGACTTAAACACCCTCGATTTCTTCTTGTGGTGTCATTTGAAGTAAAATTGGCAAATATTGAGGACTTAAGATATAGAATAATGGCTGGGTGCAATTCGATAAGAACAGATCTAACCTAATTGGATCAGTATTTCTACAAGGGAGACTTGCGAGGGGGATGTACCGCCACTTTTTGGAACACACACTTCCAGATTTTTTAAGGATGTACCTTTAGCAATAAGATGAATAAGTCAGCTTGCTCGTGACTTGCTGAACCAGGAATATGTAAATCGCTGGATCGGTCAAGGTGGACCTCAATTTTGGCCTGCACGATTCCCAGACTTAAACACTGTCGATTTCTTCTTCGATGAGAACAGATCCTGGTGTTTTTGAAACAGTTCGACAATCAATGAAGATAAGACTGGAATCTTGCATCCCAGCTGGAGGAAGTCACTTTGAATAGCTTTTGTAATCTTTTAAGAATTATTGGTGATACTCAAAAGTCTTCGTTTAGGTTATTTAATGATGAAAAAACTCATTACGATTGTTTTTAATCGCAGACAACGTGTCGTTCATTGAAGTGTATGGATTTTCTTTTCTTATTTTCCAAGAATTTTTTATTGAAGAACTTGGTGTTGTATAAAAAAGTCAAGAGAGCATTTTTCTTCAAGAATAATTAGAAAATTCAAAAATATTTTTATGTATGTATGCGTCTTTGAAAATTCTCGACATCCCCCAAAATTTTAGCTCAATATCCCGAGCGTTTTACGAAAAATTCAAATTCAACTGTATCTTTCGATTAAATTTTAACACATTCAAACACATTCAAACAAGTATTTGAGGACCGATGCTTATGTGAACTGTTTTAATGAAAAAATTGAGTAATCACCTCCTTGCATATTGCCGCGTCTTTTTTTTAACATGCTGTATATTCATTAATGTAAAACAAATAGAATTCCAGTTTGGTCTATATTTAAAAAGTATAGCCCTTAGAAAAGATCATTGCGCCCTGTTGAAGCATAACCGTGATAAGAGGGGTACTTGGAAACACTGTCCTATTTACAAATGAGAATCCTCATTAAGTTTGATTAACGTTAGATCGACCAACTGGAATTAATGTAATAGTTATTACTGAAGAAATTCATTTACATCAAAGCTCTTCTACCTGTTCATCTAAAAATGTGTTATATACTCGTCTCTTAATAGGATTTATGCATTTTATGTTTGTAACCCTTTTAATTCAGAATTTATCCAGGACCAAGTTGATTTAATATTGTCAACAAACAACCTCTGCTAACTAGGGAAAATACACACATTTTATAACTCTAATGGATTTGGAAACTCAAATCACGTAGCAGAGAAAATAAAACATTCGTTTTGAATTTGTCTAATAGAAGGGTTATGTAAAAACTTTCCTTTTCTATCTTTGCATTAAGTAATTCCTTTCCATCCACATAAAGAGTCCCTAAATTACATAAAGGTGAAAAAAACATAATTTGATTGTAAAATTTTGTAAAGTCTATTTGTTAAAGATAAAAACAATAAATCATGTGTTTATAGATTGAATTGCAATGACTGTAATTTATATATATAATTTCAACATCGGAACATAAAAGCAGTTTTTCAAATAAAAAAATCAGATTCAAATTACGCGAATCATCTACTAGAAAATAGGCACTTTTTCGACCCACAGTTTGAAATTTTGCATACAGAAATAAATATTGAAAGGTAGATCTTCGGGAAACTTTGGAAATCAACAAACATAAACACTCAGGTAGACTCATCAATGAACAATTCGATTTAAGCCCTTCACCTCTATTGAATCTCTTCAGGGAGCAATCTATTCCTTAATTTTATTGGATATACCTGTCATCAATAACCACTTAAGAAGTAGCAACCCAATAAGCTTTTAATTACTTAGGAACATTTGTATTTATATTATCATTCTTATTTTCTGTACATTTATTCGCTGAAGAAGGTATGGTGTAGTGAAACGCGTTACGAATCGCAATTATTAAGTAAAATTCCTTAAAACACAGTACTTGTTTTTTATTATTGATAATGGAATTTTACCAAGTAAAAGCCTCCCAAATTCAAATTGCTTGCATACTCAACTTACTCAGTGCAGATCAAGTCTGCTGAATGTGCAGGTCAAGCATTTATCAAAGTTTAACAGTGTTCTTGCGTTCGAAATAATCGTAGCAAACAGTGAAGAAATTTTTTTGTTTACTACATAATTACATCTCTTTTCTATTGAATTAATGATAACATACTCTAATACAATTAGATTTTAAATTATCGTTTAATTCATTTTAATGAAGTTTATATTGGTTAATAACGTAGGCATAGAGAAAAATTATCTGAGTATTACAGTTGCTCTTTTTTTCACTGAAATTTATCGAGCTCCATGAAACTTGAACGTCGAATGAGTCGTAAAGGTGAAAGATAATAATACAGGAGACATTCTGGATGAAATTAAAGGGGAAGAAAATGACGAATTCTTGCAAAGTTAGATGATACTATCCTGTTTTGAACTGGGTTCTAAAGCTAGCTTCTTAACTTTTTAGCTTTCCTTGTGTCAAAACTGACTGTTTCAATGTCAGTGTGTTAGATTTTGGTTTTTCTTTACGATTTCTGCGTGAAGATGACAAGGGTAACTTTGTTTTTGTTACATGGAATTTGTAGCATATTCAACATTACAACTTTTGAATTGAATCAAGTTCGAATATCAACAGACGTAGAGTATTTCAAATAGTTATTAAAGATGAACCTTGATAATGAAGAATTTATAATTTATATTTATTTATTTTTCTCGACCTCGACATCCCAACAAATGGTTCAGATATGCATGCAGTCTACCAGGTTGTTCAACAAGTTTTGTCGTTCGATAAGAGAGAGCGGTGCTACTAGTCCAAATTTGTTTTGGTTTTGTTGGTACACTCTTCACATGAACGTATGTGAAGATTCACTTCAATCTGTCAATTCATTCTTTGTTTACAAGCCATTTAGTGTCACCGTGTCAGTATTTTTGTACAATGGAAAAAATTGAATATCGTGGAGTGATGAAAATCTTATTTTGGAAGGTGTAGCAACAAAAGAAATTCAAAAAGTGCATCAACACCAGAAATCATAGCCAAAATACAGGATATGGTTTTGGAAGATCGTCGATTGACTGAGAGGGATTTAGTGGAGACTCTACACATCTCATGACGCAGTGTGACCCATATTCTAAGTGAAATTTTGGGTTTGAGTAAGCTGTGTGCACAATGGGTGCCGCGTTCGCTAACAATGGAACAAAAACACATTCGAATGCGACTTTCTCAGAACATTTGGAGCGTTTCAAAAAGGATAAAGTGGATTTTGTGGGTCGATTCATCACTATGGATCAGACTTGGGTCTATCACCATAATCCTAAATCAAAACAAGAGGCTAAAGAGTGGTGTGAACCTGGTTGTTTGGCTTCGAAACGAATTCGTGTCCGGAAATTGGCCAAGAAGGTTATGTTTTTTGGGATGCGAATCGAATTTTGTTTGTGGATTACTTTCAAACTGGTTGAACAATTAATTCTGAATATTATTGCAACCTTTTAGACCAGTTGAATGAAAAAAATTCGTTCAAAGAGACCCGGTTTGCAGAAGAAAAAATTTTTTTGACAATGGCTATAAAATCCATGAATTAAAGTTCGAACCGTATTCACCAGATTTGGCCCCCAGCGACTTCCATTTGTTTCCAGATCTCAAAAAATGTATGCGTGGCAAGCGTTTTTCATCAAATGAAGAGGTCATAGCGGCGTATTTTGCAGACCTTCCGGATTCTCACTTCAGGGATGGGATCCACAGATTGGAGGATCGTTGGAGGAAGTGTAATAATGTTCAGGGAGATTATACTGAATAATAAAGTGTATTTTGAACCATAACATTGTGTTTTTCTTATCGAACGACAAAACTTATTGAACAAACTGGTATGTTCAGAGGTTTCACAACAACAACGGGAGGTGCATATGATGGTGCAAAGAGAAACATTATTGACGACAATTGGCACAACTCTGAATCAAAATTCGAGTTCGACCCCTCAAAATGATGGGAAAGGATCAATGTAATGATTCATTATGCCCACGAAAAAATTTTTAATGCTCGAGGAACATTGTTAATATTCGAAGAAGTCGGTCAGCTTGAATACGAACGGAAATCAAATTTTATGTTGGTTTTAGTAAAATATGTTTTTTTTTCTTCTTAAAACATTCATGAAAAACACAACTTCAGGAGTGCTAACGACATGAGGTGAAAAAAATATTTCGATTTCAGCTGAAAATCAGAATAAAAAAAAATTCTTCACGCTACTTTTTCTATCAGTTCTTGGAATATTTCTAAGATCAATATGTCAACATACATACAATTTCTGATAAACCTAGTTCTTTGGCTTTCCAATGAAGCAAGAAGGAATGATCTAGCTGTAAAATCTATGTAAAAATTACTTTTCTTGGAGTTAAATTCGCAGAATATACTTAATAATAACTTTAACCCTCGTCCGAGTGGCACGCCTATAACCATCCTGTCACCGAAAGATTTATTACTCTATGGCTTTACCAAATCGACTATAGATATGGGGTATGCCATTTCGAAAAAACAGTGAAATGAGATTTGAATGAGTCTCAACTTCAAAAATCATTTTCGAACACCCTGTGTAACATAAATGAACAAAATGTGTCATATGTTCAAGCAACAACACAATAGTTGTACATCTGAAACTTTTGAATCAATATTGAGGGCACAAACATTTTTTTAGCAATTTCAGAAAATATCAAAATTGAAATAAAATATAGGGTGTTTTATTTAAAAATTATAACTTTGGTATGTAACTTCATTATGGAACACCATGTATAGTCTAAAATATTATCAGTTTGTACTCTCTAATATTGTGCAAACACATTTTTGTGAACTTATAAGAAACCCTCTTTGTACCCGCGAGTTTTTTGAATACATATAAGACAATTCCTAGAAATCTAGAGTGTTGTTTACTAACAAACAGGGCAACCTTTTAACAGATAAAACAGCTTTACTGGAAATACCAGTCGCTCCCATTAATTCCTAATTCTATTTGTCCAAAGATTCAGAAACAAAGGTAATTAATAAAACAACTACCATCTATATGACGCAGCTTCGGTTAAGTTTGTAAATAGAAGATGCACCTCTATGGGGGTAGGTAACCCCTCAGTAAAATCTGAGATGTAACTATTTGGTAAATTGCGTTACCAAACTCCTACAGAAGTAGTTTTATAATTATAGGGCGAATCCGAGACGCCCCATACCTAAGATTTCCCACAAATTCGCTTTTGGAATAACGTCGTTCAAGGTGCAGTTGAGGGAGTGAAACTACAGAGTGTCCCAAATTCGTTGTCTTTGAATGGTAACTTCTATGATGATGATAAGAAATTAAACTATATGTTATACTTTCACTAGAGTTCCTGGGATTTGTTAAGGAAATTAGGAAATGCTGATGCCGTTTCAAAAACTCCGTCTAATATGAATCTGAATTCTGTAGCATCTAGGCTTGTTAATGTCTCTAAAACTGTGAAGACTAGTAGATATGACAGGAATAGAATCTTACATAAAAAGAGGAGAGAAGTTATCGAATCCTTTCGAGGAAGAAGATCTGAAATCTGCAATAAAATCTACTAAAGTTTGTAAAGCTCCAGGATTTTATGGCATTTTTTTAAAAAGTAGTTACTATCATTTTACAATGACATATTCACATCAGGTAGTATTTCCGTTGAATTTAGAAAGGCTTAAGTTATTGCCATTCTCAAACCTGGGAAAAATCCAGAACTTCCTAATAGTTATCGACCTATCAGCTCACTTTCTGTTTCTTTCAAAATTTTAGAAAGACTTCTTTATCAGAGGTTAGAACTAATCATTGACAGAGCTCTGTCCACTTCTCATGGAGGTTTTCGAAAAAACTGGAATTGTTCTGATCAGGTTTTAGGTTTATCCACTTTCATTGAGACAGGATTAAAATAGGCGCTATATTTGTAGATCTCTCTTCGGCATATGACACAGTTTGGAAGGATGGTTTAGTTTATAAACTCTTTGAAATAGTTCAATGTGGAAAAATTGTGAAGTTGATTGAAAATATGTTATCTGGTAGAAGACTTCGAGTTTTTATCGGTGAGAAAAGCAGTAGATTTTACACTCTAAATTATAGCCTACCTCAGGGATCTGTTCTTGGACCTCTTCTCTTCCATTTATATATGTCTGACATCCCTGAAACTTTCCCCACAAAGTTTATATATGCTGATGATATTGCTTTGGTTTTTCGACACTATGACTTCGAAACAATTGACCAAACACTGATTTCCGATTTAGAAATTCTGAACATTTTCCTCAAAAAGTGGCGTTTATATCCAAATCTTTCGAAAACTGAGGTTTCTTGTTTTCATCTGAATAATCATGAGAAGGATAGGCAACTAAGAGTATTCTTCAATCAATCACTATTAATTCATAATTTAACTCCAACATATCTTGGTGTAAAGCTTGATAGTTCTTTGACTTTCAAATTTCATATTGATAAATTATGTCATAAGTCGAAAACGAGAAACAATATACTACATAAACTAGCTGGATCTAATTGGGGCGCCGGAGTTTCTACTTTGCGAACTACTGCTTCAGCTTTAATATATTCAGCAGCAGAATATTGCTGTCAGGTGTGGTTGAATAGTGCTCATGTCAATAAGATTGATTCTCAGTTGAACTGTGCTATGAGAGTTATAAGTGGATGTATCAGTTTAACTGCTACCCCATGGCTTCCAGTTATTTGTAATATAGTTCCTTTCCATATTCGTAGGAAATTAGCTCTTAAATCGTCTTAGGATAAGTATCACTCATTTCCAGAAGTTTTTCTGATAATACACGATCTTCAAAATCCACCTAACCTGAGATTGAAAACTAGGAAACCTATTTGGTCGATTGACTTTTTGCATACACGGGTGAAGGCTGTTGGTCTTTGGAAAACTGAATGGCAGGAAGTTGATGTTTTCAATAAAGTTCTCATAGAGGATCCTCACAAAAGGGTTGCAGGTTTCGATATAAGTTGGAAAAATTGGAGTAAATTAAATCGTCTCAGGACAGGACATGGTCGTACTAAAAGTATGTTGTTCAAATGGAATACTGTAGAAAGTCCGGCATATGAATGTGGCGCAGCTGAAGAAACAATAAGACATTCAGTCCTCGATTGTCCTATTCACGATTTTACGAGTGGTTTCATTCCGTTCCAAATAATTTCAATAACTGGGTAGAGAACTTCAATTCTACTTAGGAAATTAGTTTTGTTGGTGTATGAGATGTTCCCTGTTGAAAAACAGCGGAGCATTAGTTAAGTTCTTAGATTCGAGTGAGTTTAGGTATGTTTAATAAAATATTTTTCTGCTGGTTTTCTTTTTCCATTGTTACAGATTTTTTCTGTCCCAAACCCCCTTCCTTTTCACCCTTGTCTTCGTGAAGAAGTCCTGTAAATCATGGAGTGCAAGATGTGAATGAGGAAATGAAGCTGCTAAGCAGAAAAATTTTCAGTATTTTTTTTGTACACGACACTAACACAACATAAACAGACAAGCTATTGCTAGTGCAATAGCGACAGGAAAACGGGTTTTTTCCACAGGTTTTTTTCACTCGTTTATTGAATCATACGCAAGATATTATGGTTCCCCTGTTACATTTCCTGTGCTCACACTTCAGGGGCAATCGTAGGAGGTATGATGCGAGTTTAGATGCCATTTTCGATACAATGTGAAGCAAAAGTAAGTTAGTCGGTTCTCCGGTTATTGTAATTTAATTGATGCTCTTTGTATCTAGTTTTGAATGACCGACCAGTCTGACCTATATCGACTCCCCCACAATCCATACAGGACAACACATTTGTCAGTTTTATCTTTACTATTGAAAAATTCTTGGTAGAGTTTTATGTAGGTTCTGAAAGCTATTTTTATGCAGTTTTGAAATGACATTTGCAATCTTTTCGGTTATAGTGAATATGTTAATGAAATGTATTTATTTATCTGTATTAGTTGATTCTATACGTGGGTGAATATTATGTTATGCTATCTGTTTCTTTCTGACCATTCCGTTTATTGTATTTGAGGAATAACCATTGTTGTCAGCTATTTATTTAATAGTTGACACTTCTCTAGACATATTTTCTTCGGATAATGTCAGATAACAATGATTGAATTAAACGGAGCGTATTTATGAGAGTCATAAGGGATGTAAATATTGGTAGAGGTGGGTTTTCGATATACACAAAACCAAATTTATATGGAATCTACTGGCGCGATCTAATTTTCCTTTTGACATAATGCGGTCATCTGATCGAACGCCAATTCTGGTCTCATCCGAAAAACGAACATTTCGCCAATTCTCAATATTCCAATTTTGGTGCTCGGTGCACCAATTGAGTCTGTTAATTTTTTGTTGTCTGGTTAGATCTGGAACTCTTAAGGGTCTTCTGCTGTATAAACCCCTTGAACGAAGTCTTTGACGTGTCGTTTCGACTGATACACTAATAAAAAACAAGTACTGTGTTTTAAGGAATTTTACCTAATAATTGCGATTCGTAACGCGTTTCACTACAACGTAGCTTCTTCAGACGAATGAATATACAGAAAAAAACATACGTGAAACGCTTTTGACAGCCCATAAATGTTCAATAGGATTTAGGTCTGGAGAGCAGCCTGGCCAGTCCAAAATAGCGATTCCCTCTGTTTCGACTGATACACTGATGGCTATTGCTTTCAGAAATTGCCTTTGGAGTATGGAGTGCGACGTACTAGGGTCTCTTGCAATTTGGCACAAAAAGCGGTCTTGTTGTTCAGAAATGATCTTCTTTATTCAAAACTAGATACAAAGAGCATCAATCAGATTACAATAATCAGACAACCGACGAATCTACTTTCGGTTCATTGTATCGAAAATGGCGATCAATTTTCACCCAAAGATCAGCTTCAAATAATTCATAGAATACCTAAAGAACGAAAGTTAAATTCCTTAAAATCCATGGAAACTTTCAAACTTCCCATAGTGATAATATTCTGAATGGCCAGAATGGCCCAACTTATTCGCCTTTTTTGAAATCTTTGACTAATATCTGTTTTTAACATAATTCGTTTGTTACCTCTTTCTTGCATTAATTTTGTATCTATTTCAACTATTTCAGTACTTATTGTCAGCTGAAAATGGTCGAGAGATTGAAATTATTATCCTTAATTTCAATAAACTATTTGGCGACTTCTAAACTGAAAAAATTATGAGGATGCAGGTTTACTTGTTGATGAAATAATAGATGCAGTCAACAAAACTCTCTTCGTTCTTGAAATACAGGATGATTTTGAAAATCTTAAATTTTCAAGTGCCCCTCGTATCTCGGTTATCATTTAACATGGCGCAATGATGAAAAATGCATTTTATAGAATTATTTATGTGGTGTAATTAGATATTTCTAAGGGGTACAGTTTTCAAGTTATAGATTAAACCTGTTGAAATCTTTATAAATATATAAGAGACGAAAAATGCTACTTTGATATGACGGTGATTTATGAAACAAAGTCGGAAAATTCACACAAGCGACTTTAACGATGAAGGAATGTCTGAAATGAAATTAAAATATAAAAGAAGTCTTTTTTCGAGCGTCTAAGCTATAATAACAGTTGAATCAAAAATAGAAATTCAAGAAAAATACAGTATAAAATTCACCTATCTCCGGAAAGAATTGTTTTCAAGCCCAAGCCGGATGGTTCAAAAGAATTACGTTAAAGTTGGTTACCCTAATCTTATTTCAACGGCACAAACATGTTTTGCCAGATGGATGGTTATTCGATCTTGTCATTACTCTCTTCAAAGTAAATTCAAAATTTTCCGACAAATAATAGCAAAGAGCAACCTTGTCCTCGCCTTGATTTTCAAGGGAAATTAGTTATTTTAAAGAGAATATACATCTTAATAATTTCTATACTCTCTTTCTTCTTTCTTATACGTCATTCTGATATGGCAGATTCATAAAAGAACGAAAATACAGGGTGTTTTAGGAATGAATGCAAAGATTAATGTTAAAACTTATGTGGAAAATTAAACTTAAGTCTACCATAATATAGATTAAATGTTCACTTCCATAATATACTAAAATTATTGAGTTATCTGAAATATCATAAACATTATTTAATTATTATATATTTTAACGAATAGAATTAAGTTGAGTATCACACAAATATTCGTCTACGTTACTGACTATAAATTTTAGGGGTAATGTAAAGTAAACATTTTATTTGAAACGAGAACAGCAATATTCGCAAGCAACAATAAAGACAGAGAAGATCGTATTCAAGTAGTTGAGTTCTTTTTGGAGATTTGTACCAGGTTTTCTATCAAAGATCCAACAATAAATTGGTGAATAATAAAAAACAAGTACTGTGTTTTAAGGAATTTTACTTAATAATTGCGATTCGTAACGCGTTTCACTACACCGTAGCTTCTTCAGACGAATGAATATACAGAAAAATATAAATGAGAAAATAACTACAAATGTTCTTGAGTAATTAAAAGCTTATTGGGTTGCTTCTTCTTAAGTGGTTATTTATGACAGGTATATCCAATAAAATTAAGGAATAAATTGCTCCTTGAAGAGATTCAATAGAGGTGAAGGGCTTAAATCGACTTGTTCATTGATGAGTCTACCTGAGTATTTGTATTTATTGATTTCTAAAGTTTCCCAAAGATTTACCTTCCAATATTTATTATCTGTATGCAAAATTTCAAACTGTGGGTCGAAAGAATGATTATTTTCTAAGAGATGATTCGCGTAATTTGAATCTGATTTTTTATTTGAAAAACTGCGTTTATGTTCCGATATTCTAATATTAAAATTTCTATGTGTTCTACCAATGTAGAAATTATCACAGTCATTGCAATTCAATCGATAAACACCTGATTTATTGTTTTTACCTGGTTTGGTTTTATTATTTTTATATATTTGCCTAAATTATTATTAGTTTGGAAAGCTATGTTGAAATTATTGCTACTTAAGAATGATTTCAGTTTCTCACTTGTAATGCCAACGTAGGTTAAGGTGTTGAATTTTGTTTCAATTTATCGACAGGGTAAACTTCATTCAATGCGATTCTACTTTGTTTTTATTTAAAATATTATTTATTAGTTTGGGATTGTAACCATTATTTTCGGCTATTTGTTTAATCAAATTTAGTTCTTTGTTGAAATTTTCTGGTGATAGCGGGATGTTAATCAATCTATGAATAAAAGTATTGAATGCTGACATTTTATGTTGATATGGATGACACGACGAGTTATGTATTATAATATCTGTATGTGACGGCTTATGGTAAATTGCGAAAACCTGTTTTCCATTTTCATTCGAAATTGTTACGTCTAAGAAATTTATCGAATTATTGCTTTCTATTTCGGTTGTGAATGCAATTTATGGATGTAATGAATTTATATGATTTTCGAAAATTTTCAACTGTCTATCTGTTCCTGTGAAGCAAATAATGATATCGTCTACATAGCGATACCAGTATAAACAATATTTACTGAGTGGATGAATATGAATTAATTTCTTTAAGTTATTCATGAATATTTCTGCTAACAAAGGACTTAACGGATTGCCCATAATCAAGCCGTCTTCAATAGTATAATATTTGTTATAGAAATGGAAATAATTTTGATCCAAACAAATTTGTAATAATGAAAGAATGAATATCTGATTTAATGATAGTATTGACATGATTCTTTTCTAATAATTCTTCAACTAAGTAATACGTATCTTTCGGAGGAATGTTGGAAAATTCTTAACATCGAAAGAAATGAGTTTGGAATTAGGTGGTATAGTGGTATCTTTGATATTGGCAATAAGTTCGTATGAATTTTTGACCGAAAATTTAGATTTAAAATTGCAATGTTTTATTAGCAAGTCGTTGAGGAATTTTGAGAGTTTGAAGAAGCTACGGTGTAGTGAAACGCGTTACGAATCGCAATTATTAAGTAAAATTCCTTAAAACACAACTTTTATTATTGATAATGGAATTTTACCAAGTAAAAGCCTCCCAAATTCAAAAAATAAATTGGTGCCTTATCCAAGACAAAATCATGGAAACTACGTATAATTTTGAATTTGCCCACGTACCACATTTCTAAGGGAATTGCATACTTAATGAGATTTTATTACTCTACGTCTATACAAAATAGACTATAGTATTGCCATAGAGAATAATTTTTTATTTGGGACACCTCGTACATTCCACAAACTTGTCACAAACTATCGCAACAGAAGAAATTAACAAAAGAAAATTTTCCAATTTTAACGTCACCGTCTTACTTCGCATCACCATCACGTCGATACATTTTCCTCGGAAAATGTATTCAATAAATCTCATTTTACTTTTATCCAATATCTAACATCATATTACTTTCTGGGGGTGGTTTTCCTATAATTCACTTATTTCCCTTCAAACTGCCATACAATATTGTGCGACATATTTATAAGAATTTTCCGGATGTGCTAAACTTTTCTCCTGCGCGTGAAAAATATTCACTCGTTCAAAATACGTCGGTGGTAATATGAGTAAATGCAGCTCTTGGGATATTTACGACGTCAAAATTCAAATGCGTGTGCCGTGAAATTTAACGCGTCACAAAAGTTTTTAAATATATGCAGGGTGTCGCAAATTTGGTTCCATGTGCTCACAATTTTTTTCCCAAAAGCTATGTATTTTTAGAGAAACACACTAGAGACAAAAAAGTTTTTTCTCAAATCATTGCCACCTGAAATCGAAAGCAAAATTCAATGCATTAAGAGGCTTCAATATATACAGGGTCCTTACAAAGCATACGGCAAGTCGTAGTACATTCAAAGGTACAACAGTCCAATTTTTCAAATTAGACTACCTATTTTTGCACACACCATCGTAATATTAATAGGCATCGATCTGTTATAGGTTTCCCTATACATAAAATGCATCGTCATATGTTTAAATGTACTTCACAAAATATTCGCAACGGGGAAAAATTCAAATTTCAAAAGTGTAGATCTAATCTCATTAACTATAAGGTTCAATCAAATTGGAATACCAGAGTACCTGTTAAGTAAGATGTTTGAATCTCCCTTCATCTTGTTGCGAACACTTTCCATCCGATGAAGAACACCGTATCCGGTGGCTCTTCTGATGTCGAATTGATGATGAGGGCTGCCAAAGGCTTGATGAACTCTACGTTCCAACTCCTCTCTCGAATTCACTGGTGTAAATAATTCCTTTCATACGACCCAGAGAAAAAAATCCAGCGGTGTCAGATCTGGAGATCTTGCTGGCCAATTCCAAGGACCCAATCTCGGAATCTACCTGTCCTCGAACATGTTAGTTGACGTGAAACTTCGCCAGTGCAGTTGGTACCAGCAGGATTTATATGCTTCTAGGGGCAATACGTCAAGAAATTCGCTGATGAACGTTTGCAAAATTTTCGGATATTTCGCCTTACTTGAAAGTTGAATGAATAGTATGTCGCTACTTGAGGGGGTAAATCTACGTGCAATTTTGAGAAAAAAAGTTTATATAAACATAGCTCCGCAAAAGATTCGTTACGTAGCTACAAGGTGTTATGAGGTGGTTTTTTCTTCAAAACTCCTGCAGATTTTGAGATATTCAGCCCAAATTTGGAATGCAAGCTATTTTTTACAGCCTCCATCATTACACTTCCTAAATTTTAACAAGAATCTACAAGGTGTAGTCTTTTCCGGAGCCATGTCTTTTGCCCTTTCAAACTTTTTTGCAGTACGCCACTGATCACCGTACAATCAATTTTCGTCATCTTCGTTCAATTTAGAAACTTTTTTAACACTTGTAATTTTTTCGTATCTCCGATCGTTCTCAAGGAAAAAATTATTAAATGATTATATGCATTCGCTGAATTGAAAGCACTTCTAAATAAAAAAATGACTAGTAAGCTTTGATTTCTTTTATTCATTTATTTATTTGGATCCACATCAAGTAACGGCCTCCACAATTCAAATGTTGAAGAAAGCGAATACAAGCTTTTTGGCCCTTTGGTATTTTAAGTTGTTACTTAAAAATGCTATAACATCCCAAAACCTGTGGTTTTTAACCACGTGTTTGAAGAGTGAAGTGTGTCCTAAATACATCAAACTCAAGACCAACAACAACAGTTATGCAGCTCGAAGAGCAGTTATCTCTGGACAGAAGATATGGATCAAATCAGAATGCAAGATTTTGTTCCATAAACGAGACATCTACAATATTTATCTCAAGGTAATTCATACCGAGTTATTGTACAGACTTCACCCACTTGAATTCGATTCATTAGATTGCAATAATAGATTCAAAATTAGATCAATAATACATAATAAATATACCATCCAATACCGCAAATTAAAGTTTCTCGTGTCACCAAAACCGAAACCTACTCCACGTAAAACTAAATTTTCTCACCATCAATTTTTTTATAGATTCGTTAACCTTTCTGATACTAATTTCACAACTGATGAAACGAATCTCTTGGAGAAAGGTTTCAAACACAATATTAAATCAAACAAGATAAAATCTGATTTAGAGGAACTTGGCATAGATACTGAAATTTCTCTGAAAAATATTCCTAATAACACCTTAAATATTTAGCATCTAACATTATAAAAAATGAATCATTAGCTGAATTTAAACCGAGTAAAGAACAAAATATCTTAAAGGCCATCAAGCAAAAATCTCAACTAAATGAAGTTATTTTTACAAAAGCAGATAAGGGTAATACTGTTATTGCGTTAAATAAAATGACTACCTATTTAAAACTCTAAATTTCATTTCGTCCGGAAACTATACAATTTTAAACAAAGATCCAATTATTAAATTCCAGAAAAATATTAAAATTGCAATAAATGACGCAAAATCTTTAATTAAAGCAATAGATAAATACAAATTAATTTTACCAAACCCTCAACCACCTCAACTGTATTCACTCATTAAATTGCATAAAGTAAATAACCCCGTTAGACCAGTCGTATCTTACGTTACAGCCCCAGCCGTGAAATTGTCGCACTACCTTATAGATATCATTAAAAATTATTGTTCATTCAAATCAAAATTTTCTATAAAAAATTCTTTCGAATTGATAAATAACATAAAAAACGTTAACCTACCACCTATCACCAAGTGTTCCTCCAGGTGATGTAAAAATATTAATCGAAAACATGTTGAATTCGAATCATGTTAACCACATAATTAAATCAGAAATATTGAATCTGTTGGACGTTTGCATTGAACAAAATTATTTTTCTTTCAACAACATCTATTACAGTAGTGAAAATGGTTTGATCATGGGAAATCCTTTGAGTCCACTTTTAGCAGAGATTTTTATGAATAATATTGAACAGAAAATTCATACACATCCACTCATTTCCAAATTTTCTTTATTGGTATAGATATGTTGACGACATCTTAGTATGTTTCATTGGAACTACTCGTCAATTAGACTTATTTTTAATTTCATTAATTCCATCCATTTGAACATTAAATTCACTATAGAAATTGAACAGAACGATTCCATTAATTTTTCGGACTTGAAAATCACTAAACGAAATAATAATCATGTTTTTCGGTCTTTCGTAAACCAACACATACTGATACAATTAAACATAACTACTCATTACATCCAATTCAACACAAAGTTGCAGCTTTAAACAGCATGGTACATCGGTTACTCAATTTACCTTTATCAGTAGAAGATTATAATAAAGAGTTAAACATCATCAAACAGATAGCCATTAATAATTCATATAATCCGGATATGATAGATCTAATCATTCGTAAAAACTGTATCAGAAAGCAATAAATGAAGTATATCCTATTCATAAAGACTATAAAATATTTAACAGTTTAACAATCTGCGGTTCTGCAAGTACAAATATTAAATCCTTTCTCGTCAAACAAAATCTTAATATAACTTTCAAAACTTCTAATAACTTAGGTAAACATATTAAAAATAATAAATCTCGTGTTGAAAAATCAAGTAAATCAGGAATCTATAAACTCAATTGCGGTTCTTGTGATAAAATTTATATCGGTATGACCTATAGGAGTTTTGGCATAAGAACATCTGAACATAAACGTAGCTTCGATAAAAATAAATCTGATTCAAATTATTCAAACCACCTAATAAAAGAAAACCATTCATTCAATAAAAACTTTGACATGTTACATATAAAATCAAAAAGTTCAAAATTAGATCTCCTAGAAGCATTAGAAATAAATAGATACAAACATTCGGACAAGCTTTCGAATGAGCAGGTAGATGTGAATTATTCACCCCTACTTAACTTGTTTAATTAGTTTTTATTACCTTTCATACTAACTGTACAATGGCTCGGTGTGGATTTTCCTGTTATTCATCCAACTTGTTCTACGATTTGTTTATAATACCATGCTCTTCATTCTGTTTGTCATTACTGATAAAGCTGCTGTGTCAGCGAAACGTCGTCGAATTTTTTCAAATAAAGTGTAGATTAAAGTTAAACCTTGTGTTTTTTATCTCATTCATTTATTTATTTTGACAAATGCTACAGTTGAACCAGTGTCTGCTCGAATTGTTTATTAAATTAACGATTAGTTTTAAGACTTTTGAAGTTATTGCTGTAAGAAAAAATGGCTAATTTAACAACTAAGAATTGGCTGATATCCATTACATGTACGGTCTGCCTGTCGGAAACACAACAGAAGTTTGGGATTATATCAGGTGCGCTTTCCAAATCGACTAACATCAGACAGGCGAACATTTACAAATATCCACAGAAGGTTGAAGGAAACTGGTACCTTACTGCAAATAATCATTTAAAAGGTGCAACTCAAACTATGAGAACTCCAGATATTGAGGAAGCAGTTTGGAATTGTATTGATTTGAATCCTCATGTGAGTACAAGAAAAATTGGAAATCAGTTGAATATTTCTACTTTGGAGGATTCTCCACGACTTTTTATTGTACCCGTTTCATATTCAACGCGTCCAAACTCTACTTCCTCGAGATTTTCTTTCAAGACTGAGTTTCTGTCGATGGTTCTTAGATAAAATTAGAGAAAATGGTCATTTTGATGGTGAAATAATGTTCGCAGATGAAGCTTACTTTTCGAGAACTGCTATCACAAATTTTCACAATAATCATTATTGAGCTGAGGAAAACTCCCATTTGATTGAAGAATTTCATCATCAAGAACAATTCTCACTAAATGTCTGGGTCTGAATAATTGGAAATTATTTGATTGGGCCATTTTTTCTGCCTAACAGACTAAGCGGTACCGTTTATCGGCAATTTCTTGAGGAGGAGTTACCTTTATTGCTCGAGGATGTGCTACTTTTGGTGACAAACATAATGTGGTTCATGCATGACTGGGCACCAGCACACTTTAGTGGAGAAGCTAGGGAATTCTTGAATAATACATTTAACAACCGAAGGATACGTCGGTGTGGGCCAGAACCATGGCATCCTAGGTACCCAGACTTAAATAGTTAACACCATTCCAGTGAACACTGTAGAAGAATCGAGAAATAGAATAATAACTTCTTGTGATAAGAAATACCCCAGGAATATATCAAAGAGTGCGTGATAATATGCGAAGAAGGACAGAGGCCTGTATTCTTGCAGCTGTAGGAGACTTCCAGTAATTTATTTAGTTTTTAATTGTTCATTTTTTTTAGTTTGATATTGAATGAGTAAGTTGAGTCTCAGAAGACGAGCTATCAAAATAAAAGCAAATTTTAGGCATACCTATCGAGTATTTCTATTATTTTTTTTTATTTAGCGAATAACATACAATTTTTCACTCGAAAACGGATGGAGATACGAAAAAATTACAAGTGTCAAAAAAGTTTTTAAATTGAAAGAAGAAGACGAAATGATTATACGCTGATCAGTGGCGTACTGCAAAAAAGTTTGAAAGGGCAAAAGGAGACATGGCCTCGGAAAAGAAAACACCTTATGAATTTCAGTTAAAATCTAGGACGTGTCATGATGGAGGCTGTAAAAACAGCTTGCATTCCAAATTTGGGCTGAATATCTATAAAACTGCATGAGTTTTGAAGAAAAAGCAAATTTTTTCCGAAAATTTCAACACCCTGTAGCTTCGTATCGAAGCTTTTGCGGACCTATGTCTATATATACTTTCTTTCTTGAAATTGCACATAGATTTACCCCCTCAATTTGTGACATACTATTATGTATCACCCTGTATAACAAAATTGGTCGTTATACAATAAACAAAAAACATTGAATCTGAACTTTTAATGTCCCACCTCACTTGGACAACCTGTATAGATTTTAAGAAAACACTTTGTGTCGAATTTGAACTGAGTATCTAAAAAATTGTAGTAATGACAAAAACCTTGAAAACCTGAAGATTTCAACACCTTTAATGAAAAATCACCTCGCGAAATCTTTTATACTTATTCATTCTCAATCTACATTCTATGTATAATATAGTAGTTTAATGAATAGTTCATAAAACTTCTAACCAAGACGTCCTGGGTTCATTCCTCAAGTACTATTTAAATTTTTTTTTGAGATTAAAAGAATAATTGGTTCTTTTAAAGTGATATTCAGTGAGGGTGTACAACAGTCCCAAATTCACATTCTACTACCCTCCTATAAATAATGTGTCTTCCGGCAAAACATCAACTCGGTCATATCTTAATTGAGAAAAGTCTGTAGAAATCTGAGAAGTTTATTAAAGTTGAGCGAACAAACCATTCAAGCTTTTAACTGCAAACAAAACTTATACAATTTTCTTATTATAAATATAATACCAGAAAATCTATTCCACTTTAATTTGGATTATAATAATGGAGAAACTTCCTTATCGAGATTTAAGATATTTGAGTATATAACATGTGGAAATTTCACATAATAAACAGGGTACTATATATCTTTATGATATATCCCATTCGATCCCACAATTTTTTTTTCATTGAATCATGATTTTTGAAACGTAACATGAAAAAAATTGGTGGATTGATTTTAGGACATTTAGGAGTCTAGCGAAAAATTCTTGTTTAACAATAGTTTTTTGAAGGTCAACCAAACAAGTTCTGCTAAAAGGACGTGCGATATATTTCAAAATAGTTTTGTTCTAAGCATAAAGTGACATTACATTTGACACATCTCCAACGTGCTTTCAAATGACACACTTTGTACCGTAATTGTGTTAGAACTTTTACGTTTTCACATCAGTTTATTGTCTCGGTCTATAGAGGACGACTCTCGTATCTACATACGAGATGCGTCTTTTCTGAAATCGTTATGGCGTACCGATGTGCTTCCTCGATAATCCATGAAGATATAAAGGTTAGGTTAGATTCCTCAATAGTATGGTGAAGACCATACGAGGACAATTTTTAGAATTGTTGCCATGCCATTAAGGCATGGCCGAACTTTAATGAAAATTAAGGGTTTATTACTTAATCAACCCTATCTCTTTTATCACTATTCGGTTATTACCTGTATGATATTAGAATATTATGAATTTTCTGCATTTCTGATCCCCATTAACCATATGATAATGTTGTTTAAATTCTTCCATGAAAGTATAAAAATTAAGTATTACACCAATATAATTGGAAAAGAAAAGGGAGAGAATCGTAATTCGTTCAGTTCCCATGTCGCACACGTGTCTTTTCAAGTGACAAATAAATATTAATTTTTTAAACAAATTTATTTCGCATGGAGTTTATTAGAACCACGTTTGGACATCCTGACTCTGTCCCCTGCCGGGCACCCGTACATAACGTGTTCTTTTGATTTTCTCTTCTTCCATAGCCCACATGAAGGATCCTCAATCAATCCTAACTTGTTTAGGTCATTTCTGAGGACATTTTGGAGTCAAGCGAAAAATTCTTGTTTAAAAATAGTTTTTTAAAGGTCAACCAAAGGAGTTCTGCTAAAAGGACGTGAGATATATTTCAAAATAGTTTTGTTCTAAGCATAAAGTGACATTACATTTGACACATCTCCAACGTGCTTTCAAATGACACACTTTGTACCGTAATTGTGTTAGAACTTTTACGTTCTCACATCTGTTTGTTGTCTCGGTCCATAGAGGGCGACTCTCGTATCTACATACGAGATGCGTCTTTTCTGAAATCGTTAAGGCGTACCGATGTGCTTCCACGATAATCCATGTATCAATAAAGGTTAGGTTAGATTTCTTGGTATCCATAAGAGTATGGCTTATGCCATACTAGGTTAAATTTTAGAATTGTTGCCATGCCTTCGAGGCATGGCCGAACGTTAATTAAACTGAAGGGTTCATATCGTAAATGTTCATATCTCCGTTCTCTTTTCGGTTTTTCTTGAATGATGATAGAAAGTTATGAGTTTTCCGCATTGCTGATCCACAAAAGCCAATGTGTGATAAGTAGCCACCACCATATATTATACTTGATGATATTGTTGTTTTAATTCTTCCATAAGGGATCAACACTACTCTACATGTAACCATGAAATGAAAGTATAATATTTAAATAATATAACAATACAGTGTGTTCCAACGAAAATTTGACCCCCCCTCTAACTCCGAAATGAGTAACATTAGCGAAAAACACCAAGACACGTCGATTTTTGTTTCGAGGGGGAGCATTTTTCGAAATAATTCGAAACTTCTCAGATCAACCCCCTACCCCCAGCAACCCTAACTTTGAAATTCATCATAGGGGATAAGGGTCGAGTGGCACCTTACTGAAAAGGTCTGTCAATTCTCCACCTTGATTTGTCATTTTAGAATTTTAAATTAACATACAGGGTGTCCCAACCAAGGGTGAAGTTGAATTCCTGGAAATCCCAAATACTAAATGAAATAGATTTATTTTGGCATAATGCAAGCGCAGGTTTATGCTCGGTCTAGAAAAACGACCTACACTTGTGAATTTGGAGTTGGTGCAATCAACCCCTATTTCCAGCATCCCCAACTCAAAAATCATTCGATCGATAATAGGTCAAGTGGCACCTCGTTGGAAAGGTACTGCAATTTTCTCTTCGAATTTGGTATTTTCGAAATTCAGAATCATCATACAGGGTGTCCTGAAGCAGGAACATTGAAAATCCAAATAACTTTTTGAAACTGGTTCATTTCGGTATACGAGAACATGTTTGATCCGAGAATAGGACTTTCTTGTGTGGTTATAGAATTTTTGCAATCAACCCCTTCCATTCAGCATCCCCAACTTGAAAATCATACAAATAATTCAAGTGGCATATCTTCAGAAAGGTTTTTGAATTCCAGAATGATTAAAGCATTTCATTCAGTTCGGCTCTCCATACAGGATGTCGCTTTCGAAAAATTCAATATCGTCATTTGAAATTATCAACTAAAATTAATTCGAAACTGTTAAAAGTATTGGGGTACGATGTGTTGAGCATCAATTACGAAGAAATAAAGCTGATTTCTGCATTGAAAATGTTCACATTTTTTCATTTCCATCTGGCGTGCAGTCATCTGTTATTTCTCATTTTTGCAATGAAATATTATTATTATTCAGATCAGTTCCTCATTATTGTTGTTGTTCGTCAGTTGAAATTAATCTGAAAATGGTTTATTCCACTGAGGAAAGGGTCGAAATTGTATCGACGTATTTTCGAAATAACAGTTGTGCCAAAGAAACGGCAAGGATATTCGATAGGAACCATCCTGAAAGAGAAAGGGAGTCAGTCACCAGTACGTTAAATATTTGGTTGACAAATTCCTAGCTACGGGTTCGGTGGCAAACAAAAACATGAAGTGGCATGTCCTGTCAGAAATGTGGCAACGGAAGTGGCAGTAGTGGGTCATCTACAAATGGAGAATACTACTTCGATCAGAAAACTATCTCGTCTGACTGGTGTATCAGCTACAACTGTCCATAGAATCGTGAAACATCACAAATTTCACCCTACAAGGTAAAATTAGTGCATGAAATAAACGAAGATGATCCAGATCGTCGTTTACAGTTTTGTGAAAATCTAAGTGAAAACCTAAACGCTAATCCAAATTTTCTGAATAACATCTGTTTTTCTGATGAAAGCACCTTTATGCTCAGTGGTGAAGTGAATAGACATAATTGTCGATATTGGGACACACAGAATCCTCATTGGTTTAGAGAGGCCCACACGCAAAGGCCTCAGAAGTTGAACGTTTGGGCAGGAATTTTTGGCAATCATCTAGTTGGGCCTTTCTTTATTGAGGGTAATCTGAATGGAAATGGCTACCTACAGTTGTTAGAGGAACACATACATCCTAGATTGACAGAAATTTTACAGAACGATCCAACTCTTTCTGAGGACGAAATGCGTTTTCAACAAGACGGTGCTCCTCCGCATTATGATGCTCGGATGCGCCAATATTTAGACGAAAATTTCCCAGGAAGGTGGATTGGTAGAAGAGGACCTGTTGAGTGGCCAGCCAGGTCACCAGATTTAAATCCCCTAGATTTTTTTTTGTGGGGCCATCTAAAATCTAAAGTTTATGCCACAAGACCAGAAAACCTGGAGGAGCTGCGGATGAGGATTATCACAGAATGCCGACTTTTGACTCCTGAAGTTTTCGCTAATGTGAGAAGAGAGTTCGAAAATCGTCTGTATAACTGTATGGAGGTGGGCGGAGGTCATTTTGAACAATTGTTGTAATAATCAAGTTAGTTTTTTGTTTTCAATTGAATACAAGTTCAATAAATCTCGTTTTCCTGTTTAGATGAGCATCCAATCAGTTTCTCCATCATCCCCTCATCCTGATCCTCACGCCAGAAAACCTCGATTGCCAAACTGAAACCAATGCCTCAGTAATTCAGAAAATAGAAAAATCTTTCTGGAAGTTTGCCATTCAACCTGTAATCACTTGTATGATTTTTTGAGTTGGGGATGCTGAATGGAAGAGATTGATTGCAAAAATTCCATATTCACGCAAGAGAGTCTTATTCTCGAATCAAACATAAACATGTTCTCGTATTATACCGAAATGAACCAGTTTCAAAAAGTTATTTGGGTTTTCAGTGTTCCTGCTCCGGGACACCCTGTATGCTGATTCTGAATTTCGAAAATACCAAATTCGAAGAGAAAATTGAAATACCTTTCCAACGAGGTGCCACTTGACCTATTTTCGATCGAATGATTTTTGAGTTGGGGATGCTGGAAATAGGGGTTGATTGCACCAACTCCAAATTCACAAGTGTAGGTCGTTTTTCTAGACCGAGCATAAACCTGCGCTTGCATTATGCCAAAATAAATCGATTTCATTTAGTATTTGGGATTTGCAGGAATTCAACTTACCCTCGGTTGGGACACCCTGTATGTTAATTTAAAATTCTAAAATGACAAATCAGAATGGAGAATTGACAGACCTTTACAGTAAGGTGCCACTCGACCCTTATTCCCTATGATGAATTTCGAAATTAGGGTTGCTGGGGGTAGGGGGTTGATCTGACAAGTTTCGAATTATTTCGAAAAATGCTCCCCCTCGAAACAAAAATCGACGTGTCTTGGTGTTTTTCGCTAATGTTACTCATTTCGGAGTTATAGGGGGGGTCAAATTTTCGTTGGAACACACTGTATATTTGGAAAAGACAAGAGGGAGAATCGTAATTTGTTCAGTTCCCATGTCACACACATGTCTTTTCAAGTGACAAATAAATATTTATTCTTTAAAACATATTTATTTCGCGTGGAGTTTGTTAGATCCATGTTTCTCCATCTTGACTGTCTCCAGCTGGGCACTCGTACATAACGTTTTCCATTGATTCTCTCTTCTTCGCATGCCAACATGAAGGATCCTCAATCAATCTTAACTTGTTTAGGTGATTTCTAAGGACATTTTGGAGTCTAGCGAAAAATTCTTGTTTAAAAATAGTTTTTTAAAGGTCAACCAAAGGAGTTCTTCTAAAAGGACGTGTGATATATTTCAAAATAGTTTTATTCTAAGCATAAAGTGACATTACATTTGACACATCTCCAACGTGCTTTCAAATGACACACTTTGTACCGTAATTGTGTTAGAACTTTCACGTTCTCACATCTGTTTGTTGGCTCGGTCCTCAGAGGGCGACTCTCGTATCTACATACGAGATGCGTCTATTCTGAAAACGTTAGGACGTACCGATCCCCCATGAAGCAATCTAGGTTTGGTTAGAATTTCTTGCTCGTCCATAATAGCATCACTTAGTGGATACGAGGCGAGGTTGGAATATTTGACTTGCCAATTTAGTTTGGTCAAAGCATAATTTTTGTTGAAGATTACTAATTTTATCAACCTTCACTCCATTTTTCGCTGTTCTTTTCGTGTTTTCGACACTGCAGCTCTAAAAATTTCAGTGGACGTTCTTCCCAACCACCTCCGTAGATCTTTCAGCCATGAGTTCTGGCGTCGTCCAACTGATCCCTTTCCTTGGACTTTCCCCTCAATAATCAGGCGAAGGATGCGCCCGATGTACTGGAGCTTTCTTTCTTTGATGGTTCTCATCAACTCTCGTGATTTTCCCATTGTATTTAGGACGTCGATGTTTGTCCGTCTCTCCATCCAAGAGATACGCAATCTTCTACGGTATAGATACATTTCGAAAGCGTCTATGCGTCTCTCCATTTCTGGATTAAAAGTCCAACTTTCACATCCATAAGTAAGGACAGGAAAAACATAACAACGAAGTAGTCGCATACGAAGCTAAAGATTAAGTCCGCGGTTGACGAAAAAATCTCTCATGCCAACGAAAGTTTTACGGGCTTGTTATCGCTGTTAGCTGAATGTTATTATGAAAAAATGTGTTTTCCATATCTCATCATATCTGTGAAAAGAGATCACCACCATTTTTATCCGAATTAATTATTCTGTAGTTGTAAAAACATCCATGTGATCAACACACACCATGAAATGAAAGTATAAATATTAAATATTATATTTGGAAAAGAAAAGAGAGAATCGTAGTATGTTCAATTCCCATTGTCTTTCCATGTGACAAACAATTATTTATTCATAAAAACAAATACATAACGTGTTCCATTGATTCTATCTGTTCTACACATAGTCCACATGAAGGATCCTCAATCAATCCTAACTTGTTTAGGTGATTTCTGAGGCGACAATGCCACGTTAGTATGGCAGTTAAAACTCTCAACCAGATGTCTCTTGTAATATTATTTATAAAGATTCCCATTTGAATACAGTGGGACCAAATGGGTAAATGATTCTATCTGGGTTGCTTTGAAAAGAATCGAGTTAAACTCAATTTTACAACTAAATAACCATATTACTCTCTCAGATCATCACAGTTAAGACAAGTTAAAATGAAAAATATGCCGTTCTAACCAAACCAACGTCCCCAGACTCCAAGAAACCAGCAATTAATATTCAGTGTTACCTTTTCAGCATGGCGTTCCACCATGTGATAGTTCTTCTCACGATAATCATCCTATGGGCGAATTTGACCAGCAGTTTTCAGAGCAGAAGGGGTGAATCCATGGCGCGAGAATTTCGAAGATCAGAAGACTCCAAAGAAAGGAGAACGAGAAAATTCGATGAGATGATTTTGTCGACAGCTAGGGGATACGGTAAACGAGCGAACATGAGACTTGGAAACAAGTGAGTTGTAAAAATTCACCTAGATGCCGCCACTGTTATACTAATACTCTGTTTAGTTGTCCAGTGAGAAGATATATAATTTTTCGAATATTTACCAAGTTTTAATATAAACTAATTAATTAGATATCTAATATATAACAAATGAATGTAGAAAATACGGCTGCAAGTGGTGGTTATATAGCCACGTAATTTCATTGATTGTAATGGGAATGTATCTCTGTTATTTGATCTCTATAATTATCAACAATGATAATTAATGGGCCAGGCAAGGTACACAATTATAGCAACTTCAATGAGATCTGAATCTGAAGACTAAGATTGTTCATGAATAATTTAATATGACATGAACAAAAATATCAGAAACCTTGATATCATCAACTAATGCAGTTATATAAAAAGTTTCAATAAAATAATATAAAACGTATAGAATTGTACGTATTAACGATGATCAATAATGATTGATGACTACGAATTTTATTTCAGGTTCAGGATTTCATGCATATTAACACAAATTTAAAGTTTAGAGAATGCAAATGACAAACTTTCATTAACATCATTCTCTTATAGAAATGGTTGATCAAACCTTCTCTAGTATAATTGATGGAATTAAGTTACAGTTACTTTTTGCTTAGTTATAATACAAATCATTGGAAATATCTATACTTCTGGAAAAATAGTTAGTAGTAAATGTTTACAAGTGGTGCCATCTTCACACTCTCCAAGGCATAAATTTAGTTTCCGCCTTGTATAATAAAATTCAATTCATTCATTTATTACTGCTTTATATAGAAGCTCTCCCATAAAAATTATTTTCTTTCATTGGTGAACAAACTTAAATTCACTTTCGGAATGTATTCGATTTACTGCAAGAAAAAACAGAATTCAGAGTGGAACATATCGAGTCGGGTAAATTGTGGATGGTTTGCGTCATGTACAGTAAATTGCATTCGCAACCAAATTCTCGTATATCCAACTAAAATGATTTAGAAAGAGGAAAGGTAAAAGCTTTTTACATTACCTAGGAGAATAGAAACGAACTTGTATTCGGAAACGGAATAAAATGTGAGGATTTCCGAATGGTAGAGTTTTATATGAAAATAATTATGAAAAGAATACATTTTAGAAACTATCACAGCATATTACGCTTTGATCACAGATGAATAAATGACATTTTAAATTTTTCATTTCAAAAGATAGAAGAGATTTCACAGAAAATAAAATGAAAAGGTTAATTTTCTATATTTCTTTTATTGGTCTGACATAATTATCACATCAAAATTACATTGAAAATCAAATTCATATTTACTAGAATTATAATCAGCTTAAGCAAATGTTTTGTGTTCCAAAATATTTTTCGATAGTTATTTCATATTCATAGATAAACAATTTACTTTTTCTTTGTTTAAAAAATATTTCGATTCGTAATTTGTGACATTTATAGAATAAAATTTCAATTAATTCACTGAAGGTTGAAGTATGTCTGTCATTCACTCTTACGAATTTTTATGATTAAATAAAAGACGATTTTTGCATTAAACAGAAATTGAATATTTGAGACGCAAAAATGTTTACTCGGAATGTAGTTTTCTGGATTCCACACATTTCTGCTGATTATTATTAATTACCGTAGATAGTAAGCATGAAGTGATAAAATGAAATTTGCGATAATTTTTTCTGCGTGAACCACTAAGTTAGATAGAAAAGAACATCCAACAACTTTTCCTTTCATTCAATGCTTTTATCTGTATTATTTTCACACTACAAAGTCTTTTCATGATTCTATTTCATCTACAAATTGAAGTGTATATTCCTTTCTCTTTGTTTTTTCAGTTTTCTTCTAGAGTGGATTGCTTTAGAGAGAATGAGAGGCATGGGTTACCCGAGATACGTTATGAACAACGCTGAATTGATGGCCCAGTAGAAATAATTGATTTTCCCTTTTCATTTCCGAATATGATTTAAAATGTTGTACCCTTTCTGATGTACATTATAGATAGATGTAAATTGGTTAAAGAACAGAATAAAGTTGAAGAAAATATTAGATATATGTGATGCATCCATTTTCATTGTTTTCCTTTGTAATTTATTAGTTTACGAAAAAATCCAAAGAAAGAATAGTTCAATTAAAAATAGGTCTTACGATCGATAGTTCAAATGTAACTTGGCGCAATCAGAGAGTTTTGTGATATTAACCTTACTTTCCACTTAATTCACTTTGCAAATAAGTTTTCAAGAAGATATCGTAATTTTCAAATTATTCAGAGTTTGACATATTTTTGGGTGTTGATAGAGTCAAAGAAGATATTATAGAGATTCCAGAGGATCACTTTTATCAGAGTAAAATTATTTCAATTGAAAAAAATGAGTAACACAGATAGAATTGTTGCTTTAATAGACATGGATTGTTTTTATTGCCAAGTTGAAGAAAAATTAGATCCAAATCTAGCAGGAAAACCCATTGCTGTAGTACAATATAACCAATGGAAAGGGGGCGGGTAAGTAAGAAATCAAAATGTTTAAAAAACCTTGATTCAAATGTTCAATTACACTTTCAGAATTATTGCTGTAAATTACCTAGCTCGAGATCAAGGAGTCACAAGACAGATGAGGGGCGATGAAGCTAAAGAAAAATGTCCCGAAATACAATTACCACGAGTTCCACAAGTTAGAGGAAAAGCTGATCTGACAAAGTAAATATTCTTCAATTGCTTTTGTTATATTCTATTATTCTCTTTTTGTAGATATCGAGAAGCTGGTAAACAAGTTGCTGAAGTTCTTAAGTCTTTCACAAACGTCTTAGAAAGAGCTTCTATCGATGAAGCATACTTAGATCTCACTGAAGCTGTTAATACGGAACTTAAAAATGGAATGCCGATTATTTCACGAGAAGATTTAAGTAATACATATGTCGTAGGATGTGAAACATCAGATTTTCTATCGAATATTTATCAAAATTCCAACAGTGGACTTTGTGATGACGATTTGAAATTAGCAGTTGGCGGTGTTATTGTGGAGAGAATTAGAGCAGCCGTGTTCCGTGAAACGGGTGAGTACAAAGAGTTGATGCAATAAAAATAATAAATAATATTAATTTGACTAGTTTAATTAAAATTAAAATTTGTCATTAGGATTCAAATGTTCAGCTGGTATAGCACACAACAAAACACTGGCTAAATTAGTTTGCAGCCTACACAAACCCAATAAACAGACCATTTTGCCTCAGCAAGCAGTACGGGAGATGTTTGCCACGCTTCCGATCAGGAAAATCAAAAGTCTTGGCGGAAAATTTGGCCATATCTTGTCGGAAACGTTGAAAATCAACTATATCGGTGAATTGGTCAAGTTTTCAGAAAAGGAATTGATACAAACATTTGATGATAAAACTGGGTAAGATTTATTGCGAGTTTCATACTGAAAGTTGTTAATTTGCTATTTGAAATAAAACATTGCCTGCATATTAATGTAAATTCAGCTAAAATTGAATTTTACCACAGTAAGTTAACAATTTTTATGATACTGGGCCTTGCACATCTTCGCCTGGTGATTAAAGGAGCAACTACAATGGCTACCTCCAGATTCCATCACCTTTCCCGAAATGGGACCAACATGGCTCTGCATTTCAAGATCAGCAGATAAGAATGAGCCAGCTCCACAGACTGTCTACTCGATGGTCCCTGTTGGTTCACACAGGGTTCCAAAACTGCTCAAGGTGCTGACGAGGAACAGTCTATCTGTCTCCTGAAATATTCGTCATTGAGCTAACATCCTGCTGGTAAGGGGATTTACAAGTACCTTCATGCGAATTACGTAAAGAATAGATACAAACAATTCATTCAGCTCTATTTTTCCAAATCCAGTAAAGAACTCAAAAGTGTAAAAACATATTTATTAGTGATTTTACAACACCCCAAAAAGTTTACATTTACTGTACATCAACAGAAACGATTCTATTCATCACCATTCGATGTCAAATTATGATTTGAAGTCCCTCTGGCCTTCTGAAGGACAAGCTAGTTGATAAAGAAGTTGAATTAGAGTTCTAGTAGGTCTTCCAGTCATCCTGCCTTTGTACAAGTAAGGATAAAACTTGTGCTCTGATTTAAAACCAACACCACCTGTATCAAAGTGTATCCAGTCAACGCATTCAATAAATTCCTGAAGAAAAGCTGCTGCAAGGCATGGTGCACCATGTCCTGTCCCCATGTTGTTCACGTCGTGTGTTTTGTATCTTGTCACTCTTTTGGTGAAGAATTTCCATAATGGCATACGCCAGACGCGATCGCCAGTAATAACGCCAGCTTTTCTTACTTGAGACCACATGGTTTGAGAGTTGCAGAACACTCCACATGCTGCAGATCCTAAAGAAGCTCTGATACCAGTTGTAAGACTGGCTACGTCGATAACAAGTCTAGGATTGTGTATTTGTTGACCGTAACATAAGGCGTCAGCGAGAATAACTCGACCTTCATGAGCTGTATTGCTTATCATAATTGTTTTACCGTTTAGTGCGGTAACAACGTCTCCACACTTCATTGCCATACCGCTTGGCATATTTTCGCACAGAGGAATGCAAGCTTCAAGATTAATAGGCAAGCTAAGAGCCGCAGCAGCCCGAATTGTTGCTACGATTGCTGCAGCGCCAGTCATGTCTGCTCGAAAACGTTCCAGATAATCGCAGCTCTTCAAACAGAGACCGCCACTATCGAACGTAACGCCCTTACCAACTAGCAATATGGGTTTCTGATCTGTCGGTCCTCCGCAATAGGATATCTCCAAGAACACCGGAGGTTCGCACGAACCCCTCGCCACAGTTAAAAACGCGTTCATTCTAGCATTTTCGATCCAGTGTTTATCGTGCACCAACACTTTAATACCACATGGACACAATTCATTCACAGTTTCCTGTGCGAAATGGAGGGGAGTCATCTGATTCGCTGGGGTATCGCACAAACGTCTGGCGAAATTTTGGGATTCCGCTTTGAACAAACCGCGTTGAAAACAATCAGTGTCACACTCGTCGTACATTTCTACTGTAGGTATTGGTTTCCAGTGTTCCCGCGATTTATTCTCCTGGTACCTCCATAGGGCTAAAGTGGCGCCTTCTGCAGCTTGTTCTGGATAACCCATTCCTTCCACGAATATTCTCGTGGCGCCGTTTCGTTTGGCTTTCAGAGAACCTATAGCTGAAGCTACGCGGACAGCTTCAAGACCTTCATCAATTGCTTCAATTTCATCGTAACCTCGCTTCATTTTTCCAAGGCCTGCTATAGAGACTACCCAGAAGTCGTTACAGAGGTTAGTGAAGATCTTAGCGTTGCCTTCGTTGATCAGATCGGGACCGGAGGCTTTCACTAGATCGTATAATTTTCCTCCGATATGGTCGTTGAATTTTTGAGCGGCTTTGGTGAAAACTGGTTGATCGCAGTCTCCGTCATAAACGCCAAGCACCAGACCTTTTTTTTCGCAGCTAGACATGGCACAGTCGTCCGAAAAGAGATGGCCGAGTCTCAGATTGATTCTTCTAGCTTCGAGCAGTATACGTTTCACTGATGAATTTGATTTGGTATACATAAGAAATGCCATGATGGAAAATACTTTTTTGCACAATAATTTTACTATCTCAATATGACATTTGTAAAGTTTCACATTTGACAAAAAGCGAACTGTCACTATTTGAAATGAGTTCACTTTTTTCAATAATTATTATGATTTGCAAAGGAAATATTGAAGTCATATTTCTTCAATAAAAAACGCTCGAGAAGCGACTAGAGAATAGCTTCGAGAATTTCCTCGAAGACATCTTATTTGTACAGTTTTTACTTCGGTATTTAGAAAACTCGGAGAAAAGGGAATACTTGAACCAAGACATGTACCACCTTGTCAAGTCAACAAACAAAATGAAGAGAAAACTATAATTGTGTTGAAGATAATACTTCGGTAAGTATTAGGCGCCTTGCAAATACCATGTGACTTGTTTTGAAAAGAGGCGAACTACGCTCTTATCATCGACAAGGAGTAAAGGTATTGAGTCCAGGGCTACTTCTCCCCTGCATTCAATGCCTGCACTCACTCCCATGCCTAAACGAGGCAGGGTTATCGCAAATGGTTTGTCCCCCCATAATGCACAGGTTATACATGTACCACTACATAATGAAAATCCTTCCAGTCCTACAAAACCCGACAAAAGAAAGATATTCACTGAATCAAAGAAGATAAGCTTCAGAAAGGAATTGAGTAATGTTGATTGGTCAAGAGTTTATAATGAGTCTGAACCGAACAAAACATGATATATTTGATGATATTATTCAGTCAATAAGTGATCGCATATTTGCCATGCAGTCAATAAAACCGCAAAAACAAACGCCATGGATTACTGTTGGTATTAAAACTTCTTCCAGGTAAAAATGGAGATATATAAAAAAAAAATTGAAGGACAGGTATCTGATGACTTCTTCAGAGCATACAGTGGAATAGTTAGAAGAGTTGTTAGACAGGCCAAGAGGATGTACAATGAAGAGTGCATATTAAGATCAAAAAATAAAAATTTTGCAACATGGAACTTAATAAGGATGCACAGCAATGGTCTCTATTTTGGTGGAACTGAGTGGAGGAGAGCAGGGATATCAGGAAGTATTGAATGATATTAATACATTTTTTGTGAATCAGGGCTCCGAGTCGTCCAGCAATATTGGTGATTCGAGGGGGCAAGGCTCTGGTCTGGGACAAACTGGTTCTTACCCATGTAGCAGCCTTGTGCTCTCGTCAACGGATTCTGGAGAGGTCATCAATCTAATCAGCTCTTTGAAGAACACAAAATCTGTGGGACTGGATGGAATTCCTGTCAAACTTATTGAGATGGTTGCAGATGAGATCTCGCCTGTTCTGGCATATCTGATAAGTCTCACTTTTGACAGTGGTGTATATCCTGATAAACTTAAGATGGCCAAGGTGAGAGCAGTGTACAAGAAGGGGAGCAAACAGCTTATGGGGAATTACAGACCTATATCTATACTCAGTAACATTGGCAAGATATTTGAAAGAGCTATTTACAATAGAATTGATTTGATTTTTTTGAGACTTACTGGGTACTCTCAGAATACCAAAATGGCTTTAGAAAGGGTAGGACTACGACAAGAGCTATATATCAGGCTATAAAAAAGATTCTCTCCTGCTTAAACAGTGGCAAAATAACAGCACTGATGTGTATCGATCTCAGAAAAGCCTTCGAGTCCGTCAACCATGACAAGTTGGTTGAGAAGATGTATGTGGTTGGAATTAGAGGCAGGCCTTCAGATCTGCTTCCGTCTTATTTATCAGGAAGATCTCAATGTGTTGCTGAAAAAGAGCCTACAACTGGGAAGACACTGCAGTCAACGATGTTGGCTATTGATAGAGGGGTGACGCATGGGTCGGTTTTGGGTCCCCTCCTTTACCTGATTTATACCACTGATTTACCTGGTTGTACAACTGAATTCATGGTCCAATTTTCAGACGACAATTTTCTGGTGCTCGCCGATTCGGTTTCTCTGGATTCGGTAGTGGACGATGTGCTTGTCGATCTTGATGCCTAGTTTTCTCGAAATGAGTTGAAAATGAACAGTCAAAAGACCAAACTTGTCAGGTTTGCATATGGAAGAGAACACATACCCATATCTCATGGATATAAGACTGCCATGGTTTCATCTAATAGTCTTAAATTCCTGGGTGTTTCAGTTGACTATCGACTGGATTGGGGTGATCATGTAGACCAACTTGCAAATGATATGGCCAGATATGTGTATGCACTAAGAATACTGTCCGAACTTGTGAATGTCTCCACAGCATTTACCGCATACAATGCAGACATTGATAGTAGGCTGAGATACCGGATAGTTATATGGAGGAATTCATCGGATATCTTGAGGCTCCTTTTGTTGCAGAAGAGATGTATTCCTGGAATTCTTAAGCTGAGCAAAACACAATCATGCAGGGCTCCCTTTGTGGAAAGATCAGTGCTAACTGTTGTGAGTCTATATGTTTATGAAGCAATTCATAATTAATAATACAGACCTGTTTGTCCATGAATTTGATTGATTGATTGATTGATTGATCCCTAACCTCAACGTTTGTCATATAGCTTTAGAAATACCCTGTATAATCAGTGCTTGAGTGACTAGCATCGAATAAATTAATTCATTCTTTTTTCTAGGAAATGGTTGTATAATATATCTCGAGGTATCGACAAAGAACCAGTACAGATAAAATTAATCTCGAAATCTATAGGGTGTTGCAAAAGGTTTCCTGGTCGAACATCATTATGCAAACTTGAAGAAATCGAGCATTGGATGAAAGAATTGAGCTGTGAGATCTCAGAGAGGCTAGAAGAAGATTTAAAAGAAAATAATAGAAGAGGTAAACTAATGACTGTTAGTTTCGCACAAGAAACCAAACAAACTGAAGTGTCTAGTACAAGGGCAATATCATTGAAATCGTATGAGGTTGATAAGATTTGTCAAAGTGCATTGGAAGTCTTAAAGAAGAATTGTCAAAAATCTGATGGTACGTTTCATGTAACATTTCTGGGTTTGAGTATTGGAAATTTTGAAAATATAAAAATGTGAGAAGTATTACTTCTTATTTTGGAAAAGTAGATAAAGAAGAAAGTGTATCAAAAAGTATACTTGAGAAGAAGGAGATTCAAGAAAAGGAAATATAATGTCGTTTTTACAAAACAATAAGTGTAAAGAAAGTGAAAATCCTACAAAGAATGAAAGCAACAAACCAATCAATTATTTAACGAAAAATTTGATGAAAGAAATTGAATGCACTTTTGAGGAAGGAAATCCAGATAATTCTAGCGTTAAAGATGAAACATCAATCTATTCAGAGTCAACTATTAGTCTTGAAGAAAATCCTGAAGAACTAATATTTTATGATGATGGATTTCAAGGTACTATTGAACATAGAAAAGAAGAGGACAATTCGTTACCGTTGAAAAGAAGTGATTCAATAGGTTCAACAGGTTCTTTGGATGGCGAAGTATGTTTTGATAGTGTTCCAAATTCTCCAGTTCTAGAAAGGAAAACTCCTGAAAGTGGGTTTTTTTCAAGATATTTCGATAATGCTCAAGTTGATAGAAATTTTGATACATCCAAAATTTTGGGGGAAAACAGTGATGATGAGTCTATCGAAGATGAAAATAACATATCTGAATTTACTGAAATTTGTAGAGAATGTGGTGAAATGATACCCATTATTGAAATCGTATCCCATATGGATTATCATTTTGCATTGAAATTATCAAAGGAAGAATCACCAATGAAAAGGGTAATGGAAGATGAGGTGGCAGGAGCTATGTCTAGAAAACGTAAAGCTGTTGAATCAAGGAAGGGAAGCATAGTGGCTTTCTTGAAGAAAGAAGAATCGAATACAGATGTACCAACTGAAATATGTTCTGAATGTCATAAAAGAATCAAATTAAGTGATTTAAATAGTCATTCGGATTATCATGCAGCTAAAAATTGCACTCAGAATTGAATAATATAGGGAAAATAGAAATATACAGAAATCTGCAGACTCAAGTAATCAAAAATAATTAAGAAGAATAAAACTAAAACTGATATTACGTCCTTTTTTAAGCGAAATACTTGTTGATTTTTATATTGTATATTTTTTGTTCGAATTTTATATATTGAATATTACAGTATATTTTTTCTTAAATGAATATTTTTTAATTCTATAAAGCATTTGGGATCTCAGGATCATGTCCTCTATGTACAGGGTGTCGATGATTTAGATGAACTGTGTAAAATATTGCTGATAGAAAAATGACCCCAATGATTTTCAAGGGAAATTCATTGGCGAAAACAGATTGTAGCTACTTTTTTTTCGATTCATTTCGTATTAAGTTAGGTAAAATAGTCCACCGATTTTTTATTATGCAAACTTGCATTTTTTTCAATATGAACCATAGGCAACTTCGATTTCGTTAAATGGAGTATTTCTCTTTTCCAAAAATATACCTTATATCCACTCAATTTTTCCATTCAGGAATTATTACTAAATTATTCTTATAAACCTAAATATTCATGAACGATAAGTAATTGAAAATACATCTATTATTATTGTTCTTATTTCGAATGGAACGTCCTGTATATTTGTAAGTAATTATATGCATCCAAATAGCATAGAAATTTGTTCTGTATATAATTCTTCTATATGTTTAAGCACCTGTAACTAAAATTTCAGAAATTTTTCGTATATGCGCAGTTAGCGCTCTGTAAAAACCGAAAGTACAAGCCTGGTCAAAATATTGAAGAAATCTACAAAACAACAGAAAATTTTAATATCGATATGCCTCCGCTTTTCTATGATAAGATGGAAAATTACTTTTATCACACTGTATATACATTATCACTTAAAAATATGATATGTAATATTAACAATTCCATATATACCAAAAATTATCGTTTAATATCACCTAATAAAATTTTCGAATCTGACACTTGACAATAAATATAGCGCCATCTATTCAACGATTGTACTCTGTGAATTTAAGGATCCATCTTGTTCCACAAAAATTCAAAAATTCATGTTCAAAATATACATAAAGAACAGAAGAATATTATGATGATATTGCGTGTAGATTTTGTGTATTTTCAACAGACGGAAAGGAAATTGAACCAGAAAATGTAAACATGAAAAATAACACCAACTATTCAATCCTAGCTCTCTGTCAATTTCACAGCCGTCTTGTTCCTCAAGAATACTAAAATTAGGCAATCATACTTCAATTGAATCAACTGGTATTTAATAGAAAACGATTATAATGAAAACTATACGTGTCAGTTTTGTGTATTTTCATCACTTCCAAAGAAAACTTGATAAAAACAGGCAAAAATAAATTTTAAACACTTACATTATCTCCTCAGTGGTATGGTGGCTGACTGGTATTGATGCAGGAAGAATTCCAGACGAAATCTAATAATAGAGGAGATCCCTTAACTGGATGAATATAAATAAGAAATTTCTTTGAAAATAAATTATTTATACTTATCATGATTAAGACCTCAATTATCAAACCCTAGTCTTCATTCATTCCTTGTAGAACTTCAAAACTAAAATGAGGAAAAGAATTATCACATAAAGAAATAAATCTTCCAAATTAATTACTATTTTATTTAATCAAATATTAGAAATTTGATTATATGCTTACATCAAAAGCATAATTTACACACACTTGCACACATCACTCTAAGAAAGAACCCCAACGACTGAACGAAAATTAATTTTCTTTTCGCCAAAAGCTGAAAATCTTCAATTGTTTGAATTCCGATTGTGCGCATGTATATAAGCAACAGATTACTCGAGAAATTACACCGTTGGTCGGTATGCCAGAAACCTCTGTGACGTCACTGATGCTAAGAAAGACATTTCGATGGTCACAGAGCGCGTTATATTTCATAGAGTGATAATTTTGTTCTAGACTCAAGGGTAGCCCTTAAACTATTTTTTTGCGAATCATTGTTGATTTTGCAGTTGTTTCTGCTCCATTTCATCATTAATTACACAAAAATTTTCCATTTATCTATTTTCTTTTGACAATTAATTTAGTTGACCTTGAAAAAGTTGAAAGCTGGGCCTTTGCAATGTTGCCTGATTGGGTAATTAATCTGGAATTAAAATGTTATGAGCCGTTTTTTCGGATTATGTATTTATGAATTTACATTTTCATAGCACAGGAATGAAACGAACTACAATAATTACTCCTTGGTAAAGTATTTGTTAGTAATTTTATGTATCAATTGCTTTTACACCTTTATCAGTTAAAACACAAAACATGAGTTAGTTTCTGTATCTTTTTCAATTTGTTAGAATAATGGATAGTTGTTATTAAACAAGAAATATTAATAACCATTTTTGCTGTGTTTCATGTAATTTTTCGGGAATTTTTCTGTTTATTGATTTCCCTTAAGCTCAGGTTCAATCTAATATTTTCATTATGTAAAATATTAAATTATTACGTATGGTGTACCCCAAGGCACGGTATTGGGACCGTTGCTATTTTTGATTTACGTAAATGAACTTTTTTCTATAAATATAAAAACGGAGATGGTGTTTCGTGGACGACACTTGTCTGTTTATAAGAAGAAAAAATTTACCTTCAAGTAATAAAACTAAAACGGTTAGATTTACGAAGAAATCGTAGAAAGCTTTTTTTGTAGAACATTCAATTTCCTACGAAATCAATAAATATCAATTTTTCTATGTGATAATATGACAAAAATAGAAAACTGTTAGGCGGAGGAGCTTCCCGTTACAATTAGGAGCTCATACGTGCCGAGACTTACGATGTCTCTAGGAAACTATTTTTCGAGTATCAAGCGAAAAAAGATATTCGTATTTTTTTTACCCATCCTAGTATACATCGTATGTCCTAAAGGATGTATGAATATATTATTATTATCATAAACTTCCTTAAATAGTTTCTACAAGACTAATAATACCAAAGAAAACCACAGATGAAATTGATTCAATATATTTAATGATTCCTATTATCTAAACAGCAAATACAATTACATATTAGGTATAGGATTAATACATTCACAAAAAATTATATAAATTAAGCTGAGAAATTACGATTCAATGAAATACACAACTTATCTATAATTATTACCTCTACCACGCCCTCTGTGATAATTGGATCGCCCCCTTCCATACTCATTTCTAGAATTATATTGTTGATTGCTCTGCGAGTCCTGTACATACTGATCTGAGTAAGTACTCTGATTCGTTTTAAAGTTATCGTACGATTTAGCCCTTTTATTCACGTCATAGCTCCCAGCACTATCGTATGCGTGGTTCGATCGATAATCTCCGCCAGAGCTGTTATTTCCCCTTTCATCGTTATCTGCAATATCAAAATAGCGCTTTTGACTTTGACTGCTTGATTTATACGAGTCTTTATTAGTACTTTCGTAACTTGATCTGGGGCGCTTGTTAGGGCTGTCGTACGAACCAGCACTGTCAAATGGCCTGGAATAACTGTCCCTATTCGAACTATAACCGCTCGACCTGTCCCCTGCGCTATCTCTGCTATAACCGGACCTAAAGCTAGAACTTCCCAAGCTAGATGATTTATACGACGATAAACTAGTGTCGAAATTTGCAAATGGTTTTTTATCGCTGTTTAAACTACCTATAGGCGATTTCAAGCCCATATAAGTGCTTGTACTATAATTCCCAAAGCTGTTATTACCTCTTCCATAGTTCGATTGTCCCCCTCTGGAGAAGTTGCCGCCGCCTCTGTTGAAACCTCCCCTTCCACCTCCCTGAGGACCAGGGATCCTCTGTTGCCAAGATGGCATTTCAGGAGGAGGCGGAGCTAATTCATTTGTTCTACCCCCTCTATCTGGTACCTAAAACAACGTTAATTTAGTACAAGCCAACTTGATGAATTCTCACAATCTTACCTGGCCGATTATAACTTTGTGAACTGACGTAGTTGTATTTTTCCTGACCGATGAGCTACTAGTTTTTTCTATAATGGCAACATCAGTTCTAGCGGCCAATAAATGGGAAATATCCACATTGGGATCAACCAATAACTCTTTCCTCTTCTCTCGGTATAACTTTTCGAAATAATCGTTTTTTCCTTTAGTTCTATCGGACCACTAGTGGAAAAACAAGACTCGTGAAATGATAAACCAACAAGTGTAGAACAATTTTGGAATAGATTTTGTATATACTCACTTGAAATGATTGAATAGTTACATCCAATCGAGTCAGCAACATCTCTCTCCTAATTTTATATTCTTTGTGCAGATCATTTTGAATATCACCCAGTGTTTCCCACTGTTTCTCCGATAAGAAACCGTTAAAGAATGCCTTCCCTACTAGATCGCCGCCCGCTCTCTTGACTAAATCTTGGACTGCAGGCATCAATTTTTGAAATACAGCTGGTACAGTTATTCCAGCAGGAGGTTTACCGAAGCCTAAAGCTGCTATAATCTTTTGTAAATCGGCAGCTTCAGGAGTTTCAATCTATAATAATGATTATAATGAAGTTACAATGTTTTCTAATCATCTATAACTCTTGAAATCTTACCAACTTCAACTCCATTTTCTTTGTTGGCATTTTTTCTTGTGCAATACGAGCTGTCATCAACTCAGTTATGAGATAATCGAGTAAAAGTTGCCTATCTTCTAAATTTTGTAAACGATCTGATACATGCCCTTGAGTAAGGGATTTATATGGACAATCTGCAAGTTATACAAGTATAATCTTTCTAATAAGCACTAAACATTATAAGCTTACTCAATTCTTTTAAGAACGAACTCAATTCCATTACAAATGCATTAGAATCTTCTGGACCAGTGATTGGATTAACCTCTTCGTCGATATTGCATAAAGTCCGTAATTGTTTAGTTAAATAATGTACGACTTTAGTATACTCAATATTTTTTGATCCATAATCGATTGATGTTCGTAAATTTCCTTTATTCAGTAAAGGGCCCTCGTAACTGAAACATTCCGGTGTTTTTGATGTAATTGATTTTGCATACATATTACTTACCCTAAGTCCTTAAGGCCGTACAAAATTTTTTCGTCCATATTTGATGGTTTTAATTTAGACGAAGAGGTATATAAACTATGTATATTTCGAGCTCAAAAGACTGAAAACCCCACAACCAAATTCAGCTTTTTCACTCGGCGTGTCCACTTGTCAAGTGTCACATAAATTTTGACACTTACTGGACAGTTGACGTTAGATAAACTGGTCGCGTGATTTCCAAACCTAGTAGAGTTGTGAATAGAAATAACGACATTAGTTACTATTTGAATTTGAAGTAATTTTGTCTATAAAATGAAAATAAAATCCGGTTTTTATATAATTCAGCTCCTTTTAGATATTGAATAATTTATTTTATTCTCTGATTTTAGAGTATTAATCCGTTGATTACTTTTTTGGTTAATAGTAATTTATGCTGTCATTTATAAATCTACCAGGTTAGGAAGTCAAGTAACTAATTCAGAAATTTTTGAATCGTAAAGACTAAGCAAGAAATATTTTGTTATATTTCGTTTTACTAAGAACGATTGATTTAATGTATTTATATATATCTGATTGAAATTAAAAGAATTTATTTAGGTTGGTGTTTTACTTTGAATTCTATGGTTCTTGTCCGAATAAAGGTGCCTTTTCAATATTCTCTATATTGGAGCGTTTTGATCGTTTTGAGCGTCAAAGTGGCCATGTGACCTATTTTTATATGAAATCTTGACGCTTGACGGTATTGGATTGCAGATTTATTCAAAAAACCAGTCAGGCATGGATTCTATTTGAATGTTCTTTCTACATTACAATTAGATGACCTGCGATTCAGGAATTATAGTAGAATGAGCACTTCACAATTCGAAGAACTTTTGTGTTCGGTCGCTTCACACATTACAAAACATTATATCGTACGAGATGTTATAAAACCCAGAGAACGATTAATTTTGACTCTGAGGTTTGTAAATTAACTTCTAGAGTCCATTCTGATATTAGATTAATTTTTTAAGCTGCAGATTTATAACAATAAAAAATATTTAAAACAGAAATGTTACTTGTCAATTTGAGCGTCTGACGCTATAAAGTTGGAGGATTCTCAACTTTCTAGCATCAACGCTGACAATCACGTGACCATCCCAATTTGCGTCAAAACGTTGCAATGAAAGTGCACCTTAACTTTCATAATTGTTAATTAATATATTTCAAATTAGCAATAATCTTAAAGAACAAAAATCAGTTTCCTGTAAATATAAATTTTCTATCTAGTTCAAATATCAAATTTTAAATTTATTAAAAGCATTTTGGGACTTTGGTAAACATGTAAATGAGTTTCCACAACTATTTTTACAGAAATACCAGTGTATAACAAAAACACATATTTAACTCCCTATTGCAGATCTCAGATGTGTTACCGTCTTATATGTTTTCCATTTCCTACATAAAAAAGTACTCAATCCAAATTATATTAACCAAAGATTATAGTTGGGTCGGCTTTGAATAATATTCAAGTCCAAAATCCAGCCGAAAGGAGTCTACAACACGCCTAAATGTTCATAGATATCAAGGGCAAAGAAAATAAAGAAAAAGAAGAAATATTCTATGGTTTAACGACTGCGCATTCTTATGCCATAGAAAAAGAGGCATGTCTGGACTGCCATTTCCCTAAATTCCGATTTGGCCCATTTGCAATTTTCAGATTCTAATAAGCCTGAAAAGTTGGTTCGAGTGAAAACTGTTTAATGTTAATTAGATTAACTAACAATCGTTCCTATGTATAAATCAGTTAGTGCTTTTAAGGGATATTTATTTTGATTTTGATTTAATCCTTATATAGTGCTCGAGGATACATATTGATCCTTGTAGAAAAGGATCCTTTATAGTTAAGTTTATTGGATCCGAAGTTATGTCTTATCCTGGACGACCGCCCATTATGCAAGGGCTCCCAATGGCGTACATGCCGATGCCTGGACCTGCACCTTCTTTGATGCCTGCAGTTATGCCTATACAACATGTGAGTAGAAAAAATGATTCCATGATACAGGTAGTAGATATTTAATTAATTTTGACAGATGGTTCCTGTTCAGGTGACTACAACCACTCAAATCCGAGCTTATCCCAAACTGAATCCTAATAGAGACCAATTAAAACAGATGCAAGGACCTGCCGTTACAGTGTTTGTTGGTAAGATTGAAAACTTGGAAATTTATTGAAAATACTGATATCACTCTTGTAGGTAATATTACTGAGAAGGCTCCTGATACGATGATCCGACAAATACTAGCTACTTGTGGTCATGTTATAAGTTGGAAAAAAGTGAAAGCTTTCGGTTTCTGTGAACTTGCAGGACCTGATGCAGGTCTTCGAGCGGTCAGAATATTACATGATCTTATGGTTGGTGATAAACGTTTAGTGGCTAAAGTAGATGCGAAGACAAAAACTGTTCTCGATGAATACAAAGGTATGTGTCCGATTTAAATGAACTAGTCATTAAGTATCAGAACTTCTGATTCCGTGATCTATTCCAAGAAGTATAAGTGGGAACATGTATACAAGGTATCCCAAGTTGAGTGCTTTATGGAGAACTAATAATGCTATCGTTCTGAAATTTCGGTTGTTGATTGTGCTGGTTCGAAACTCTATTTCTAAATTATTTACACCTCAATGGAACTTCTGGTAACCCTGCAGAATTGACACCTATTACTGCGCACGCGCACTCGTATACGAGACGATCAGCTATCAACCTGATTATGTTTAAATTAGGTTTGAGGTTAGGTTAGTTAGGTTTAGTTTGAAGATAGATAGATTGATTTATTACCTGCTAAATACAGAATATAAGTATTTATTTGTCATCCTACACTTAAATACAATCAAAATAACAATACAATACAATATAAAAATCATGGAGTGAGACGGTGAGGTCATCCTCAAGAAATTCACTCACACTATAATAGGCACGTTTACACAGGATATTCTTCACTGCCCTCTTGAAATCTAGCAAAGGTAGAGTGCGCACGGAAAGAGGCAATTTGTTGAAAAGCTTTATGGAAATGAATTCGAAACCTTACTCAATCGGTATGATGAAACAAGGAGATCGTCTCCTCTGCGTGTAGGGTACGAATGTAATGATCTATGCGTCGGAAATTTCATTACATTGGTTTTTACGTACAGAACGTTTTCAAGTATGAAGGCAGAAGGGAAAGTTAATATTTCCAACCCCAGAAACGCCCACCTACAATCTTCCCTGTAGTCAAGGCCCCCCCACAAGATTCACACAGCCCTCCTCTGTAGACCGAAAACACGATCATTTCATAGGTCATCACTGAATGGAAGAGTGCATAGTATGCCGATACTAAAGTTCTCGTAGTCACACACCGAACCAGGTTTCTCAGCAAGAATACACAACTACTTAACCTACCAGAGACATACTCAATGTATTTGTCCCACTTAATAGTCAGATCCAGGTAAATACCCAAAAACTTGACACTCTCCGTGTTTTTCCCTCCCTTCAGATATCTCAGCGTAAACAGCATTGACTGTGTCGTATCTACATTGAGTGTGAGCTTATTGGCTACAAACCAGTCAATAGCTCTCTGCTATACTCTTTGCGCTTTCTCTTCCACCACCTTCACCGAGTCTCCTGATGTGAACCCCGCATCATCCGCGGAGATGGTATAATCCGCCTCATCCTCATTTAGAGGTAAGTCATTAATATATCAGAAATAGAATCGGTCCTAAGACCGATCCTTGCGGTACACCTACATCCAGGACCATCATCGCAGATGACACTTTCACAATCTGGGTTCTATTGTTCAAATAAGACGGACGCTCTCCACGCCGAAACCATACAGACGACACTTGTCAAGAAGGACAGAATTGGTCACGCAATCAAACGCCTTACTGGTATCACAAAGCTTCGTAAGTCTATATACACCAACCGCTGGACTCCCTGAGTAGTACTCCTAACACGTCTGAAACCGAACTGGCCACTGAAAAAGATTTCATTGTCTTCGAAATAATGCGCTGTGTAGTCCGCCATACACCTCTCGAGGATCTTAGACAAAATAGGAAATAAAGAAATCGGACGATAATTAGAGATGTCTATTTTTTCCCCTTATATTGGAATAACCACAGCTACCTTCATACAGTTTGGAAACACACCGAGTTGCAAACATTGGTTTATAAGCTTTCTCAAAGGTACAGTAATCAAATTCTTAATGGTCTTGATAATCTTTACCAAGAAACCATAGATATCTCTACTATTACTATTCTTCAAATTATTTATTATATCCCGTACTTCATTATAAGAGACCACTCTGAACGAGAACGAGAAATTGTCGAGTGGATTTTTATCAGTACTTGGTATATTTGATATTAGGTTATGTGCTATATTTGAAAAGTAATCAGTACAGTCTAAATTTGAAATAAAAATTGAAAACACCACTGAAAGAGGTATCGCAGTATGTTTACTTGGGCTTAACGATTAATAATGAATTGGGATGGGATTCGCATATTTAAAAACTGTCAACTAAAATAGCTTCCATGATGGGTTCAATCCGAAGATGCAGTTACTTGTCGAACAGTCAAGTTAGAGTGATTCTTTATTCCAGTTTCATTCAGTCCCACCTGAGATATCTGATTTCATGCTGGGGAAATGCCCCAAAATATTTAATGAATAGGATTCAAAGAGGGCAAAATAAAAGTGTCAAAGCTCTATATAGCGGAATGAGAGGAAGGATTTGGAATATTCTCAAATCTTACTTAGAAGATAGGTACCAATCAGTATGTTGGAAAAACGAGCTGTCTGCGTCAGTAAAAATAAACCTTGGAGTTCCGCAGGGATCAATATTGGGTACGGTGCTTTTCATTATGTATATGAATGGTCTCTCATCCAATATTAAAGCAGATAAAACATGTCTAATTCTATAGAAGAGTTGAACAGGCGTTCTGGGTATCAGCTATATTCATCGTTTCTGTGATCAGTTTGCCACTCACAGCAAAGTTCATAATTGCAACACCAGAAATAAGAACCTTATATTACCACAACGTCTATCGCGTTCACAAAAATATTTCACTTATTTGGGACTGAATCTATATAATCGACTCCTAAAAGATACAAGAAAATTGAGCAGTTTTGTTTTCAAGAAGAAAATTTAGTCTTTACTTAGAATATACGTCACAGTATGGACCAATTAGTTGATATGGGATTACATGAGTGCTTAATCTGATGTTCCATTTTGTTTTAAATGTCTTGTCTCCTCTTGCTTATTGTGATTTTATCCTTTGTTTATGTCCACTTCATTGGTTTTGTCGAATTATTACTTAGGAATCAAGATATTATATTCACTATTTCTTGACTTGTCTTCTATGATGAATAAATAAATGATTGATTGATTAATATAAAAACGACACTCTGGAATCAGAATGTAAGAATAAGTTGAATGAAGTTAATCAAATAGTCCAGTATCAGCTCAGAAATAAGACAAATTGGAAATCTTGGAAATATAAACCACCATTTTCATCACCGATTGCCTTCATTAAAGTATCATAAACTATAACTATAGCATTGTTAGTTCTCCATAAACATCTAATAGGCCACTCAACTTGGGATACCCTGTATAAATCATTTAATCGCTCATGTTATGCATATTAGAATTGACAAATTGCTTTTTAGCTGAACGTAGACGAAAGGAAAAAGGTTCTCCTTTACAAGACGAGCAAGAAGACGAATTAGATGATGAGACTCTAGCAATGGATCAGCATGCTCTAAATAGAATCAAAGATATCCTAGCGGAATACGAGGAAGAAATGAATAATTATGAAGCAAAAAGAGAAGGTTAGTGTGGTCAAATATATTGTTGTGAAAATTCAATTAATTTTTTGATTCGTAGAAGAAGAAATCAAAAAGGCGAACCGAGTTCTGGAAGAAGCCGACGTGGAAGAGGAGAAACGAGATCTCATCACAAGGGAAATTGGCAAGTTCCGAGAGATAATGAAAGTAAGTATAAACACTCGAAGAGAGATTTAGCATTAATTACAAAAGTTTGGAAGATACATTCTTATTTTTGATCAGAATTGATTCACAATTAAATACATTGATTAGGGCTTGGGGGGGCAGTTTTGAAATCACTTAATTTGGGGTATGATATAAGTAAGGTTGCACTCATATGGTGCTTGAAACCAAACAGGCTAATGGAAAAACGGCGCAGTGCATCCTAGGTTCGGCCCGTGGCGCCGCTGGTGAGTAATGTGAAAACAACCAATTTTATTCATAGTTGTTTCAATACACATATTACTTCTTGGTCGCGAGGATTTTTGGAGAATTTGAGTGATTTGTAGCATCGGTACGCAATTATAATATCCAAAGTATTCCTCTATATTATACTTGAAACAATTGACTGATATTTTCTTTTGATTTGTGTTAGTGCAAAATTTTGTAGTGTGGAATCTCTTTCAATCAAAACTAAATTTTTCTCTGAATGCGATAAGGGAATCAATGTTTTAGCTTGGCCTCCCCAATCACCTGACCTGAATTCAATGGAGCATGTTTGGGATACATTATGAAGAGTGGTTGCACCACTATGGGCAAAAACTGACTTTTAATCTAAACTTTATGGGTTAACCATTTTAGGCTGACTCTCTTGTTTTTATGTTGGTACTTCTGTCACTGACATCTGCAAAATTTCATCTCAATGTCATCATTCCTCACCGGTTAACGTTCAGAAGGTTGTAGAAGGCTTTTTGTGATTTGACTATGACAGAAAAATCTTTATGAATGCTTAAAAGATTCCGAAAAATAGAAGAAAGCGTGTTAATGGCTCCAGAGTCCTCTATTGAAAATCACAGACTTTATCAATATACGATTACGCGATTCAAATTTTGAAGAAAATTCTTTTGGAACTAGTTCTAGCGGCAACGCGTTTCATGCCAAAACAATCGTTTGAAATGATACGAATTGATTTGTAAGGCATAGAAAGCAGATCTCTTAAAATTAAATGACGATTTTCAATTACCATTTCATTCTCTTTATGGATGCTAACTTTGGTTGAAGATATTGAAGGCCGACCAGTGCGTGGCAAATCACCCGCATCTCGGCCGCTATTGAATGCACTGTTCCACTCATATGCAAGTGTTTTGATGAAGTCGATTCACCGTAAGCCTTCTATAATATTTTAAGCGATTCGGCACACGGAACTTCATTTGCAATACAGAAGTCACTGTCATAATTGGTCACCTAGTTACGTTTCCTGAACGATTCAAAGTGTTTTTGGCGATTTTTGCAATGTTCAGAATATTGCAGAAGGTCTTTGGTGATTTAACAGAGACTACAGAGAAATTAGAGAACGTATTAATACGTTGGAAGGCTCAACATGTATTGATATCCAACACATAAGTCAAATTAAAGAGTTGATGCTCCAGAATCCTCTGATGACAGTCAGAGACTTCACTGATTTGTTTAGAATTCCAGAAGAATCAATTAATTATTTGGAAGACCATTTGGGTCAGAAAAGACAAATCACGTTCGGTTTCAAAATTGCTCAACTTTTTCGAAGTGTGCGGAACAAAGCTTTATCACTGTAAGGATGTGCTGAAACACAAATGTGACTTGGATCTATACTTACGACCCTGAAATAACCGATCAATCGAGTGAAGATGGTACCGAAGGTGAGGCAAGACCAGAAAAATCGCGCCAAAGTCGCTCGAAAGGTCAGGTTGACAGTTTTCTTGGATTAAACTCAACGCATATATTTCGACATCCACTGTATTTACCTGATTTAGCTGTGTGCGACTCCTGGCTCAAAAGACCATACCGAGATTGAAATGATTCATTGTGAATTCAAGGCCATTTCAATTACTTTAGCATGCATGGAGAGAATGAAACAGATTTGGCTGAATAATTATAACACAATTCCCTTCAGGTTTTGCCCACAATTGAAACATAATTTTCAAAATGGGTTTAGATGGAACAAACACAAGGGAAATTTAGGCTTTGTTAGAAACTCTATTTGTGCTCGGGGTAGATCAGGCTTAGATCGCTGCAAAGACTTGGCCATTCTGCAAAATTCAACTATGAATATTGTGCGATATCCGATGGCCAGCACGTTCTCCATGTATGAACTGCATTGAACACTTTGGGACTGTCGAGGCAAATTACCATTCTTCAAAGGGCTTCGAGTAAATCTATAGACGAGAGACAAATATCCCCTGAAATTCGTAAATGTCGTGGGATGGCATTAAATATTCATTAGAATTTCAAAGAGGAATTTTTTTTCATCACATTTTGCATTTTACGTGTTTTTCTCATTAGTGTTTTTTTTCATGTGCATAATTTCGAAATACAGAGTTGATCCTTGTTAATTATTAAAATGGTACTTTTTAGAGAGAGCAAGTGATTTTTCAAAATTGAAAATCGTTCTAATCCAACCTTTTTCGAATAAAATTTAGGCTTTTCTACATCAAATGACGTTGGTGTCGCTACGGGAGCACACCATCGATATACTATAGTTTTTAGGCATTTTTTTGAATAAAATGTGGTGAGAAAAAATTGGATCAGCGGTTTCCAAGTTATAGTGAAAACATGACTGTTGGAAGCAACAAAAATATATAACATAGGTAGTAATTTTATTCATTCTGTGAACGTCCATCGATGATTCATGTTGTTCTATGACTGAAAACTACAGATTTTTATTTGGAATTGTTCAAGATCATCTCTATGGTTAGGTTGAGTTCATACTATAGTAATTATCTGTGGTCTCGGAGTTTAACAACGAGACCACAGATAATTATGAACTGAAAGTAATCAAATTATAGAGGCAAATAGACTTGAACATAACCTACAAAATTCAAATGATAACTCAAAAATGAAAAGAAAAATCGGAAAATTGATTGTACCTTCAAAATGGCCCCTAAAAAAAGTTCAAGAGAGGAAGGGTCTTTTTAGACTATAATATGTCACCTATCTACTGTAATAAACCAACGAAATTTGTCTGCACTAAAAAGAAACTTGACTATTAGAGATATCAACATGATTTTTTCTCACAACGTATTTGCAACTTAACTGTAAAGAAATATAAAAACTAATATTTGCCAAAACCACTGTATGCAAATATTGATCTAACCTAAATGAACAAATTGAATAAAATCAGTGAACGTCGCCTACTAGATTTGGAGAAAACGATACCTAAATCTGTCAACTTTTTGATTGGGTTAGGAGGCAATATGTATTTTTCAAGAAATATTTATAATAGACGGTTCAGTACAAAATGGGACCAAGAAAATAAAAATATAATGAACAGAACCGAAACAGCTATGCTATTTGAAAAATCGTCGAAGTTAAATATAAAATATAATTATTAAAATCTATTTTTGTTCACTGTTGTAAGTGAACTTCGTCATATTATCGTATTTGTATATGCCTATGAAAAATTTCGGAAAAAGTATAGAAACACAGTGCTTTAGGGTATGTTATAAATCATTCAAATTCTGTTTGATTCGCGTAATCAATCTCATTTGGGAAAAAATAACTTTCTTCCATTAACCGAGTTATAAATTTTATTGAGTATAAAAACTTTGTTTCTTCAAATCAATAAAGTTTGGAAAAAGAGGACAAACGAATATGAATTCCAATAAAAATGGAACCTAATCGGAAAGAATTTTAATATATGTGTTTTGAAACATCTTTGCTATTGTATGATTTAATTTGTACTGAAATAATCACAATCGATTCTATTTAATTTATTAGTCTACAAAATGATGCAAGTTTTGAAACAAAACAACACTTCTCAAGAAAAGAAATAACACGTAAATGAGGTACACCCGTGTCACTCTAACTTTGTGGTTATTTCCGTACGAAATATGATTTATTTGTGTTAATTTTGAGGATATTTACTAGCATATTAGATAGCTTTGTATTGCCGCGGTCGGTATTTGTAAGTTATCGACCGTGGTACGTTTAACTGTTATCGTATCACAAAAGAAAAATACCCGAAGCTGGTGGGGGATTAACGTCAAGAGTAGGAAACGCAACAGCTTGAGACAGAGAGTAAGTTAAAAAATGTACATGTAGCCATAAATTGTCAACACATTTATAAACGAATACGAAAGTTCGAAAATATTACAAGTTTCATCCTGACGAAGAAATATACGAAACCTGAAAGTTTGATAGATGATATAACCCCACTATGTAAAGCGCCATCTATCCTTTGAAAAGCACATTCGAATTCTGTGATACTCAGAGTCTTGCACATGTCTTCTGTGTTCAAATGTTGGAACCTCTCTGTCTGACGATAGTCTTTCGTTTTTTAACTTGATGAAATTTAAATACGCTGAAAATGGAGAAGAATTGACATAAACTTGAATATAGAGATTTTCTTTAACAAATCGTCTAGTAGAGATTTATAAATTGGTTCGTGTGAAATAATTTTTACCTTATAACTTCCATACGATATTACTGTCTTTATAGCTACAATTTCATTGGCAATAGAACGGTAGCATTCATAACCTAACTTATTAGAAGAGTGTGTCATGCGCAGTGATGTGTCAATTTTCCATGGCCAACATTTATTTAGAACAAATGCGTATGTTTATAATATAATGTTGAAATTTGGTCTTGTATTGACGAGTATTTACCTTTGAACAAGCTTCTTTCAGTTTTGATAAAATAACAACCTTGTTGCGCTTAGTAGTCTGGCAGTGAACCATAAAGAAAATCTTCGTCATTTTAAATTTGGACTTCCATTAGTTGACTTCACCTTCTACGGTATCTGAGTTATATTTTCAACCAGAACAAACTACACATTTTACAAAATATCTGAGAAATTAAACTGAAGATTGCCATCGCCCGGAAATCTAACTCACGTAATTTGTAGTATTTTCGAACGTAAACCCCCCCTCCAAATAGAATTGCATAGTCACAGAACATTCTCCAGAAGCAACTCACTAACATTTGAATTTTTAACTCATTTTACAGAATATACATAAAAAGAAAAACGTGCACATTTGCGAATATTTTCATTTGTTACATATTCTTGGTCTCCAATTGGTATGATACCTTTTTTTATTAATATCTTGTTCGCGATCGTTCTCCGGCAATATCGACTGACATCTCTCTTTTTTAGAAACAAGAAGAAGCGAAGGAGGTGAACAGAAAGAAACGCGAAGAAAAAGAAAAGCACAGAGATAAGTCGCAGTCGCACTCGCCGAGCCCGAAGAGAAAGGAAAAAGAAGAGAAGAGACGGAGGAGGACCAGATCGAGGTAAGATACCAAGAATACGATACGATGTGTTAAAAAAGTACCGGTTATTGATTATTAAATCTGTTTAGAACGATTGTCAAAATTTTTGTTGTTGCTAAGTTGGCACAATTGTTAAGTTGAAAGATGAACTGAATTAGCATTATCAGGAGGCGATAGCGTCCAAAACTGACTCTCAACCTTTTTCGTTTTTAGATCGCACGAGAGGAGCAGCCGAGAAAGAGATCGCGAACGCGAACGAGAACGCGAGAGGGAGAGGGAGCGCGAGAAGGAGCGTGAAAGGGAGAGGGAGAGAGAACGCGAAAGAGAAAGGGAGAGAGAACGCGAACGCGAAGCCAGAGAACGCGAGCGGGAGAGAGAAAGAGAACGAGACAGGGAAAGGGAGAGAGATGAAAAGAAGAGCACGAAAGAGCTTCTCAGAGAGAAAGAGATGGAGGAAGAGGCTAAGGAGAAGAAGAAGGCCGATAGACGAGCGAGGGAGAAAGAGGCGGCTTATCAGGAGAGACTCAGGTACGCTCTAAAGAGCCCATTAGAAGTACCTGTATATTCTGATCCAAGGAGCTGTTGTTTGATTGTAAATTGAATTTCAGAGCTTGGGAAACACGTGAAAGAAGAAAGGCTAAAGAGTATGAGAAAGATAGAGAAAAAGAAAGAATGCGGGAGGAGGAAAGAGAGAAGGATGCTAAGAGATTGAAGGAATTCCTGGAAGATTACGATGATGAACGAGACGACATTAAATTCTACAAGTGGGTACAATATTTATTTTTGTGCCAGTTATAATTATAAATTCTTCTTATTACAGGGGACGCGAACTTCAGAGGCGACTGGCCGAGCGGGTAAAAGAAGCCGAGATGGACAGTCGCGACAGACTCAAGGAGAAAGAGGAGCTCGAAGAGCTGAAAAACAAAATATTCGCCAGCGAGGTCGAAGATCCGAACGCGGAATTTGAAAGGGTACGTAGCCGCGTACCACGCTGAATTATCGTTGTTCATCCTGTCGTTTTCAGTTGAAGAAAGAGAGAGAAGAACTGTACAAACCCAAGTTACTGATCGACGTCAATCTGGAGCATTGGAAACAGAAAGAAAGGGAGAAGGAGAGGGAGATGGAAAGACAGAAGGCGAGGGAAAGGGAACGTCACAGGGAGTACGAGCGGGAGAAGGAACGGCAGAAAATGAGGGAGGAGAGGGAGAAGTAAGTCTTATTTTCAATTTGTTTAACTATACTAAAACCGTGAGGAATGGGGACAAATGGAAGAATTCGATGGGTGATATTGGAGGACGAAGAAATTTTATTTTCAAATAGCGAACAATTTTTTCGGAGAGATTTTTTCTGCGCGTGACGATACCCAATTCGCGTCCCACCGACATCTGGGGGCGGTTGTAAGACCCTTCATTCGGGATAAAATGTAATCAGAAAACGAAAATTCGATCCTTCCGAACTCCATTTTTTCCTCGGAAAGGTGGACCTAATTGGTAGGGAGGGTTAATGAGCTGATATCGAGCCGCGGTTTCTAGAAGAGAATTCTTCCATAGCCTAGTTTCATTTCAATATTTCCAAACCGATCCGGAAAAACGACGATTATTCACAGGCCACATAGAGTGCCGTGACGGAAAATACTTTCGCACTGGAAATAGGCGCTTTCGAGCCGTCCAAAAACTTATTTCTAGATCGAAGTATCCGCGAAATCCTCCGTTGACATATATTTCTATATTTTCCCCATAAGAAATTGTACGCATTTCTTTCCGAAAGCAAAGTTTTAATCGATAAATTAACGTTCCAAGTCATCGAACTCGGTTCAAAGTTATCCCACCATTCCATTTTGCCGTCCAGAAATTGAGAATAGTCGAGCTGTCAAATTTGGAGCGTTTTTTTCATTCGTCCTGCTTATATGTGATTACCGGGAGATATGATTCGCGTATCGGCAATAGACCCTTGAGGAGAAATCGTCATTTCACGATTCGATTTTTTAATATGGGACCAGTTTTGATACCTACATTTTCGAAGAAAGAGAATCAGAAACATCGAGCTGTTCCCCTCTTCCTCCTTATGTCTTAATGGAGCCGAGTTCTTCGTAAATTATTATGACGAATATCTAGAATTTAGTGCTCTCTATCTCTTTTGAAGGAGAATAATGAGAAGGATAATAGAAGCATAATATCAACATGAACTCATACAAATAGATTCGTTCTGTCACAATAATCTATGTATTTGGAATATCGCAATATGATCTACGTTATTTTTATTGTAGAAAATTTCAATGGTAAGTGAACTCAATTTGATTTTTCGGTAATCATTTAAGATGGTTGGGATATTCAGAATTCAATGATATATCTGAACACGGCGGTGTGTATCACTCTAAACACGTACTAACATATTTCCTCTTTTCCCCAGGTACGTATTACGGCAGGCCGCCCAAGAACTGGCGGCTGTCGAAGCCGAGCCCATTGACAGTGAAAGCGACATCGACGAGAATCATTACAGCCCGCCGCCCCCCGAGCACGACGACCTGTCCAACGACAATTCGGACAGCGCACAGTGGACGCAAGTGCAAGCGGGCGACGACGATTCGAGACAGTCGTTCGTGTCCAATCACGAGGAGGCACCCTCGGTACCCACGGGCACGGGGATGAAGATCACCCTGTCCAAACCGGTGGCGTTCAGCCCCCAGAACCAGAGGGATCCCAAACGCCGAAAGACTGACCTTCGCGAAGTGTTCAATCCCGACGAGGACGACAGTAATACGCAGGTCAAGAAGCGGAAATTGGTTCCTTTAGGTGAGTAGATGTAAATTTGAAAGTATTTCAGGTGACAGTCATTGTTTTCTACAGGAGATTCCTCATTAAGAAACATAAAAAAATTCCCATAAGCATATATCCGAAATAATTTCTGCAAATTAGAGTTAGATACCTTGAAAAATCCAAAAGTTCTTATCTAAGTTTGGATGAATTCCTTCGTCATGATTTTTAGGCTTTTGAGTGATTTTAACCAGCTTTAAAATACGTAATATTTCACTACATTCAGATTTTGAGATTAAATTATTGAATAATTCTGGCAAATGTTCGTCTTTTCACGCTAATTTTGAATTCAGATGAACTATATATGCAAGTGTATCTACACAATTCAGTAGAATTAAATTAAAATCAAACAATGAAAGACTCAGTCTTTAGTTTGAAAATTTTACCAAGAGATGGAGATTTTCAACAGATGTAGCTAATAATATTAAATTCCCGGTATTTTTTGACGAAATGTATGTTTGTAGGCTTTTTTTTTCAAGTTTTTTTGATTGGTAATCTCCTGTGGAAATTAATGACTCCATAACTGCAACAGCCTTGAAATTTTTTTGAATGTATGATTATTAATATCTACTAGATTATACGGAGGAGAAGAAATCCAAGAAGGATAAGGAGAACGGCGATAAGAAGATGGATGAATCGCAAAAGTCCCAAGAAGAGAAGAGAAAGAACATAAAGACTCTCATCGAAACTATTCCAACAGAAAAAAGTGCTTTGTTCGCACACAAACTCGATTGGGGCGCCATCGATAATCAGTTGATGGAAAAGAAAATTCGTCCATGGATTAATAAGAAGATCATTGAATATATCGGCGAGCCAGAACCGACGTTGGTCGATTTCATTTGTTCAAAAGTATTAGCAGGGTCAGCGCCACAAGTCATATTGGAAGACGTCCAGATGGTATAGTTATAAAGAAATATATAAAAGATTTTTATTGAGTATTGTTAATATTTTTCAGGTATTGGATGAAGAGGCTGAAGTGTTTGTTGTTAAAATGTGGAGATTATTAATTTATGAAGTAGAAGCGAAAAAACTAGGATTGGTTAAGTAAGCAAATTGTACATACATTAATTGTAAGTTTATTATTTCTACAACATGTTGACGACGCATTGTGTATTTTTATACAACCATTCATTTCTTTAAATTTTAATTTATATCGAGAATATTCTGTTGTAAAGAATTTCGATTAAAAGGTTAAACCTTGATTATCTATTTTTCATTTTCATATTTTGCGGAAGTTTTTCTTTTATAATATCTACCGGTCAAAATTTGATTATTTGATAGTCGAGGAGATTTTCGAAATTAACAAATATCATAACATATGAAAGGTTTCAAGACATCAATATTTGTTAGAGAATTTGAGGCACATTTAGTGTTATTGATTTCATTTTAAAATCACAGTGATTAAAGAAGACATGCAAAGGTACATACAGAATGTTTCAATTTTACATATGAATAAAAACGATTCACTTTGAAGTAAATTAAGGGTTATATCCATTTGCAAGACAGAAAAAATTCGGTTTTCTTTTTAGAATTTTTTACGAACAGGCCTTTTATTTTATAAATTTGAAAAAATGGACATAAGCATTCAACAATCATCGATTCATTTTAAATATTGAATTTTCTTGTTCCTGTTGCCGATCTCAAGAAGAACCTTCAAAAAAAGATGTCTGGCGGTGAGAAAGATATTTCTGCTTCAAATTATCTGTTAATTATATTTATGATAGATGAGTACAGATAATGATAGATAAATAGATTGATGTATATTTCCTTCAATAATTACAAGGACTTTCGAAAGAATATCAAAATATAAAACGAAAACACCAAAACATACAAACTATTCATGAAGACTGACAAGTTTTTCATCTTAGAGAAGTCTAAAGTTCATAAACTCCTCTGTGCTATAGAAAACGTTTTCTAGAAGCAGCTTCTGATAGCTTTCTTGAAGGAGGAGTTACTGAGAGCCTTTACTTGAGGTGGGAGCACATGGTACATTTTTGTACTTATGAAGTCATAAGATTTTTGTGTTCGTTGTAGGCGTCTTTTTGGTAGTACATAGTTTTCTCTCGCTCTAGTTGAATATTCATGCTGAGCAGAGTGCGTTTGACGATTTTCTTTATTTTCATGGAAGTGTGTCAGGCATGCTTCAATATGACAGCAAGGTATTGTAAGTATACGGAAGGATAATGAGATGTGGCTTGTATCCTTTAATATTTTTGTGGATATGGTCAATTTTTGTGTTTTATTTGTGTTGAGAACCATTTTGTTATGATCAAACCAATTCACTGCATCCCTCATGGAAACTCTGCTGAATAATTCAATTGTGGCTCTGTTTCTTCCCTGGTGATAAATGTTGTGTCATCTGCATAAATTTTCATTCTGTCTACTCTAACTTTATGTACCAAGTCATCGATGTACAATAGAATTTAGAATTATTTATTTATTTATTCATGCTTATACCAAGGTATTTTGCATTCGTCAAACAAATTATAATGGCAAAGAGAATCAAACGCCATGAATCAAGAGTACACAGTACTCCCAAAAATATATGAATATAAAACAAACTAACATTAGTAGACCAAAAATCACTTATAGAGTTAAAGGATTTCTCCACCAGAAACTTAAATATCTGTGTTTTGAAAGATTTGTGTGTCAAAGCACGACAATGTAGAGATAGTTTTTTAAAAAATTGAAAGGACTATTGAGTGTCTTCGATAATCTACTAAAGTCAGGACGGATGTCTTTTCTACACCTTGTATTATACATGTAAAAATCTTCGCCTGAAGGGCAGTTATGTTGTTCTTTGTGTGCATATAATAAACATTCAAAGGTATAGGTACTTGGAAATTTATGAATGTTGAGTTCTCTGCTCTATATGATGAACCAGTGATAATTCTCTCAGTTTCGCGTACCGCACTGTTATCCCACAAAATAATACCATACTTAAGGTGACTGTCAAAAAGAGCATGATAAACAGATCAACACTCTAGGAAAGAGGTTATTTGTAATAAAAACATGTTCCTGCTCAATTTTTGAGCCAGCTGGTGCACACGAACGCCCCATCGAAGCTCGGGATCCAGATAAAGCCCCAAGAACTTGACAGATTCGGCGAAGCCTATTCCACCGTTTCCCTTAAGGGAGAAGAGCACTGATTGAGTCTTTTCATCATTCATGCATAATTTATTCGAGGAGAACTATCACATTGCAGACAATCGTGCGAAATCACCCAACGCAACCAGTTCAGCACCTCCGACAGTGACGGTGCTATCATCAGCAAATAGAATCGAATATAAAGAGGATCGGGCCAAGTATCGATCCTTGGGGGATCCCGCAGTTGAGTACCCTAGCCTTAGACTTGAAAACAGTGAAAATTTTGATTTTTGACAAAATGGCTGCTCCCCAAAAAAAATTCATTTTATGTGATAAAATTTACACTTTGAAGTTTCTTAAAAATCTAAATCAAATCAAAACCAGGCCACACTTTCATTTAACCTGATATTCTTGTATAAAACTCATGTTTATTTTATTGTATAAGTGAAAGTTATAATGACTGATAGAAACATATTTTAACATATACACACAACCAAATTTATATGGAATCACTTGGTATTTCACATTATTGATAGTTTTTAACCATGGATCTTTCATTACTTGTGAAGAATGAAGTTTTTTGTTGTAAAAAAACTGGATAGTCGTCGTCACTGAGATTTGCAACTGTGATTTTCAGAATTTAAAAAAGCCTATAATCATAATTAATTGTCAGATGTACAGAGGGGTCGAATAATTGCTTTCGTTGAAGAAGGGGTGCCACAGAGGGATATAGCGGCCACAATGGGGTTATCACAGGGGGAATTTCAAAAATCTACACCGGATATGTGGAGCTACAATCTCTGCAAAATATGCCTCGAAGAAATGGTAGGAAGATCACTTCTTAAGAACAAGACCGCTTTTTGTATCAAATTGCAAAAGAACGTATGCACCCCATACGTCAAAGACTTCGTTAAAGGGGTTTGTACAGCAGAAGGCCCTTAAGAGTTCCAGAGCTAACCAGACAACAAAAATTAACAAACTTAATTGTAGTATCGAGCACCAAAATTGGAATATTGAGAATTGGCGAAATGTTCTTTCTTCGGATGAGACCAGAATTGGTGTTCGATCAGATGATCGCCGGATTCGGGTTTTAAGGGGTCGTGGAAGACAAGCTAGACCAGCAAGACAAATTCCGAAATACCAAGAAGGCAGTGTGATGTTTAGGGGTGTAACTTCTTCAGTTGTTATGAACAATAGCAGCCTACTCGAATTTTCAGATATCTTTGATTATAATTCATTTTTCTCAAAATACATGCATTTTTCGGAAAGAACACAAGATATAAAATAATTTTCTATCAGAAAAAGACTTAAGAAATCTCTAATATCATAACCTCAAAAATGTATAATGGAAAAATGTGTTTTTCGCAAATAAAAACATGATAGGAACAGAAAATGCTCGTAAATAACATTTAAATTTTCAGAAAGGAGAAAAACGAATGAATAATTCAATATATATTGATATTTAATAAAAACAGCAACACAACCAAAATAATAGTTATAAGTTCCATGCATTATTGCAGTAAATGTTTACACTACTTTCAAGATCAAAAAAATTATATAAAATTATTTTGTATTCAATCGTATATACTGGAGAGCAATTTTTCATTCAATTTAATCAACAAAATTCAAATTTGTTAAAACAAAACAAAAACATAGAGAGACAAATTTTTCCACAAATAATAATGCATGGAAACTTTGAAGCAAGGTACACATAATTGAGCAGTTTTACACAAATTGTGTAGGATTTATTATTTTAACAAGGCAGTCAAACATGACTAGTTTTAAAAAAATCAGATATAACACTTATCTGCAATAATCTAACGTAGATGAGCAATTATAATTGATTGTTGGTTCAATATTGGAGAGATTGTATACCCTACACAATTTCAAAGAAAAATCTAAATACATATACATTTAAGAATAAATTGTACATAAACATTTTTTCAAAATATGAGACACCCTTAATAATTTAATCCCAAAATGAAGCGCGCCAACTCGATGAATAATTTATAATTCAAAATGTCATAAATAAACAATAAACTTTGATTATTTGTTACTGTAATAGATTGAATATATTGGATTGGACGAGAATAATTAATAGAATATGAACATCAAGTAACCCATGATACTATTAAATCTTAACACCTGTTGAAATTTAAATATTAATTAATTTGCACTATATTATTCGAAGGACGACACATACAGGGTGATTCTTTGCATGGGGTCCCAAGTTGATAGAAAAATTGTTGGAATATTTTTATTATTTTTTATGGTAAATATAAATTTTTTCCAAGAATCATTTTGTGAATAGCTTAATAACTGCATACCTGAAACACCCTGTATGAAAAAATGTAAACAGCCTTATTTAGTTGAGAGCAAATATTCATAACCTTTTTCGAAATAGAAATGAATTCAAAAGTTCTCACAAAACTGTATAAAAATAATCATTTCTATAAATTTGGCGTTTTAATATTTCTAGACATGTATAGATAATATATATTTATATAAAAATAGTTTGATCGTAAATATACCCAATAAAATATATATTTTCCTTATCACAAATATAAAAACTATTTTATTAGATATTAAAAAAATGACTAATATCGAATAAAATAGTTCTCTATTAATGTTCCCCTTTTTTTATTCGCATAACCAATCACATGGCATTTTAGGCATTTTACTAGCGGGCCAAGGTAAGTAACCAGCTGTCTTGAATATCCAGTAATCGTAGAAAACTTTAGCAATCAATCCTACAAGTAAAAGAACTTGAAAAGTTATGATGTAATAAACATAATCAGTCCAATCTGAGGTACTCTGACAAAGTTTCAAAGGATTCAATTCCATTACTCTAGAATTCATATTTTCGCAATAAATATCCTCGTAGTCTGTGATCTGCTTCTGTTTTGTTAATAACCACACCTAAAAAATAATGTCATCAATATAGAATCGAGGTTACAATTAATAGTCCATTGAAATGTTACAATTTCAAAGCCGAATATTGCATTTTTTTAGAGGACGCAATTTTATTTTTGGGACATGTGGGGGATCAATAGAAGGTTAACCCCAAGTTTGTGGGGTTGCCTTCCGTGTCCCCCGGCCGCCATCTTGGAAAAAGGGGTGCGAACACCTTTTGTGCGATATATAAGGAAAACAGTTAGCAATGAATAAGTAAAGTAATAGATAGGGATTTAACAAATTTTGGGAATGTATTTGCATAAAAAAGATGATAAAACTAAGTTAAATATATTGTTTTGATCGGATTCTTATGATCATTGGTGCACCCAGCCAACTTTGGAGCGCTGTAACAGCGTTTTAAATGAATGAAATAGAAAAAAATCCTCAAAAGACCGTCTACAAGATTGGTCTGAAGTAATGTTTTTGTAAAATGTATGAAAAAAAGGTATAGAGCAAAAAATAAAATTTTCTCACTTTTTTACTTATAACTTGTTTAATTTTAAATCTAGGATAAAAAGTTATATGAGCATATTTGTAGGTAAAGTGATTCGCTACAAATTATGTCCCTACAAAATTTTCGTAGGACGTATAGTTTCCGAGATATCGCGAAAAAGGTGTTTGCACCCCTTTTTCCAAGATGGCGGCCGGGGGACAGAGGCATCAACCCCCTAAACTCAAATTCATATTAATTCGATTATATCACTTGGAAGTCATGTACCACAGTTTCATTCCCGAAAAATTTGTATCTTATTTGAGAGTCGAACCACCGATCTCAAAATCGCTAACCCTGTACGAAGTCCTCTAAGCGACAAAGCGCTTTGGAATTGTCACCATCTGAAAGCATCTTAAATTTTGTGTATTTATACAAAGTCGTTTGAATTTCATTCGTTGATTGAAAAATCATCAAATAAATAGCACAGTTTCAAAAAATTTCACTTTTACTTGTTGGCCCAACTTTTTGCTATTACATTTACTATAGAAAACTGCATTCAAGGCTCAAGTTCTTTCATTTAACTAATCATATTTCTTATTTATTTCTGTGATAAACTATAAAATATTCAACCTTTCGTAAAATGTTAAATATCCTGAAAGAACTGGCACTGGTTGATCATGATTATGAAGGGTGGATCGGAAAAGCAGCCCCTTCAGAGAAGGATATTCAACATTCTACCGAAGATTAAATATTGTTTCCTAAATAAGTCTTCAATGTGTTTACACAAACAGGTTATCCCAAGTTGAATGGCCTATTAGACGTTTATGGTCAACTAATAATGCTATCGTTCTGAAATTTTGGTAGTTGATTCAGCTGGTCCGAAACTCTATTTCTAAAATGTTTTCACCTCAATGGCACTTCCGGTTATACCATCTCTCATCTCCATGAAGGAAAAATAAATTAAGTATTTGCTCATTTGTGTAGCTGGCCATTCTGTTCGAATTAATTCGATTGACAGTTAAAACAATAATAGTTTGTTATCTATGCTCTGGGATATGTCTATGCACGTGCAGAAATCTAAGCCTCCTTTGCCAACTTCAGGTAACATCCAAGATATTTTAGAAATAGAATAGCATTATTAGTTCTCCATAAACGTCTAATAGGCCACTCAACTTGAGATACCGTGTATAGCGATGAATTTTGCACGTTATTGATGAGTTTTAACTATAAAATACTTAGGTTCTAAAATGAAATATATTTTATTATATATATATATATATTTTTATTTAAATTCGAATCAATGTCAATGAGAATGATTTTTGAATGTTGTCAAAATCATTGAATTACAAAATTCTATTATTTTGACGTGAAAGTTTCTTCGGAAGTATTTCATACGCTTCGTGGACCCTAAAATTTGGAAACTTCTGTGGTATAGATGATATCATGAAGGACTTGTAACCATCACATCAAGAGTTCAAATCCCAGAAAAAAACAAAAAAATTCTTTATAGAAAACTGTTATTCAGAAATAAATATGGAAGGAATTTGAGTAGAAATGGCTAATTTGAATGAAAAATTCTTGAATGCTAACGGTGGGTAAAATAAATGAATGAACACATTCTGATAGACCCAAATTTGCACACAAACGCTTCAATGAATTTACATTTCTGAAACAACTAAAGGAATATATGGAAGCTTAATGAAATTATAATAATTTTTTTATCTTTGTTTATAAATTTTGCACATTTTTCTAGGTAACATTTTGGATCCAATGAGATATCACACATACTTTTAGAAGCTGTATCATAATTTTCTACCATTTTTAGTTGGTCGACTAGATTATCATACATACCTTCAAGTTTTTCGCCGCATTACAATCGCATGGCACATAATTCAAACCAAGGTGCACGGAACGCAAAAAATTGTTCCTATCAAAGGCATTCGAGAACATATACGTGGGAAGCTACAAATATCCTCAATCATTTCATTTATAATTGCATATTTCACACTACTTACCGATCTTATCTTATTTTTTCTCAAACTAAGCGCCACAAAATTACTGATGAATTTCGATCCTTCCAAAGGTAAAACAGACACTATTTCATTGTTATCTGCGTACAACTCTCTCAGATGTTGATAAGAAGGATCGTTATTTACAGCTTCCAGAGAAGTAATCTGAAAGATTCAAGTGGTATGTCGATTTTTCATCTTTTGGAGTACTTACATTATTGTTTGTTATATTAAGAGCGATTGTGTTTGGAGGAAGAGGAGTTGGTAGCTTCTTCAATCCTCTGTTGGAACAATTGACATCGATGGCGAAAATTGGTGTTTTTCCTTCGATTATATCAACTCTAGACGGTTCGCAAGTACAATTGTGGCGTAATTTGTTACAATCTTTACTTAACTGAAATCATCGAAAATGTTTAAATATGTTAGAGTTTACTAAAATATCGAAATTCGTCAACCCTGGGCAAATTTCGATGTATTTGTACGACAGCTATGTGAAATATTGCAGATGGAGAAAAATGAACCCCCCTCTCTCGATCTTATATTCAGGGGCAAGTTTACTGGTGCAATCATTTTGCTGATATCTCTTTCCGTTCTGGAATTATCCAAAATTTCTCAAATTTTGAGAAAATCGTCCTTCCCAGATATCTCGATCATCATCAAAGTTAAATAAAATAAGTTTGACATTCTACAGGCACTTTTTTGAGTAGAATACAGTTCTGTGTAAAAAAAATTTTTTAGATCAATGGTTTTCGAGTTATAATGCAAACATGCTTTTTTTTTAATACAATAAGGAAATTTTACCTCTGTTTCCTCTGCACCCCCTCCAAATAATGTCGCACTTGTAACAAGGTGACCACACAATCGATAGATACTCCAAATTAGATCTTACCAAGGAACAAAATAATATTGTGAAGGTATTGGGTGAAAACTGCCGAGCACTTCGGATAATGAAACCGAGTGATTGATAAGATGTGGGGACTATATGTTCTTTGAAATTTAGCTTGCAATCAATAAAAATTCCCAAATCTCTTATCAACCGGACTCGTGTAAGACAATGGCCCCCCAATGTGTAATCATGAAGTATAGGTGTCGTGGTTCTATGAAATGTGATTATACTACATTTATTGACGTTCAGACGCAAACAGTTTATTTCAGTCCACAGATGAAACCTATACAACTGAATTTTCAACAGAGTAGAGCTTTTAATTACGGAGTAGATCTTCATATCATCCGCAAATAATAAGAATTTAGATGAGAGCGATTTTTTCACATCGACGTTAAACAAAAGTGGGCCTAGATGTGATCCCTGGGGAACACCTGATGAAGCAGAAATCTCCCTCGATAAAAAGTTCCTATACCGAACCAATATAATACGGTTATATAAAAAGCTATTTAGCCATGATAGAAGTGAACCAGTAATGCCCAGTGTCACGAGTTTCATCACTAAAATATTAATGTTCACCCTATCGAAGGCTTCAGAGAAATCTGTATAAATTGAGTCTATTTGCTGACCGGTATCGAAATAATTAATTGTGTCATTGAGGTAGAGCAAAAGGTTTGTTTCAGTTGAACGCCCCTAATGAAAACCATGCTGTTCATTTATCAATACTGGGTAGCAATGCCACGAAAGAAAATTACATACCAGAGCATCAAACATTTTGGGGATAACCGACTGAATGCATACACCCTTGTAGTTAAAAACAAGTACTGTGTTTTAAGGAATTTTACTTAATAATTGCGATTCGTAACGCGTTTCACTACACCGTAGCTTCTTCAGACGAATGAATATACAGAAAAAATATAAATGAGAATATAACTATAAATGTTCTTGAGTAATTAAAAGCTTATTGGGTTGCTTCTTCTTAAGTGGTTATTTATGACAGGTATATCCAATAAAATTAAGGAATAGATTGCTCCCCGAAAAGATTCAATAGAGGTGAAGGGCTTAAATCGACTTGTTCATTGATGAGTCTACCTGAGTATTTGTATTTATTGATTTCTAAAGTTTCCCAAACATCTACCTTCCAATATTTATTATCTGTATGAAAAATTTCAAACTGTGGGTCGAAAGAATGATACCTTGTCGATAAATTGAAACAAAAATTCAACACCTTAACCTACGTTGGCATTACAAGTGAGAAACTGAAATCATTCTTAAGTAGCAATAATTTCAACATAGCTTTCCAAACTAATAATAATTTAGGCAAATATATAAAAATAATAAAACCAAAACAGGTAAAAACAATAAATCAGGTGTTTATCGATTGAATTGCAATGACTGTGATAATTTCTACATTGGTAGAACACATAGAAATTATAATATTAGAATATCGGAACATAAACGCAGTTTTCAAATAAAAATCAGATTCAAATTACGCGAATCATCTCTTAGAAAATAATCATTCTCTCGACCCACAGTTTGAAATTTTGCATACAGATAATGAATATTGGAAGGTAGATCTTTGGGAAACTTTAGAAATCAATAAATACAAACACTCAGGTAGACTCATCAATGAACAAGTCGATTTAAGCCCTTCACCTCTATTGAATCTCTTCAAGGAGCAATCTATTCCTTAATTTTATTGGATATACCTGTCATAACTAACCACTTAAGAAGAAGCAACTCAATAAACTTTTAATTACTCAAGAACATTTATAGTTATATTCTCATTTATATTTTTTCTGTATATTCATTCGTGTGAAGAAGCTACGGTGTAGTGAAACGCGTTACGAATCGCAATTATTAAGTAAAATTCCTTAAAACACAGTACTTGTTTTTATTATTGATAATGGAATTTTACCAAGTAAAAGCCTCCCAAATTCAAACCCTTGTAGTTAGTTATATCTGACTTGGAACCAGACTTGTGTAAAGGAATAATAAAGTTGTGCTTCCAAAAAGAAGGAAACCGGCCCGACCCGAGAGATACTGAAAAGCGTACTTATAGGCGTTGATAGTTTAGTAACACATTTCTTTAACAGAAAACAGGGTATACCATCGTAGCCAATTGACAATCTAGGCTTCATACCCTGTATCACCTCAAACACAGCATTTGACGAAAGTTGACAGGAGTCAATTTGAAAATCGCAATCACTCTCAACCCTGGGTGGCACAATTACCTCTCTGCTATAAACCTCCGAAAAAAAAGTCAGCAAACAAATTAACAATTTCTATCCCATCGGAACCTGACACTCCATCATAATAAAGATCATTGTTCTTTTTTGTAGAGTCAATGTAGTTCCAAAATTTTTGCGGGTCAGAATGAATTTTTCTCTCTGTATCGCTAATATAACTGCTATACAGGGTATTACTAAGCAATTGGCACTTCGCACGGAGAACTCTTAATTCGTTATAGACACCTTGGCCATTGAGTCTTTTAAACTTCTTTTGCACTTTTTTCTTACATTTAATGAGATTGATCAGTTCACTCGTAAACCAAGTTGGGTAATTGCTAAGCCTAACTACTCTCTTAGGGACAAACATATCGATACCATTGTAGAGGTTATTATAAAATTTGGAAAGTGCAGCATCAATTTCAGTTTCAGTTCCCTGAATCACAACCAACAACATAGTTGAGAGAAATTCAAAAAATTTATTGAGTCATTTAAAACCGAGGCATTATCACACAAATGAAATTCATCAATATCCCATGTAACACTATTCACATTGTAGTCATCATATATATAAATGTCTGTGTTGGAATATAACAAGGAGATTTCCTCCAATTGTTGAGGCAATGGATGACCGAACAAGTATTAATACACCTCCATCCCTTGATTTAGAGCTCGTTTCACAATTTCGGTGCAATCTGTATACATTGAAGGATGAAGTACAAATTTCAGGATCCAGATCCAGATTAATGTCTCGCAGTTTCGTACGTAGGCCCCCAACATTTTGATAATATACCATTAGATCAGATGGGGGAGAATTTAGTTTTTTTTGTGATGTTTTAAATATAGTTGGAATTCCATTGTTATTAATAAAAACACCGTAGCTTCTTCAGACGAATGAATATACAGAAAAAATATAAATGAGAATATAACTATAAATGTTCTTGAGTAATTAAAAGTTTATTGAGTTGCTTCTTCTTAAGTGGTTATTTATGACAGGTATATCCAATAAAATTAAGGAATAGATTGCTCCCCGAAGAGATTCAATAGAGGTGAAGGGCTTAAATCGACTTGTTCATTGATGACTCTACCTGAGTGTTTGTATTTATTGATTTCTAAAGTTTCCCAAAGATCTACCTTCCAATATTTATTATCTGTATGCAAAATTTCAAACTGTGGGTCGAAAGAATCATTATTTTCTAAGAGATGATTCGCGTAATTTGAATCTGATTTTTTATTTGAAAAACTGCGTTTATGTTCCGATATTCTAATATTATAATTTCTATGTGTTCTAGAAAGCAATAATTCGATAAATTTCTTAGACGTAACAATTTCGAATGAAAATGGAAAACATGTTTTCGCAATTTACCATAAGCCGTCACATACAGATATAATACATAACTCGTCGTGTCATCCATATCAACATAAAATGTCAGCATTCAATAGTTTTATTCATAGATTGATTAACATCCCGTTATCACCAGAAAATTTCAATAAAGAACTAAATTTGATTAAACAAATAGCCAAAAATAATGGTTACAATCCCAAACTAATAAATAATATTTTAAATAAAAAACAAAATAGAATCGCATTGAATGAAGTTTACCCTGTCGATAAATTGAAACAAAAATTCAACACCTTAACCTACGTTGGTATTACAAGTGAGAAACTGAAATCATTCTTAAGTAGCAATAATTTCAACATAGCTTTCCAAACTAATAATAATTTAGGCAAATATATAAAAATTATAAAACCAAACCAGGTAAAAACAATAAATCAGGTGTTTATAGATTGAATTACAATGACTGTGATAATTTCTACATTGGTAGAACACACAGAAATTTTAATATTAGAATATCGGAACATAAACGCAGTTTTTCAAATAAAAAATCAGATTCAAATTACGCGAATCATCTCTTAGAAAATAATCATTCTTTCGACCCACAGTTTGAAATTTTGCATACAGATAATAAATATTGGAAGGTAGATCTTTGGGAAACTTTAGAAATCAATAAATACAAACACTCAGGTAGACTCATCAATGAACAAGTCGATTTAAGCCCTTCACCTCTATTGAATCTCTTTAGGGAGCAATCTATTCCTTAATTTTATTGGATATACCTGTCATAAATAACCACTTAAGAAGAAGCAACCCAATAAACTTTTAAATACTCAAGAACATTTATAGTTATATTCTCATTTATATTTACATTACTTGTTTTTATTATTGATAATGGAATTTTACCAAGTAAAACCCTCCCAAATTCAAATGTTCCATTGTTATATTTAATCGCGATGTTATGTTCACCAGCTTCTTTGCGTTGTTGAAGTTGATCACGAACATTATTCAGGTAGGTGCGTTGCAACTCCATACGAGCGCCCGACGTCCCGAACTAACCTGTTTCTGCTTCTATTTGTCTATTCGAAATTGAAGGTTTGGCCGTTACAGCACCTATCACTTCGATTGTTGCTTCGTCTATCACTTACGTGATATTTTTTTATTTTTTGATTTTCTGAATGAGTCACTATTGATAGGATTTTCTTTCATTCTCCGAAAAATAGATTTATCTGGCTGGTGCCTTTCAGGATACCGATTGAAATATGTTTCCGCTGTTGCTGCTGAATCATACGCACTAAGAATATAACATTCCATCATATCGAACTTATCATAATTTTCATAGTTATGATTTCTATTCTGCATCTTGAAACAACCAAAGTCTCAGGTGAACTAATTCTCAAAAGTAATAGTTGGAACATACAACTACCAAGCAGCTATTTCGATATTCAATAAACATTGATACCTTTACTGAAACTGGAATCGTAAGTGTCAAACTCTAAGACCACAATTAATTACTATGGTCCGAATCGAATCAAACCATAGAAATAACCATGTTCTTAGATAGGATCTTTAAAATCTGTGGTTTTCAGTCATAGAACAATATAAATCGTTGATGGGCACGCACCTAATGAATGGAATTGTGGCAATTTTTTTCTCTGAAAAAAAGGATTGAATGCAAAAATTGACTACAAGTGTTAAATATTTCTGAAAAAGAGAAAAATTGCTGTATGCAACAGAGGTAAAATTTCCTTATTGTTTTAAAAAAAAAGCATATTTGCATTATAACTTGAAAACCACTGAGCTAAAAAATATTTTTCACACAGCACAGTATTCTACTTAAAAAAGTGCCTGTAGAATGTCAAACTTATCTTTATGTAACTTTGATAATGATCCAGATATCTGCGATGGACGATTTTCCCAAAAGTCGAAAATTTTGAATAAGTCCAGAACAGAGAGAGATATTTGAAAAGCGTTTGCACCACTAAACTAGTCCCTGAAAATAAGATTGAGGGGAGGGTTAATTTTCTTTATCTGCAATATTTCACATAGCTGCCTCACAAATACATCGAAATTTGCCCACCTTGTACATTAAATACAAGACATTTTACCTCATGTAATCCTTTGATTTGTATCAATTGTAAATGTTCCGTAGAATTAAACCAATGAAATGTTTTGGATGACGAACACATTGTTTTATTTTCGTTGCTGAAGAATAATTCTGCCCTTTTCAAAGCATCCAAGACACTACTGCAAAGTATGTAATCATTGTCTAGAAAAAATCAACGAAAGTGAAAAATTAATTTTATTTTGACCAGTAATACTTACACGAAATATCTAAAGTTACTGGACCTTCTTTTTTGAATCGTGGCACTTCCGTTAGGTTATTGTGCGATAAATCTAAGTAACTTAAATTATACAGCGTGACTAATGATCTTTCATCGAATTTGCTTATGCTGTTGGAAGACAAATTGAGACATGATATAAATGTCAGTTTAGAAAATTCCCCAATTACACTTTTGATGTGACCATCGGTGATAGTCATGTATCTTAATCTTCTCCATGTCGGTAAAGTGACATTTAATATATCTAAGGTGGCATTTTGTATATGTAAAGCTTCGACAACTCCATCACTTACATCTAAACGATAATATTTCGTTATTTGAGTCAAAAAAATAATTATGGATGCATACTTGCACAAGCCAAGCCTTCGACAAGTTGAAAACTAGTAACATTGCAACAAACAACAGCTCTCCTGCATTTCGGCAACTGGTGGCATCGACAAGGACTATCTACACTTGGACAAAAGTCTGAAGACTTATGAAAACACTTATTTATTCCACAATGATCAAGATTTGTTGTGTTATTGTACGAAGTATCTTCTTCCAATCTAGCCAGGCATAACGGAAAGATTATGGATATAATGAAAACAAGAAGGCATTTACAAGACATCTGTAACCAAATTTAAATTGAAAAAACATGCAACACTTACTTTAATAACAAATCAAATTCCTATTTAACCATATTAAAGATTTCCGAGTAATCAATGATTTTTTCAATAATCAAAATTACTGATAAGTATTTTCGTAAAATAGAGTTATTAGGCATGTTTAAAGTTTCATTAAGTCATTAACTAATGTTAACAAAATCAAATAGTTCATGTAAATAATACAAATCGATTCAAATTGGATATTTACAGAAATAATAAGAAGAAATTAGCATTCCAACACAATACAAATAAAAACAAAAATAATTATCTTATCAAAGTTGGAATAGTTCCAAGTTACTTTCGGGTAATATAAACTACTGCAATGTACAAATTTTCTACTGACCGTTACTCATTCCATTCAATTCATCAGACGTAAACTATTTTAATTTTGTTTGTTAACATGAACTGAGATATTTATCACACAAATAAAGTCTAGTGGAGTACTTACGTATCATTATGAATATAATTGGATAACAAGGGTCCATGTTTGTTCAAGACCTAACCTTTGTTTACTAAACTTTGATATATGGCCTGTTTTCTGTTTTCTCTCACATTCACTAACCGACTTGAATATTAGCCAATCGGTGCGAATATATTGACTAAATTTACGTAATAACAAAAAATACGCTAGAATAGAATTTATTTGAAAATAAATTTAACATTACAGATTTATTTGTTGCTATTTGAAATGAAATAAAAGAAGATACTGGTTATAACATAACTGAGTTACGAAATGAAAAAAAATTATTATTTTCTATACACTTAAAACCATAAAGCATCAATTTTTTCGAAAATTTTGAATTAACGTGAATAATACAATTAAAACATGAATATTCATCAATTTGTAGTCTAGTAACCCTAATTATTCTGTGGTATTACTTTGAATCACTGAATCCGACAGCAATCTTTTTTGGATCATGAATGTGAAATTACAGTTTTTCATATACAAAATGTTGTGTTTAAGGATGCCGAGAGAAAATACCAATATGAATTTGTATTATTTATCAAAAATATTCTAATTTGAATAACTACCTGGTTTATGTTTAATGCGTGTTTGAAATGGAAGCATTTTTCTTCTCGAAGTCCAATATATAATTATATGAGTTATTTTTAATGTCTATAAGTGGAATAAAATTCTATGGCGAAGATGCAAACCACAGATAATGTGTCATCGTTGCAAAAATGTTTATTTTCTTTCTATGCGTGAAGTTCTAGTATTGTTATGAAATTACACTATGTCGTTTTGACGTATTTGAACAATGTTATGAAGGAACTCAGGAAACAATTTAAATATTTCATTGAAACTTGTTCTTATTTTTATGTATTTTAAGATTAGTTTCTTTGATTTCTTCAATCGAAAATGACCACAGAAAAATTCTATTAATGTGTAAATGATATTTCTATGGTCGAATAGAAAACATATTTGAATTCTGATTATGAAATTCTGTTTCAAATACGATATTTTAAAAATGATAAAAGATATCGAAAAACGATTTTCATATTTGTGTTTGTCAAAATCAAACCTTACACTTCTCTTTGCTATCTTTTAAACGAATAGGTGAAATCAATAACTTTGGGACGTTCTATATATTAATCTGAATTATGAGCCGTCATCTGGCTGTCAAAAGACTTAAAATAACTTCTAACCTCAAATTCTCTAGTCTTTACTGTCGTAACTAATCATAAGTAATATTTATATATATATTATACGCCATAAAACATTCTTTAAATGTTATTATTGAGAAAGAAAGGAAATGCACAAATCATAGGTACAAATGATGCAATGGATTGACCTAAGTTCATGCAATATGGATATCTCAAAAATAAAAACAGAGTCTCTTGACGATGAACAAAGTCAAGATAATCAATTTATCAACTCAGAAGGAAAGGTTGAATTGCAGGCATTATCAAAGTGAGATATTAGTTGCATATTTGAAATGTTATATGCCTCAAAATAAAATTATTGGGAAGAATTCAAATTCTAGCTGATGTTTATTAATTTTTAGGATACATGTAAAATTGAACGAGCAGAATACATTTATAATTAAAACTGAACAACCTGAGGAATGTACGGAACTCAAAGAATTATTTTATGGGGAAGTAGAAGACAGTAAAAATTTTATTGATAAGGATAGGATTAAATGGGACCAAGATGTTTTTATAGAGTATGATATTCACAACTTATTCAAATGATAATTTACATGATCTTTTGTATTTTCTTCTTATAGCTTGAAAGATTCTGTGAAGAAAGAGGATAGTGATTTATCGACAACTCAAGAAGAATATCAAGATGTCTTGAAGCAAATAGTTAAAGAGGATATAAGTGATCTAGATGTAGCTATAAAAACCATAAATGTATTCAATGTGACTTTCAGGCGAGTAGAAAAACTTACCTCGATCAACACATCAATAACGAACATTTTGGAATAAAAAACACAAATGTAATTATTACGATTATCAAGTGAAAAGAAAAGATTATCTCAGAATTCATGTAAATAGCGTACATTTCAACAAAAAAATATTCAAATGTAAGCAATGTGACTATCAAGTAAATGATAGAGGCAACCTTAAGGCGCATATAGATAGTGTACATTTAGGCATAAATTATAAATGTAGCCAGTGTGGTTATCAAGCTACTCGTAAAAATTATTTGGCAATACATGCAAAAACTGTACATGAAGGAATTAAAAATTACGAGTGCAATTATTGTGACTATCGAGCATCTCAAAAAGTCAGTCTTGAAGTGCATATAGAGTGTTTACATTTGGGAATATATCACAAATGTACTCAATGTAGTTACCAGGCGACGCATAAGGATCGTCTTAAAAAGCATGTAGAAAATATACATCTTCGTTTGAAAAAGCACAAGTGTAGCTTATGTGATTATCGGGCGAATCGTAACACTAATCTGAAGTTGCATATAAGGAGTGTGCATCAGGGTATCAAAAATTTCAAGTGTACTCAATGCGACTACCAAGCTAATTATAAAGGAAATCTTAAAATGCACGTCGAAAGTGAACATTTAGGAATAAAACATAAATGCAGTCAATGTGATTATCAAGCTACTCTTAAAAGTAATCTCATGGTACATGTGGAAAGTGTACATGCAGGTTTAAATTGCAAGAATATCGATTATGGCGATGAAGCCACTTTTATAAACAAACTTAAAGATGCTTATAAAAAGTGCGTATCTGATAAATCATAAATGACTATCAAGTGTTCAATAAGAATGCTTTTAAGCATTATTAAGTTAAATCTATTAGCACTAGCATCTCGGATTCACTTTGTGCACTCTTCAATAGATGCCAGGTTGAGGGGGTATTCCCGGACGTCTTTAAAAAAGCTAAAGTTATACTCATCTTAAAAAAAGGGAACCCCACGAATTAGGTAATTACTGTTCCATTTATATAATTCCAATCTTAGCTAAACTCTTTGAGAGACTTTTGAAGAATCGGTTTGTTACCTTCCTGGAAAAAAAAACGACTCGACAAAAGAATGGTAGGCGATGATGGCAATCTCCTTACAGACCTCCATGCTCAATATCCTCAGAGCATAACAGTACCTACTCAGCTGTCTCATTAGATTATCTATATGGATCCTCCAGTCTATTTTGTGGTCAATCTCCATGCCAAGGAACTTAATGTGGCTCTGTGACTCCAGCTTATACCATCGAAGTTCAGTTGTAGTTTCTCTTGGTGTCGCCTGTATGAATATTTCAGAGCTGCGTCTTCTCGAGATTAAGTTTCAAAAAGTTGTTCTTGAAATATTCCTCCATGTCGTCAAGTTCTCGACAAACTGCATCTTTCAGCTCTTGATCGCTGTCCCCAACATGTGACAGGACGTATCATCAGCAAATTGAACTGCTCCATCGCCCAGAACGCCCGGCAGGTCATTTGTATATAGAAGATAGAGCAGTGGCCCCAGTATAGAACCCTGAGGTACTCCTCGCTTCTGTTCATCTCGAAATAAACTGTCTTCGATCTTTGAGTTATGATGACACAAGTTCTGAGGCTGTACCCCGTATACCATATCGTTATAACTTTTTGACCAATAGTTCAAAATTTACGCAGTTAAATGCTTTAGAGATCGACACACATCGTCAAGGTAGGTTTTCCATCATTAAGCTACTTTATTTTGTCACATAGTGCTTTGTATACTGCTCTAATTGTGGAACGACCTCGACGAAACCCATTTTGTGCTTCGTGCAGTATGGAATGCTTCTCCAAAAACGCCATGAATGTCTCATAAATAATTTTCCCAAAGATTTTGCTTAGTACATTCAATACCGCAATGGGCCTGTAATTTTCAACATTCGCTTTGTCTCCTTTTTTGTAAACTGCCTTTATTCTAGCGTTCTTTAATAAATCTGGGAATATTCCACAATGCATCGACATATTAACTATAAATGAAAGAGGCTGTGCGATGTACTTGGCCACATGCTTCAAGGTGACAGGCTTACTGTTTATAATTTGAAAAATGTAGCCTTGGCCAAGGCTGAGACGTGGTTCAGAACAAACGCTTTGAAACTGAATCGAGGTAAGACACAAACCATGATCCTTCGCTTCAATGTTGGGTCTTCCACTGAGACAGCCTGTCATCACTCTGGAGACTTTGGCTGGTCGACTGTCATCTGTTGTCTTCTTATTAAGGAAGATGCACTATTCGAACTATGCTGACCACATTTTTAGATCAACATATTTCTCCCTCTTCCATTCAATTTTGTCTTATGGTGAGGTGCTTTGGGGCAATTCTCGCGGCGTGGATAGAATTTTCGCCTTCAGAAAAGAGCAGTTAGAGTGATAGCAGGAGCTGGATCATAGCAGGCCATTTTTTATACACTCTAAAATCTTGTCACTGCCTTCTCTCTATATCTATTCGCAGATCATGTATGTTCATTCAAATTCGGAAAGGTACTCTTCCCATGTAGATGTGCATTTATATCCTACTAGGTATGCAACCGATCTTCTGTGCCTGTGCTTCAGATCAACGAAGACAGAAAGAACTATATTAACTTGAAGATACACAACAGACTGCTATCAGAGTGTAGAAAATATTCTCTTATTAGGTTTAAATCTTGTGAGAAGAACTTCTTGTTGTGTTATTGTTTTTATTCGGTAGAAGAATATATCGACAGTTTTATGTACCTGACTTTTAATGTATTACCTTTAAATTGTTTTAAATTTTTCTGACATGTCATTCAAACTTATGTTTTCACATGACGAATATATATATATATATATATATATATATATATATATATATATATATATATATATATATAGTTGTACAAAAGGCCACTTCTAATATGCAGTATTTCACATAGTTGCCATATTGATAAGTTACTGTTGGAATATAACGTAATTCTAAATAGTGTTATGCTTATACGTTTATGCTGTATGTACTTATATCTTAGAGATGGCGCTAGCAGGCACTTTCGGTACGTAATTGCGCAAGTTTGTGTTAGTATATGTTGATTAAACAAGAAATAAATCTCTCTCTTGTCGACTGTTGTAAGAGCGATACGCAGTATTGATTAAACAATTGAGTTTGTAACGCAAATGTAATAAATCATTCAATAGAATTTCTGGATTCGAGGAAATACTGAAACGCCGACTTGTGGAATTCCTGGAAAAAGGTCATATATTGGATGATAGTCAGCACGGATTTAGAGCAGGCAGATCTACATTTATAGCATTGGTTGAACTGACGGAGGCGGTCACAGATGCCATCGACCAGTGTCAGAGAGTCGAACTTCTAGTCTGTGACTTAACTAAAGGATTTGATTGTGTTATAAGGAAGTTACTTTTGCAGAAGCTATAATATTATTATGGAGTCCGTGGTAGGACGCTAGACATGTATGAATCTTATCTGGATGACAGAAAACAGGCTGCCTCGTGGGTGGGGCACGTATTACTAGTAAAAATGATACGAGTGGGTGTTCCCCAAGGATCGATCTTGGGTCCGGTCTTATTTATATTATATATAAATATATTTATCATCCAATATAACCAGCCCAATGACTTATCTGTAAGCTGATGATACAAGTATTCTTGCTGTGGACCCCACTGCTTACGGCTTTCTGCAGAAAAATGGCAATTCACTTGAGAGTGCTGAGCAATGGTTCTCATCAAATGGACTAAGATTAAATCGTGATAAATCACAAAAAACTAGTCTGGCCTATGTTTAGTCAGTTAGAACCAAGGCAACACAGTCCGTATATTCCTGAATTGTCTAATTTGTGAGTTTTGTCTTTGGCATCAAAAATATTTGAATTTTTAAGTAATTATGAATGTACCTTTGAATATATATCTATATTCCAATAGTAGAAAACTTTTTATTTTCTCTCTCCATAATTGATACCTGTTTTTCTATATTTAAGATAACTGTACCTTAGTTTTAACTCAGAATTTGTAAACGTGTGATGATGATAGAAATATCGAAATAGCTATAACCTTTGTTAATTAAATATTTTTCATCTAATTTCGTAATATTCTTTATAAAGTAAACTAAAATCACCGAATGATGATCAAATATAACTTAGTAACAGTCGACTCGATATTATGTCATAAGAAATTGTACATGATCCACAGATAATGTTTACTATTTAAATATTTACTGAATTTTCTTGGTAAGCTTTGGTTTATATATTGTAATTCTGAAAAATTGATTAAAGACTGTTTTGATTTAAAATTGCATTCATTCATTAACTATTCATACATACAATATAATTTATATGGAATCACTCGGTATTTCACATTATTGATTGTTTTTAACCATGGATCTTTGACTACTTATCAAGAATTAAGTTTTTGTTGTCCGAATGTTTGTATCTATTTATTTCTAATGCTAAATCTAATCTAATTCTAAACTTTTTGATTTTATATGTAATATGTCAAAGTTTTTATTGAGTGAATGGTTTTCTTTTATTGAGTGGTTCCAGAATTTGAATCAGATTTATTTTATCAAAGCTACGTTTATGTTCAGATGTTCTTATGCCAAAACTCCTATAGGTCCTACCGATGTAAATTTTATCACAAGAACCGCAATTGAGTTCATAGATTCCTGATTTACTTGATTTTCAACACGAGATTTATTATTTTAATATGTTTACCTAAGTTATTAGAAGTTTTGAAAGTTATATTAAGATTTTGTTTGACGAGAAAGGATTTAATATTTGTACTTGCAGAACCGCAGAATGTTAAACTGTTGAATATTTTATAGTCTTTATGAATAGGATATACTTCATTTATTGCTTTCTGATACAGTTTTTACGAATGATTAGATCTATAATATCCGGATTATATGAATTATTAATGTAATTTACATTCATTTACATCCAATTCAACACAAAGTTGCAGCTTTAAACAGCATGGTACATCGGTTACTCAATTTACCTTTATCAGTAGAAGATTATAATAAAGAGTTAAACATCATCAAACAGATAGCCATTAATAATTCATATAATCCGGATATGATAGATCTAATCATTCGTAAAAACTGTATCAGAAAGCAATAAATGAAGTATATCCTATTCATAAAGACTATAAAATATTCAACAGTTTAACATTCTGCGGTTCTGCAAGTACAAATATTAAATCCTTTCTCGTCAAACAAAATCTTAATATAACTTTCAAAACTTCTAATAACTTAGGTAAACATATTAAAAATAATAAATCTCATGTTGAAAAATCAAGTAAATCAGGAATCTATAAACTCAATTGCGGTTCTTGTGATAAAATTTATATCGGTAGGACCTATAGGAGTTTTGGCATAAGAACATCTGTACATAAACGTAGCTTCGATAAAAATAAATCTGATTCAAATTATTCAAACCACTTAATAAAAGAAAACCATTCATTCAATAAAAACTTTGACATATTACATATAAAATCAAAAAGTTTAAAATTAGATCTCCTAGAAGCATTAGAAATAAATAGATACAAACATTCGGACAAGCTTTTGAATGAGCAGGTAGATGTGAATTATTCACCCCTACTTAACTTGTTTAATTAGTTTTTATTACCTTTCATACTAACTGTACAATGGCTCGGTGTGGATTTTCCTGTTATTCATCCAACTTGTTCTACTATTTGTTTATAATACCATACTCTTCATTCTGTTTGTCATTCTTGATAAAGCTGCTGTCAGCGAAACGTCGTCGAATTTTATCAAATAAAGTGTAGATTAAAGTTAAACCTTGTGTTTTTTATCTCATTTATATCATGGATCTACATCAAGTAACGGCCTCCACAATTCAAATATATTTTAGTAGAAATTATCGTTTACTTGTATTTGATTTCACATAAATTTGGTTGTTTATAAGAATATTCTTACTTCTAAGGTTATTTAATGGAAGTTTATAGCAACATAATGAAAATTATTTGTGTTTTGAAGGGTTTTCGTATCATAAAACTATAAAGTTCATTCGAAAATTCGAAGCAATTCATTTGAAATGAAAATATTTTTGAATTATAGTTATATTTTTAGTGCTGCCATCTTCTGGAAGGTAGCTCAAATTGATGACACAATTTTTAGACAGACCTGTCAAATATTTTTCAGAATCTTTTTATCAGACCTGAAGACAGAAAATTAAAGAAATTACTTTGTATACTTATATAATTTAGATGTGTTTAAAACTTGCTGTGACATATAAAATTATCTTCAAGTTATCTATGCCAGATTTATTGTTTGTATATTTCAAGAATATTTATTTATATCAAAGATATTTTATTATAGTTTTCACATGTGAAAACATGTGGTTTAAATTTTTCTTTGCAAACATAGAAAACAAGCTTGAAATTCTTTGAAAATCCAAGTTTTCTCAATAATTCATCTGTTCTATATATGAAAACATTTCTTGTTTTTTTTAATAGAACTTCCTCAGAAAGTGTAATTGGACCATAAAATAATTTAATTTCAATAGCAAATTCCTGTCCCTTATGCTTTTCTATAAGTGCATATTTTCTGAGAAAAAAATAAAATCCTGCAACCAAAATTTCAAGAAACTTACTATTGAAAAAGTTCGAGTAGGCTGGTGTCATTTATAATCATTGTTTCATTATTTTTGACAATTTGATAGCAGCCTACTTGAAATTTTCAATTCACAGTTCAATAAAATTTTGGTTGCAATGTCCATAAAATTAGAGAAATTTTCTCCAAAAATCAGCATTTTTCTGAATACTTTTCTCAAGAAGCTCTCGTTCATTTATTAGAAAAACCTACCTAAATTTTACAACAAAAAATCCTTTTCATTTGAGTCTTTTATTCACAGAATAATGAAAATTTCGAAATTAGGATTTAAAATTGAAACAAATATTTGAATAAGAAATACTTTATTCCTTACATCAAGAAATACTTAACGATTAGATTTAGCAACTCGTTCCAATTCATCTTTCTTCTTGATTGCATACTAATTGGAGGATCCTGCATAAAAAATTGGCAATTAAAATTTATTGAAAATAAATTATAAATGTAGCAAGTAATGTTATTCAAAGATAAATAAATCTTCAAATTCAACATTTCTTGCAAATAATTTAGTCCTAAAGCGAAACTACAATGTAATATATACAAAGTAGCATTAGATAGGACAATTAAATTTGAAGAATTAACCTACCTTAGCAGCGTTGATCAGCTCATCTGCTAAACATTCAGCGATTGTTTTGATGTTTCTGAAGGCAGCTTCACGAGCTCCCGTGCACAACAGCCAGATAGCCTGGTTAACTCTTCGCAACGGCGATACATCTACAGCTTGTCTTCTTACAGTACCGGCTCTACCAATACGTGTGGAGTCTTCTCTGGGACCAGAATTAATGATTGCTGTCACTAATACCTAAAACGTAAATTAATCATCATCTGCAACAAACATGACCAAAATTTCTTACCTGTAGGGGATTTTCCCCAGTCAAAAGATGGATGATTTCAAAAGCATGCTTTACTATCCTTACAGCCATCAATTTTTTACCATTGTTTCTTCCATGCATCATAAGAGAATTAGTCAATCGTTCTACGATTGGACATTGTGCCTTTCTGAATCTCTTAGCCGCATACCTTCCAGCAGAGTGAGGAAGGTATTTGGCATTCTTTTCTTTAACGGCAATATAATCCTGAAAATATTCTCAAAATAATTCAATGTTTCACATATAGCAATCTGAGAATATGAAAATTGTTCATCAGTAATAAAAAGATCACCAAGGATTTGTCTGAAGAGGTGTCAGAAAATATGTTGTTATCATCATGTAAATCAAATATTAGAATAACTTTTTTCAACAAGAATTTTACCTAATCACTCACATGTAAGGACATATCATTAACTTGTACATCCTCGCAGTTCCATCTACCGAACAATTTGATTTCTGGTAGTTCAGCTAATTGTGGAGCACCCAAGCCACCACCTTGAAAATCGTCGAATTCATCAGCCATGATTTCCTAAAATGAAAACTGTGAGGCTTGGTAGAAACATAAGTTAGGTTATATCAAAAGTTTTATTTTCAGATAAAAATTCATCAACAACGTTAATTCTGCCAAGAGGTGTCAGAATATATGGAAATATCATCATTTAGAACTCGAATAACATTAAAATCAATATATAAAACAATACATTTCGAAAACGTGAAACACGTGCTAAAAAAATGTTAAAGAATTACTCACAAAGAGGATATACAAAGTTATTAATGATATTTTAAATAAAGAAATTCAGGGTATAAATTTGAACTTACCTTTTATTTATATCTATTTATTAACATTCAAAAAAATTAACGTAGAAAGTTCACGTCTGCTTCTTCTGCAACGTGAACCGGAAAGAAATACAAAGCGACAAGACGACCATTTGTCGATCACAGAAACAGTGAAGAGCGGAAACACCTCCCACCACTTTATATAAGTAGCGCAAAATTTGAAAAAACGGTGCGTTCGTATGTATTCTTAATAAAATTTTTCTTAAAATTAATAATGCGTTTTTGAAATTCATAATTCAGGAACTCACCAAATAATTGGAGATAAACAGAATTCCATTACAACTGTTAACAAAAACTTGTCTAATAAAAGATGTCGCTACGCAGGATAGAGACGATAAGGATGGTATCTTAATGGAAGAGCTAAGCAAGATAACGAAAATATTAATTTTTAGGAGCTACGAGAATTACAATTATTAAATAACGAAGGTTAATTACTGTGAAAAAGTCAAAAATAAATGAATACTTTTCGAACATATGCCGTAAAATATAAATTCTATTTTTCTGTGACGCCATAGAACCATAGAATCGAATCATTCTTCATTCTAATTTCTAAACTTAGCCATACTTGACATATTTCTATTCGGCGTCGTTATGTGCGGTGTTGTGTTATTTTCAGTGTCTTATGTTGAATAAATCTTGACTATAGTTGATGTTATAATAAAAATTAATCAAAATGTTGGTTTTGTTCGAAACACCTGCAGGGTATGCAATTTTTAAGGTAAGTCATTTTGTTTTAAATAATTGAAGTTACCTAACCTAAAAACAACCATGCTTTCAGTTATTGGACGAGAAGAAACTTCAAAAAACAGACAATTTATATCTAGATTTTGAAACTCCGGAAGCGGCAAGTAAAGTGTAAGTATATTCGAATGATTTTGAGTATTTTTATGATTATAAATTTTTTGTTTTAGGATTAAATTGAAACATTTTCAAAAGTTTGCTGATACTACAGAGGCATTAGCTGCAACTACAGCTGCAGTCGAAGGCAAATTATCCAAAAGTTTGAAGAAAGTGCTCAAAAAATTCGTCGACAGCGATGTTCAGAACCAGTTACTCGTTTCGGATGCCAAATTGGGGTCTGCTATTAAAGATAAGTTCAGTTTGCAATGCTTATCAAATACATCCGTTCAAGAATTGATGAGATGCATTAGATCACAATTGGACAGTTTAATATCTGGGCTTCCCAAAAAAGAAATGACTGCAATGGCTTTAGGATTAGCCCATTCTTTGTCCAGGTATAAATTGAAGTTTTCTCCAGATAAAATCGATACTATGATTGTACAAGCAGTTTCGTTACTTGACGATTTAGATAAAGAATTGAACAATTACATCATGAGATGTAGAGAATGGTACGGCTGGCATTTTCCCGAACTGGGTAAAATTGTCAGCGACAATATAACCTACGTAAAGACTGTTAAGTTGATAGGAACTAGAGAATACACTGTAGACACTGACTTGTCTGATATTTTACCTGAAGATGTTGAAGAAAAAGTTAAAGAAGCTGCTGAAATTTCTATGGGTACCGAAATATCTGAAGATGATATATTAAATATACAAAACTTGTGTGATCAGGTTATTGAAATTTCGAGTTATCGTACACAGTTGTACGATTATCTCAGGGCTAGAATGATGGCTATGGCACCAAATTTGACTGTTTTAGTGGGAGAATTGGTTGGTGCCCGGTTGATTTCACATGCTGGTTCTTTGATTAATTTGGCTAAGCATCCGGCTTCTACTGTACAGATATTGGGTGCTGAGAAAGCGTTGTTCAGAGCTCTTAAAACTAAGAAGGATACTCCAAAGTACGGTTTAATTTATCATACAACTTTGGTGGGGCAAACGAGTACCAAAAATAAGGGTAAAATGTCCAGGATGTTGGCAGCGAAAGCTTCTTTAGCCACTCGAGTTGATGCCTTGGGTGAAGACGGCTCCTTCACCTTAGGAGCAGAACACAAAGCCAAGCTCGAAGCCAGACTTAGAATTCTAGAAGAAGGAAATATAAGGAGAATAAGTGGTACCGGAAAAGCCAAAGCAAAGTTTGAAAAGTATCAAGGCGTCAGCGAAATCATGCAATATCAACCTGCAGCAGATTCGACTTTACCTTCCACCAGCAAGAGAAAACGTTCAGAAGTCAAGGAGGAACTAGAAGCAGAAATAGAACCAACAACTGTAAAACAAAAGAAAGTAAAACAGGAACCCGTAGAACCGGTCACACCGAAAAAGAAAGTGAAGGAAGAAATTGAAGATAACGAAAATGTGGGATCTGAAAAGAAAAAGAAGAAGAAAAAACAATCTGAAAGCGAAGGACAATCTGAAGAAAATGTCGCTGAAGAAAACACCGAAAAGAAAAAGAAGAAAAAGCAGTCTGAAAGTGAAGAACAATCAGAGGTGGCCGATGTGGAAAAGAAAAAGAAGAAGAAAAAAAAGAAAGAGAAGGAAACTGGAGATGATTGATGTGGGTGAACTTGATGAAAAACTAGTTTTGTTTAATATTTCAGAATATGCTGTTTTTTTATATAAAATATATACTTGATCAGTGTTTACTTTTTTTTTTTAATTAAGTGAGTTTAAATCTCTTGAGAAAATCATTAATTTATTAGAAATTCAAGAAGTTTTGAGCATCAATTGATCTATTCTAATTATCTCAGTAAATTTGTGATAATTTATTAAAGAGAGAGGTGGTGAAGTAATTTGTAGATCAGACCACTTGATGAGATGTTCATTTTGTATAAACTCCTCGGTTATTTAAGAAAAAACGCTTGAAATATATTCTAAACTTCTTGGTGTTATGTTGAAAATTCTTGATTTTGAAACCAAGATAAAAATATGCATATATTTTACTGAACTTCAATGAAGATGTAAATATGGATTGATTTTGAAAGTAAAATACACAGGGTTTTTTTGAGTATGCAAATTTACATCAAGGGTGTTTCCTAAAAATCGCAAATTCAAACAAAAGTTTTCCAATCGCAATATTTCTTGAACGTATAGACCAATCTCCATATTTTGTTCCACAAATAACATTGCTGATGTCGGTCTATGCTTTGAAGAGTTAGAAAGTTCTTGCCAAAACCGTCTGCATATCGAAAATGAATAGTGTTACCTTGTATTCAATTAAGCTAAATACGATCGCCCTGTATAGATAGTAAAGGTTACTTATGTAACGAAGGATAAAACAAAATAAATTACTTTTCAACTTGTATTGAATTACACTTAACAATTTATAACATTGGTCATCTTCAGCTATTATGAAAAACCTTCACCACCTTCTTTATTTTCCACCATTTGATGAAATATATTTTTTATCTATGGACTATGAATAAGTGAAAATACTTTTGAATCATACTGTATATACTGTAGCATTATAAATTATATCAACACTTTTACACAAGCTTTTCAAGAATGTATCAAATACATTAAAAAACTGTTTTCGTTATATTATATTGATAAAAATCTAAAAGTTCTAAGTAAATATAACCATACTGTATATACTATAAATTTGCAAAGTACCGTATTTAAGTCAACTCTCTTTACAACAATATACCTAATGTTTTCTAAAGAGTGTTGATATCTCATATTTTTACAGATATTATCGGAAAAATAAATGATATGAACGTTGAAAACTACTTTTTAACGACACTGTATATATTGTACCATCAATTCAACACCAACTTCCATATATTTGAATTAATTAAATATAAAATTTCGAATCTGACTGTGATCAAAGCGCCAACTATTAAACTTTTGGTGAACTAAGGCAGCCATGTAACAAAAATTAAAAATATTCGAAATGAATTGCCTAATATTTGCGATAAAAAGATTATGATCCTGAATATACGTGTTTCATTTTCGTATTTTTTCATCATTTTGAGCCAAAAACACATTAATACCAAATAAAATTTTCGCATTTAATAGCGTATGCAGCGCCAACTATTAAACTCTTTGTAAACTAAGGCGGCCATGTTGTGCCATGAAAATTAATAAAATTCAAATTTTAGAATAAATTCAAGAATATTTAATAGGAAAAGATTATGATTATAATTATACGTGTTTCTATCCTATATATTTTCAGCAGTTGCAAAGAAAATTGAATATGAAAATGTCAAAACGATATCAAACGCCAACCATTCAATTATTGAACTTTCGTGTATTTCCATCAGTAAGAGAAAAATTGAATAAGAAATATAAAAATGAATTTCAGAAACTTACATTGGGATCGTGTGGTATTGGGACTGAATATCTGCAGCTGATGTAGGAAAAATAGCAGATAAAAGCTGATAATAGAGGAGATCCCTTAACTAGATGAATATAAATGAGAAATTTCTTTCAAAATAATTCATTTATAACCATCATGATTAAGACCCCGGAGTATCAAACCTTCGTCATCAATTCATTCCTTCTAAAATCCAAAACTGAAAAGAGGAAAACAAATATTACAAATCGAAATAAATCTTCAAATTTAGATCCTATTAGGGGGTAGTTAGATATTTGAGTATATACTTACATCAACAGCCACCAATACCAGCGTTTTCTCCATAATTCACACGCACTTATCACTTTATCGAAGAACCCGAACAACTGAATTAGAATTCTCATTCTACGCCAAAATTGGCGAATGTATTCAATTGTTTCAAACTTTTGAACGCCATTGGTTGAAATGCCATAAAGATATGTGAATATTCTGTGGTCTGCGACTGTCTCGGCAGTGACGCCAACTTTTACATTCAAACGTTTCATTCAACTAGTCATAGAGAATGATATTCTTTCCCGATAGTAATGGGATATTTTTACATGAAAGTAACAACACATTTTATCTTATGTATCATTGTTATCTATACAAACTATTATTCAACTTGTAATATTTGAATGTTTTCGGGGTAGAATGAGTATAAAATTAAATGATTTGCTGAGAAAAATATGAATAGTAACACTTCATTTTCATTCAATATGGCATATAAACTGTTATGGCGATTCATTATTTTTATTCATTCCAATGAAAGAAGGAAATTCAAAAATAAAATGACGTTACTTTCTAAGATTTAGTTTTTGTACACCCTCTTGATATGGTTATCAAATAAAAGGTTTAGTTGACAAGAAAACGAATAAAATAAAGTAATATTAATTTTGAAAACAAGATATTATCTAAAAGCTGAAATATGAGAATAAACTTTAAATTTAAAACTATGAATTATTTAGTAACTTGAGACCGGCTCAGGTCGTTCGTAATGACGACAGGTGGCCGGACGCACGTCTATCCTAATTTATATTTGAGCAGGAAATATTTCATGACTTCTTTCAAGCATATCTTTCGCATTTAAGATATTAATTGTTATAAAGTACAAATTCGATCCCCTATTTTGCACCTTTAGGGGTAGTTTTAGTAAAAACGCTGATATACCCATATTCATATATAGTTTGGATCTCAAACAGAGGTTTTGTCTTTTAATTTGGAAGTGGGTGAATTTCAATTTCAACCCTCATTTAGCAATTTTAGGGACGACTTCCCCAAAAATTCTGAAACACAATTTCTTTTCTCTTTAATCAAAACTTGATGCCTCAGCTTTGGTAATTAGAGAAGATCTATGTAAACCTTTCAACCCCTATTTTACACTCATAGGTGGTTTTCCAAAAATACTTAATTTCCAATTGAAATCCTATCGAATTTTCATGTCATTTTGATATCCAAACAATTTTCATACAAACTTTTTGTTGTATCTTTGGGGATTTTTGAAGAAAAAAGTACCTGATGTTCAAGGTACCTCCATCTATTGAGTCAACGATCAACAGGTTGTAAGACAGGAAATAAAAATAACAAAATAAAAAAATATACACAATTTTTATTAAAATTCTCAAACTTAAATATTTCTACATAAAGACTTAGACTATAGGAGTGTAATGGGCTTTGCAGTACACTGTAAAATAAAAAAAATTGTTACACAAAGGAATGATTGGCAAAAAGCGGTTAATTTCTCACCTATAAACTCTGAAACAGGGTCATTCTCACCATCAGCTCTCATTGTACCAGTTATTTCGTCATTTTCCACCATGGGCATGAATAAATTAACAAACTCGTAGCTATATGGGGGTCCGATAGTCTCTAATACCTCAGTTACGAAGTATCTTATCAGCGAAACATCTGTGTCACCCTTTTGCCAACACTGCTTGATGTATTTCACAACAGGCACAACGCAACCAGAACACAACAGATTCACCATTCTATCCAATACCATCTTCCTCATTTCTAACTGAAAGTACGATATACATTGGAATTGTACGAAATATGTGACAGAGCAACAAAATGAGTGCTACATAATGGGTTGAGATAAGTGACAGCTTGTCTGAACATAAACTTGAACCGTAGTATATAGCAAATACTCAAATATCAAGATATCACTGATTCAGAATAACAAAAGTAAAGCTTATCTGTCAAATTTATCGAATATTTGTCAAAACTAACATAGCCACCTATTCCTTATCTTATTTTTGAATTTCATTGAATGTATTCGACAATTTTCATACAATGAAACCTTAATTAGTTCCAATTTTACATCAATTGAATTACTAAATGAACAAGTTACCTCCTACGAGTTAAATATACAAGTTTCAAGATATCATAGATTCAAGATGACAAAATCAAAGCTAATCTGTCAAATTCATCAAATTAGTGAAGTTATTTTTCAATTTTAATACCTGAACTAAAATCTCCAATTCGTCTTGCTTTGATTCGAACAATCTGATCAACAAATCTAGAACTTGATCGTGCAGCAACGGGTGACAGGATACGACTTCGTCCAGCAGCGCAAGATGAATGGGAGTGTGTTCAGTTGATAATTTAAAATAACTAGGTTCCGTTACAGTGCATTCTACCCATCGTATTATACCTATCGAAACTACTGGAAACCTGAAAATTTAATATTACAAATCCATTTATTTCGTATGCTTGAGAACTAACCTTAGACATTGATAAATAGTTCCCAAGTCGGCCATTAATTCCGAACTGCCCTTATTGGTGTTACAAATTTTGTGCACCGTTTCTATAGCCTTGACGGTTGCTTGAAGTTCCTCTTTGATCTGGGTCCTCTTCTGGCCTTTCTTGCCTTGCACTTCGACAACGCTCGCAGCGTACGCTAGTAAGTGAATGTATTTGGGTTTATAATCGGGATTGAGTTTGACTCCTGCTTTAAACAGCGAATCCACCAACAATTCTGAAAATAAAGAGAGAAGTTCATATACAAAGAAATCATTTCCATGTGTCTCTGATTGTTGAAAAACTCGTCCATATTCCAATATTATTTTCCAAATGAATTCAAGTCTGTCAGTTTTGCTGAATTTTTTGTAATATTTCTTATATGTAATTTCAAAGCAGCTTCATTTTTCCATTAATCAAGTGCTGCCAACTTGAACGACATCAATACTAACATTACTAACCTATTATCGTAAAACATGAACATGTTCAGCGAAAACATCTCGTCGAAACGAAACATCAATTTGAATTATTTGAAACAAAAAATATACTGGAAAGAAATTTTCAATAACTTTATTGTTAATAAACTCTAGTTACATTTAAGTTGGATAAAAATTATAAAGTGCAACCAATGTGACATAATAAAATTCTTCTCTTCCTAATATCATAGAATAAAATAAAATTCTGTGGTTACTTTTTGACAATTTCAATCAATTTAAAAGTTCGAAATATTCTTGAATACAATTAAATTGCTAATAAATTATGATTACTGTCGAATTAAATGAAAAAAATCAACAACAACAAGGAATGAAAATACCAGCGAATTTACACATTGAGAAATCAGAAGGCATCAGCTTAATGGACCTTATTTTTTGAAAAAAAATTCTATTACTCACCCAAAAATTGCGGCGTTCGAACCAAATCAATTGGAGGTGGATCAGGGCTGTTATAATTCCTGAATAACACAGATATATCGGCTGGATTCAAAGTATTCTTCGACAACATAGCCGTCAAAGCTTGGCAGGCTTGGGGGTAAGCCGAAGCACCGTTTAGGGCCATAGTAATTGGTGTAACATCGTTACCACTGAAAATATAACGATGAATTCTCTGGTAAAAGTACACAAATTTCAGAAAAACTCACTTTTTTTGAGCACATTTGGTTATTTCCTGAGATAATCTCCTCATTATGCTACCACCTTTTGATTCACGAGCTAATACATGAATAACTACTTGACTATAAACATAAGTATGTTGTCCGTGACATACCATTTTCTAAAATAATCAAGCAATTAATAATTACCTTCTTTTTTTCAATATTTTACTTACAGCACATTCCCTACTGGTATTTTGCCAATTTTCTGGATTACTTAAGAAACTAAGAATGGAAGTTTTTAGAACTCTAGAGAAAACTTCAAGTTGTTGTGCTGCTGTGGAAATACTCGTAATTTCACCTTGAAACCCAGCATCTGATATCAACTAAAACAAATATATGAGCCTCAAGCTATCATACCAATTATTAATTACCTTAATGGTGAAATTTAACATCAGACAATCAGGATACTCTTCGGCCAATCTATATATTAACGATCTCCAAGTCGGATGTTCTATTAATTGTGTCAACCAAGCGGGAGTTTCTACATCTTGTGTGAAAATAATGTCAGCTTTTTTTGGATCGAATGTTTTCAAAATCATATCTTTCAAATGATTTTCCACCATCGCTTGAACATCTTGCACTTTAACGCCTGTAAGCAAGGGAGATTAAAACTTTATTCACCAATAAATCTTCACTTACCTCCTATAATCAACCATTCTGCAATTAAATTTGCCATTTGTGCAACAGCTGTATAGTTTGATGATAGTTCTTCAATAACTTGAAGAGGATTGCCTCCAGATTGAAAATACCGTTTTAGCTGCGTGAATATTCCAGGTTCCATAATATAGTCAGGTGTTGCGAATTTTTCAGCGCATTCTTTAAGAACCACTTCGGGATTTTCAAGTTCTTCGCCAGGGTCAGACTAAAAATTAATTTTGTTAATAGTGTTGTTGTTGAAAGAATACTATAAATTACCTCCAAATCCATTCTGTCCCCCGCGTCTAAATTTCGATCGTCGTAATCGTCATCCATAGTTAAAGCACATAAAATGTCCAATTTAATACGTCCGATCTCTTGTAGTCAAACTAACAAATGATTGTTTAGAAAATTTAGAGGTTATGTATGTTTACGAAATTATCTATTTTTATTAGTTCTTTTTCTTCTAGACTTGTATACTCGTGGTCACAATTTTCATAGATTATACCCAGTGGTACGTATGGTTTTGATTTAAAATTTTCAACATTTTCACTAATATGCTAATGAATTGTACGTATATTTTGATTTGAAATTTTCAAAATTTGCAAACGAATTATACAAATATTTCATTTTCAAAAGAACAGCTATCAATTAATACTTTGGTCTAGTTTAGTGTTACTCTATCTGGCGTCGAAACTTGGAACTGTTTTGTGTGACAAGTAAGCTTAAGAATACTTATATGATGGAATTTCTTCGGGATAGCAAGTTTTATAAGAGTTATTTGTAGTTTTTACTCAAATTCGCATCAGTTATTAGATCAAAATTAACTCTTTTTGAGGTTATTCCTATTTTCAATTTTAAATCTGAGAATCTTAAAAGTCAGTGTCCCTTCTAGAAAAAGTATTCTAATACTAAAAACGAGTTCAATAAAAAATATTATTTCAAAATTCATATAACAATTTCAATCATTTATTGCAACTAAAAAGTATTCACTCCTAAATAAATATTAGAATTAAAGAGTATTTTAATAAATATTCGGTGAATCTTTTAAGCAGATTCTTCAAAATTCTCTTTCGATATACAACTTCCATTGGAATAAGTATGATCACAAAGATAGCACTGATGAATTTTTGTTACGTTATCAACCAGCAAATTTCTCCATGAAGACTTGAGCGAATACGTATGATCCACTAAATAAACACTATTTCCTAAATATTTAATCGAATATGTGTGATCTTCCAGGGCAGAACAGTTCAAATCGATCATATCTTCACAATTATTCGTAAGCATCACTTTAAAATCATTTTTAAGCTTATTTTTAATCTCACTGTAAGTTTTTCTAGTTTCACTCTGTTCCCTTTCGTTTTCTAAAACTTCTTCAGTCTTGACACTCACAAATTCGATTTTTTTATGAGCATCCACATGTTTTTCAAACATAATCAGTGATAAAGTCTTAAAACCACACCAATTACACAAGTATTTTTTCTTATGTGCTGTTATACTATGCTGATTAAACTGCTTTCTGTTGTTCGTGTTGAATAAGCACAAATCACAATTGTACGAAACTATATCCTGATGTTTTCTGACCACGTGACGATTCAGTTCTTCTTTTCCCTTAAAATTAATAGAGCATAGATAACACTTGTACGTTTCCATTTTTACCGAATGATTTTTAAATTGTACAGCTGAATGCTTGGTTTTTATGTGATGCTTCAGTTTCTTTTGTTGATCCGTTTCAAAATCACAAAAATGACACTCAAACGTTTCCGTTTTAAAGTGCATATTGTCCATGTGTTGTGCAACTGTGCTTTTACTAGCACACTGAAAAGAGCATAAACTGCACTTAAAGTCTACGAACTTCAAAGGAACTCCATCGATGCTATACCTCAAAGAAATTTCCGGTCCTACATCATTCCTCTGTAAAAGACTGCACTGAATACTTTTTGTATCTTTATCACCTCCTTTTGAATGAAAGCTGTCATCATGATCCCTTAAATTCGCTTTACAATTAGCATAGTAGCCACACAGGTTACAAACCAAACTGGAATCAGATATCGACTTTTCATTCATAATACTGGTCACGCTACAAAAAAATTCTATCAACTAAAATAAACGTAAACCAATAATAAACTAACCCATTTTCAACAAAACCTTCTCCTTTCATAACCCAAGTCTTTCCATTTCCATCAACAAAATGATCTACTAAATAATCAACATTATCCTCTATGTGTTCATCAGGATTAACTAATTCAATATTAGAAAAAAATGTATCGAATGGTACGTCTTCTTCCAAACAAAAGCTGTCTTCAGTTCTGAAAATGATCATGAATATCTTCAAAACTTGTGAATTACTTCATACCTTTCATCGTCATCCCAAACATTTGTATCAACTTTGATTGTCTTCATTATTTCTTCAAAACTATTTTGATTACTTTGTTCCCATGGTGTTGATTCCATGGGTTCAATTTTGACTAACGTCTCCATACTTGATATGAAAATAAAACTAGACTATAATCTGAAAAATTACACCTAATTCAATTATTTAAAAATAAGAATGAAATTGGTGTTACAGCTGTCAAATTGATTGAAGGTTATGTTTTTATTGATATATAACTGACATATTATTTTTAAATTATTACTATTAATGACGTTTCGTCCTAGAATATTTTGTTGTAAAACAACTTCAAGGTATTTGTAAATGAAGGGCTTTAAACTTTTTAGAAAATTAGATAATATCAGTAAGCTCACGTAAATAAGTATCTGTGGACCACAGATAAGTGACATATATTACTTTAACTGTGGACTCATACAAATTGGTTAATATGTTCGAACACTGTAAATTTCTTGTTTGGTTGCTTCCAAACAACTTATTTTCAAAATGCAAAATTTACAAAACTTTTCAGAATAAAATGCTGTCTTGTAGTAAGCTGCAAAAACACTGCATTAATTCAAATGAGTTGGCCTGATTCATAGATATATATATATATATATATATATATATATATATATATATATATATATATATATATATATATATATATATATATATATATATATATATATATATATATATATATATATATATATATATATATATATATATATATATATATATATATATATATATATATATATATATATATATATATAGAGAGATCCATATATCCAAAATGATATATTCAGCTACTCTGTGGTTCGCACACTGGATTTTATTACTCGGTTGCTTTCAAAAAACCTACTCCCCACACATCCTATTTTTTTATATTGTGAGATCGATTTTTAATAATTTTTCTAAAAGTGAATTGCTATCACTTGATACCAAAAAACGGAATAAATCTGAAAGAATTAAAGATACCTTCATGCCTTTGCTTGATATATGTATATAGCAGAATTTCTAAAATCTATGGTTTACCCTGTCATCGCGAAAAGCGCTTGTTGGCAAATGTTGGTTATGTCTGGTTTGTTGTTTGAGTCGTACTTCTTTGTATTTTGGTAATTATTGTCGATTTTGTTTGATTCACTTTTTCATATTTGGTAAAATATGGCTACCAATAAAATAAAAAAACGGCCTAGAAGGCAAATACCTAACCTCTGTAGAATTTGTTTAACTGGAAGTTCTTCAATGATAGATTTAACGCAATTTTTGGATAACGATGAAAATATCGGCATAAAAGAAGCTTTGGAAGCGGTGATGTGTTGCAAGGTAGACAAACAACTTGTTGATCATAAATGTTGTCTTAATTGAATCATATTTACAGGTAACATTATCCAAGAATATTCCAAAACAAATATGCTCGATGTGCTTAAGTTTACTACGAATATCTTACAATTTAAAAATCCAATTTGAATTATCACAAAAAAAAATATTCGGAAAATTCGAATCTGAACCACCTGATTTTAAATATGAACAAATCAAGAAGGAAGAAACTAAAGATATTAACAGTGAAGTAGAATTAATTTATGGACAAGAAAAGTACAGTCTAGGAGATATTTTAATAGTTGAAGAAGACATAAAACATGAGAATTACTCACAATTCCTTGAAAACTTAGGAAAATCTGTAACAGTTGAATACTCTGGAAAAACAGAGGAACAATTAAAATATTCTTTATTAAATACAGTTCCAGATGTTGAAATTGTTGAAAAAACATTTAATGATGATATCGAGTATGAAACGATAGTTATTAAAACAGTATCTGACGACGAAGATATTTCGTATTCTTGGGAACAACAAGTCTCTGCAAATACTGTTACTGATAGTTTCAAGACTAGTGGTAAAAAACGGGGTGGCAGAAAGAGCAAATACCCACAATCATTACTTGATAAAATAAATTCACTTATTATTGAAGGTATGTTAACGTTTTTCTTTGACATAAACATATTAGGGAATGGAAATTTCAGGTAATGTTGAAATCAATAGTGAAGATGAAAATAAGGAGAAAATGCATGCATTTGATGAAGAAAGTGAGGAAGAATCAATGGAAATTGAAAAGTACAAAAAAAAGAAAAGATGGTCTTTCGAAGAATTGCAAGAGATTGAAAAGTATATAATCTATGGCACAGGTTAGAATTACTATTTCCTGTTACAATTTCAACATTTTTCAATTCTAGGTGAAAAAACTGAAGTTTCAAAAGAAAACCCATTTGATTTTGTGGGTGTATCAGACGAAGCCAAGGAGAATGATGTAGAGTTAGATATGCTTGGATTGCATAAAGAAAATTTAAACGCACCCTTTGAAATAGACAATACTGTGATAACTGACAAATTAGTTCTCGAAGCCATGAACACAAAAAATGTTTGTCCCCATTGTTCGATGTCTTTTGCTACAAGAATCAGTTTGAGAAGGTACTGTACAAAAATTTTTCAATTTATATAAGTACATGAAGTTATTTTATCAGACATATGTTTTCTGCTCATAAACGAGGATATCCACTAGTACGTAGACCAAAAAGAGAAAAATTGTCGAGAGATGCTAGAATCAAGCGTAGAATCGAAAGCATTAAGAAAAAACTGAATAAAAATCCGATGCTCTGTCAGATATGCGGATATATTTCAAAATCGTCGGGAGGTGCAAAGTATCATTCGTTAACGCATGGAGACAAGATGTACCCTTGCGATCAGTGTCCTAAAAAATTCTACACACCTTCTCACTTGAAAAATCACCGAGAGTACAAACACGAAGCCAAAAAGTGAGTATTATTCTTAGACTTACCTGATTTTAGCAAGAATCCATTAATTATCATTATGTTATGGAAAACTTTGTATTATTGTTAAAACAATTGAATTTAGTTTGGAAAATTAAGTGTTACCAACTTGACATAGAAAACTAATACCAACCTATTATCATAGAATGTGATAATATTCTGTGAAAACTTGCTATCTTAATATTCTCATTCTGTTGACATTGCTAGCTTTTGTACAATATATATTTTGGTTAATTTAACCAGATCCTTCAGCAATTCTCAATTTTTCTCCTCTCTATTTATGTAAATGTCGCTGCTATTGAAAATCGAAAATAATTTTGCTCAACTGAGCAGAGAATAAAATTTTCATGATTATTCAACTTATTGATGAATTTTCGATCAAATTTGTTTCATGTAGTTGGTACAAGTTTCGGATATGTGGATTGGAAAATGCACTTAATTTGTCATTGGAAAATTCTAGGAATTTGATTCTGATATTATTTAAGAAAATTTTTGAGTTATATATGGCTGGTTAGAAAAAGATGCATATACCCCATATATTTGTTATCTCTATTTCACATATTAAGACAAATTTTGTTTTTAGATCAATTCATCTCTGTCCTCTATGCGGCGAATATAGAAACTCAGCTACAGCTCTATCATATCACCTCAAGAAGCACACCCATGATCAAAGAAAATACCCATGTAATATATGTGGTATCAAGTTTATTGTTAAGAGTGCTTTGAATAATCATTTGAGAAGGCACAACGGAGATCGGCGTTTTCCTTGTCAAATTTGTTCTAAATCTTTCTTTACAACCAATGAATTAAAGAAACACTTCATGACACATACAGGTGAGTTTTTACGAAGTTTATTCATCTAATCGTCAATAATTTTGAGAATTTTAATATGTAGAATGAATGCTTGATTCTGGTTATATTTTAGGAGAGAGACCATACCAGTGTAATTATTGTGATAAAAGATTTGTCACCCCGTACAATCAAAAGGTTCACATGATGACCCATGACGGTCCATTTCTTTGCGAATATTGCCATAAGGGATTTATAGATCCAGAAATGTTGACTCTACATCTGAAGCATAAGCATCGAGTTGATGTTATTACAAGTAAGTGTGAGAAGTTCTTTTAATGTTTGAACCATTTGGGAGGGCAGATGTTACATTCAAAGTGTAGAAACACCAAATTAATTAATCGAAGAAAGCCTTCTTAAATGGAATACTAGGAGTAGTAAAAGGAACTTAACATAATTTAGAGGTATTGGGAACAAACCAAACTATTTTCGTTATTCATCACTCTCTCTAAATAATACTAAAAGTTTTTCTACATTTTCAGACGTTGTGAGAGAAGCTGCATCGGACGAAGAAGAAAATTCGAATGGTAAGTTGAGGATTCCTTAGTTGTTAAAAAGTTAAAAAGAAACGTTTTGAAGCTGCCATCATGGTACTGTCATGGAAGATGCATCTGAAAAGACGATTACTCGAATTACACACTAACAAGAAGAGTTACTGAAAACAAAATTTACAAGTCTTTTTTTAACAGGCTGTGCTTACTACATGCCTACTTCTATTTCATGCTAGAAACAACTATAAAAAATATATATATTTATTCATAAAATACATGCACATGCGAAATGGATAAATTTGAAGCTTACTTCTTCTTCCCCTTCTTGCCTTTCTTACCTTTCCCCTTTTTTTCTGGCGGTGGTGGTGGAGGCGGTGGGGGTTCGGGTTCAGGCTCCGGTGGCGGGGCCACTTCTTCTGCCGGTTTCTCCTCTATCGGTATATCTTTCTCCAGTTCCCTATTTATGATTTTGTAGAAATCTGCTTCGGCAACTTGTACAAATTCGTCTTTGTACGGATCCTTCTCTTCCTCCTCTTCTTCGCCCTCCTCTCCCTCGGCTTTCGCTGTCTCCTCTTCTATGACATGCGTGGAACTCTTCGTCTTCGCCTTCAGACGGATCTCACGGTTCCTGGCCTCGAGAATCTTCTCTCTTTTGGCTTCGCGCTCGAACATCTGCAAATGATATGTTAACTCCGAAAGATCTAGGAGATATACTTACAGCGGTGAGGAGAATCTTGTCGTTTTTGTTGCTGATGGCCAGATTTTCAGAAAACTCGACCAAGTACACGGTTCCCTTTTGGTTTCCTATGGCGATCATTTTGCCGCTGTCGTGGGTACGTATTCTGGTCAAGGCCTCGTCGCAGACTTTAACTGACATCGATGCTTGCCGCTGCTGTTGCAGGATGTCCCAGACGTCTAGGATACCGTCGCTTCTCGTGGTGAAGAAAGATGACATTCTGTAAATATCGACGTGTCTGAAAGGCTTTTCTCATTTCCTCATTGCCCCGCCTTACCTGGTGGGACTCCACGCGCCGTCCGTTAACAGAGCCTTGTGATAACTGGTCCACATAATGGCGCTTTCTTTGCAATCTTCGGACCAAATTCTGGCAGTCCAATCTCCGATCGTTATAAAGTTCTTGATGAAATTTGGGTTCCTCTGACAGGCGAGTACGGGACCCAGATGCGCGTTATACTTGGCCGTCATCTTCTCTATCGCAGTCTTGCCCTTACGGTTGCCCGAAATGACGTAGCCCAACTCGGTGCCCACCATGAATCTGGTGGGTATCGTAGGTTCGTATTCCAGACAAGAGACGCCCATTGCCTTAGATAGCGACTGGTCTTCGTCTTTAGCGGCGTGTAGAATCAGGGTTTCGGTGGGTTCTGTTAGATTTCTGGCGTCCCACCTGGATGAAACGTATGTTGGCGAATTGGAGGAAGAAACCAAGCGGTGTTGTACTCACCATTTGACCTGGCCATCGCTGGAACCGCTGAAGAAGTCCGTTCCGGACTTGGTGTTTATCCAGCACACTCTGGATACTGGATCTCGGAAACTGCTCTCCATGATGCTGGTGGCGATGGGTTCGTAACCTTTCCTGGTGTCCCAAACGCCAACTTGGCCGTTGAGGTGACCGCTGACTAGGGAATGCGGATCTTTTGGGTGATACTCCAGACAAACTATGGGGTGCTCCGGTTTGAATATGTGAAGCGGTTTGTTGGGATTTTCTGCAAGAATATAATCGTAATCGAGAACATAAAGTTTTCCAATTCGTGAAATGACAAAATTCGTAAATATTGGCGTAACATTAAATAGCACTCTAATTAAAATCCGTGGGCTCGAATCCGTGGCGCAATCTTAGATTTTCTATAAAATTTGTGAGTACAAAACGAGTGGAGAAATTAGTAGGCAGTTTGAATATTTCATGTTAACAATATTAAAATAATCTACATCGACAGGTCACCGCGAAATAGCGCAAGTAAATGTGGCAACAACGTCCTACATTCAAATACATGCAATTCTCAAAATAACGAAATTGCAGACTCAAAAACTAGTAGAGTGAAAATGAGTGGAAAAAGTTGATAAACATAATCTCAGTTAGGTTCTAAAGCCTCCGGGTTCGAATCCCTTGTGTGATTTTAACATTTTTCTAGTTAAGAAGTAGGAGTTGGAAAAAATTGACGAGGAACTAATACCATCGAGGCTGATGTTGACTTATTTTCATGTTAGTGAATCATATGCAGTCATACAACCATGTCGATCAAAAGTCAAGGTAATGTTAACAGTTTTCTTTGACAACCTTTCACGTGCAGGAGGTGGCGCCCTCTTGTATTCGCCATGTTCACTCTGATTATGACAGTTGAATTTATTAATAATTCTGGTACTTACCAATCTCCCAGATAAAGGAATACGTCGATTCGCTGTCGATTGCAGCTTGAAATATCAGATTACAGTGGGAATTGGCAATTTTAGTCTGGCCGTCTGGCGACCAAGATATGTGGGTTATAGGTCTAGTTGGCGTGACTTGGTCTTGAAAGACGTTCACAGTTCTCGCGGAACTCTTTTCCACCAACGGAGTTGGTTCAACGTCTGAGAAATACTGCTGGTAGATATTGATGGCGTTATTTTGAAGAACGCAATTTTCCATATTCTGAAATTTCAAACGTGAAAACAAATCGAGTATCGAAAACCTCACGTACCTTGCATAATGCCATTAAAGTATGGGCGTAGTTTTCTTCTTTTTCCACCTTTCTCTTGTACCGTTTGGTTTGTTCTTCGTCCATGATGTTCACGTCTTTTGGCCATCCTCCCTCGACGTGGTTCATCAAACCGTTCGTGTATTCCGCCCTGGTGGTATTTAGTTCATGGGCGGCGAATTGGGGTGCCCCTTGTTGAGATGCGTTTACTGGATCTCTGTAAATTGAACGATGCGAATATTTTCCTTGTTGAGATTGCCTTACCTTAGAATATATTCCCGTAGCAAGTTTTTGTCGGGCAGGTAATTATCGATCAGTTCGGGACCCTTATCTGTAAATAAACATTGCCGGCCGAATTCGGACCTCTTCTTCTGATAAACGTATTGTATTTCCATTTTTCACTTTATTTCTTTATACACTTAAATTATATTTGATCTGCCGACATTCTGAATGTCTTGTTTATTCAATCAAGTTGATTTGGCAACGTAAGTTGTTATGGTAACTCATCTTTAATATTAGTTAATTTGTTTTCATATAAAACTTCAATCTTACACGCTCAATTTGAATGAACAATAAGAACTAAAAATGAAAAAAATCATTGCGATGTTCCCATAAAAACATTTAAAAGTATCTATTCAGGTACCACCCCCTCTTTTAAATATGGATTCGTTCGAATCAGGAGTTATTTTCTGTGCTCGTGAAATAATCAGTTCAAATTATATCGAAAAATGTAAATGTACGGGGGCAATCCACCGTCTTCTATATGTCGTTATTACAAATAGGATAGAAATTGAGATTTTGAAATTTAATGTATCTGTTTGAATCGGAAATAGTGAATAATGTTGAAATTCTTATTGAACATGAGCCAGTATCCATAACTCGAATCAGCCTTCCTTACCATAACATTGTGTTAGGTAATAAATCAGGGATTCAATATAAGATAAAGAGCAATTAAGTATTAATGCCAGTGAATGAGAAGTTCAGTATAGATTGATATAGAAGGAATTCAGTATTATTAGGCTTTTAGTAGATTTGGTATTTAGTATATCAGGCGATTTTAATATATAAACTAGTTCAATGCTATTTAAACTTGAAGTTTATTTAAATAATGAATACTTATACAATTTATTTCAAATAATATCTTGATTCACTCCGTTTCTTTATTCTGAAATATAAAAACTTCGTGAGAAATATATTTTTAAGGTATTTGAATAATTACCATTTTAGCTATCAATTGACAAAATTTTTTCTGTCAATATTAATTCGATTAATTTTTGAGCTTTCAGTATATTCTCTATACAAATCAAGTCTATCTTTGAATGATAAACTTGCAATTTTAGGTTTTGAATCACCAATTTCCGTTTCAGAAGCTGAAATACTTGATGGATTGACTTTATTACCACAACCAGAAGAAGATAATTTGGATTTCGAGGGTGACTGAGGTGATATAACTTCAATCAGTTTGGATTTTTGATGCAAAATGTTGACTAGTTCTGAATGTATCAGTTCTTCATGTTGACGAAGTCTTTCAGAATGTTTATATTCTTCGAATATTTCTTGCAGTTCAGTGTGACTGAAATGATATCAGAGAGAATGAGAGTGTAAATAAATTTTTATCTTACTTTTCCATATTTGTTGTATACTATCGTGGTTGTGAATAAATTATTTTCTTTATGATGTTTTAATTGATGCAATAGAAATGACAGGCTTTTCAAATTGACAAGTTGGTATGGTGAGTATTTTTACTGGCTATACATATACAACAGTGATAAAACCGCTCCTGACCTATGCCGCCATCGTATGGTGGCCTGCACTGGAAAAAAATCAATAAGATCCAAAGGCAAGCATGTCTGGCAGTTACGGAAGCTTTGAGATCCACACCCACAGCCTCCATGGAGTGCCTTCTGATCATCCCTCCACTACATATAGTGGTGGAGGAGGTGGCCATGAGGGCCTCTTTGAGACTGTGGAGGGACAGAAATCCTCTGGACACTCCGCATCCCTGAACAAAATTAGAGAACTCCGACCTGACCTTCTCACAAGAGGAGATCAAACTACTTTGACGAACCCTACAAAGTAGTTATTCCACCAAAAGAAATTTGGATCACACCCCACGCCTTACTCACACCACAGGGCCCCACCTGGTTTACATATGGGTCCAAAACCGGGACGGGTACAGACATTGGCGTTCACGGACCTAGGGCAAACATTATGATTGCGCTGGGAGACAACGTCACCGTAACACACGCAGAAATATTTGCTAGTCTCCGGTGCGTATAGGAAAACTAACATAGGAACTATAGAGACATACATCTGCATATGCTCTGATAGCCAAAACGTCCTTAGATATCTTGAAAATACGAATGTTACATCCAAACTGGTTGACAAATGCAGAACAGCACTTTGATAACTCAGTGCTACAAACAGTCACTCTGATTTGTTGCCAAGGGCATCGAAGGAAACAAGATAGCAGACAGCCTCGCTAAAAAGGCTGTCAGGCCGATGGGACTAGAACCAATTCGGACCATCCCATGGCCCAATGTGCTCTCTTTCTTTCAAAACTGGACCACCACCGAGGCCCAAAACTACTGGGCAGGCATTTCGGGACTGAGAAAGTCAAAAAGACTCATAAAAGAAGAGGGACATCTGAACACCCAGCGCCCTAATGATCCAGGAGGCCCCCTACAACCGTCTTGCAATCTTCATCAAGTTTTTGCAAGACAAATAACACAGCAAGCACAATGAGCTAAACGGCCTCATTACTGCCCATATGGGCGCCGTGGAGGAAGAAGAAAGAAGAAGAGTATTTTTATTGAATTAAACTTTACAGCTTTTTTACTATAATTTCAATTACAATTTTATGGTTACAATCTTGAAATATATTTTATTGGTCCCAAAAAATTAATTATAAAATGGATTGTATGTTATCCAGTGTGCCCTGTTTTGTTCCTTTTCCGATTGGTGACTTGTGAAAAGAGATTTATAAACATCTGAAACTTGCGGATCCTTTGCAACACTGTACTCGGATTTCATCTTTTTTGTATCAATTGCAGACTCGTGGAGCTTTCCTGGCCTTTTTCCAACATTTGAAGGACCAGCTGTTGGCATAATGGGTGTAGCCTAAAAGAAAATTGAAATTACAACACAATATTCAACAAAGTAAATTTGACAATACTTACAAATTTTTCCACCTTTATAACTTTCTTTTCCTCTTTCTCCACATCATCAACTTTATTACTTTGTTCTGGTTCTACTTTGATCTTTTTTTCTTTAATTTTCTTCTGTTTTAGTTGTCTTTTTGCCATTCGTTCTCTCATAATAATCAGATCTTCTTCATTACCATTTATCACAACTACATCATCTGTTTCAAAAGATTTTTCACACTAAAATGAAGAAAAACATTAAAATTTCCAAAATATTTATATTTACGCTTACTTACTTTATGACAAATGTTGGTATTGATTTGTTTTAATGCTCTCTCTGAAAATACACAACCGCAAGTCCAAATAGCAACAAATCTAAACTTGCCGGTCATTTCTAGACCTATGACGGGGCATATAAAAGGAGATGGTCCAAGATTGGCCCCTCTTTCCTTTGTTTCATGCTCTTGGTACGTTGGATTCGGAGTCAAATTTAATTGTTTGATGTCCTGCGGAATGTAGTTTATTATATAATTACTAATTTGAATATTAAACTCACTTTTAAACTTTTGATATGACTAGTTTCCTTAGGCATTGCAGCCTTATTCAATAAACCTTCAATCATAGAAAGTTTGTTATAAAGTCTTCCGAGTCCACAAATGACTATTGGATTTTGTAAAGGTTGTTGGGTGAGAGCACAACATCTCCATTCGAAACTGCGTTCAGAGTCCTTATCTTTCTGTGAATTACAAAGAATATTGAAATTATTCTTCCATAAAAATACATGGAAGTTTACTCACTGCTTCAGGTTTCTTTTTTGTTTTCACTAATTCATCTCTTCTGGGAATCGTTCCACCATCACAACCCATTTTTAATATTTTTCAATTCAATCTAATATATTATGACAATAACAGATAACTTGATTTGAAGAAGTCCGTCAACTTTGGTGTGACAAATAATTTTGACATTGACATAAATAACGTATGAACTACTTTCGTATATAATAGTTCAAATGTATCACAAGACATTCGAATTGGAAAGGCTTTTATACGAAATTAATTTTCATATTTATTTAAACACACAGTATGGTCTTCTTTGTTAATAGATTAGTTACAGCAGAAATTATTTTTAATCAAATATTTCCATTCAGAAAAAATCGCTAAGATCTTTCTTATTTATATCCCAAAAAGTATATCAGTAGAACTATTTGAACGACTGAATATACGATATTAATAAATCGCATAAATGATTCGAACCGAAATATGGATATATTTATTATTATCAGTTAACAATTTTTTGAAAATCGCAAATGGTTGTTTTTCGGGTCGATTCGATTATTTCACAATGAAAAAGAAATATTTTTCTATGGCGATGTTTTCATTGGTTCAATTTGGTTTGATCGTTAGAAATCAAATAAGCTTTTGGAAATTAAATTGCTATCTACAGGTATTACTTCTGGGTTGACTAGCGACAGTTTCGTTCTATAATCTATTTTCCCAAGTGTTCCATTCCTAGGTGAGTGTTTTCATTTCCCTATATTGAATAAATTTGCTGATTAAACGTCGATTTATATTAAATTTGGTGGATTCCTATATCTGCAATTTTTGGTGGTAGTCAAGTACACATAACTTCCACTGGTTGGAAGGATGAGTACAAATAGCCCCGGGGATTCTCCCCGGGTTCGCACATTATTATCGCCGAGGGCCTTAACGGCCTATAATCAAGTAGAAACAGATAATATCACGAATAGAATTAACTTAGATCTTCTTAACGAAGAAATAATTCAATTGTCGAAGTACGCCATATCCGAAAATGATCAAGGTCTTCTACTTGAACTTGATGCTTTATCACAGGCTGTCAAAAAAAGCAATGAAAAAAATTCGAAGTATAACAATAAGAATAACTTCCGTTATAAGGAATCTGACCTCGGACCGTATGTCGTGATTATAGAATCTTTAAATGAAAATATCAGAGATCTCAACCCTCTAAGTATAGGGAAGACATTAAATAATAAAGAATTATATTCTAATCTGAACATTGTTAATATAACCCGCAAGGGACTGAAGCGAGTGGGAGTGCAGTTTAGTTCAGGGTTACAAGCAAATAAATTTATTGAATATAACCATTTTGATAAAAAATATTTTGATGTTCATATACCTGCTAGGTATGTGACAATTGCTGGCATAGTTCGCGATATTGGTATTGATATTACAAAGGAAGAAATTATAGAAATGGGTAAGGGTATGAACCCTGAGGTTAATATTAGTAGGGTTAGGAGATTCAATCGTAGAATTAATTCTGACAATGAACAGAAACTAGTCCCCACTAGGACATGTCTTATCACGTTTGAAGGCAATTGTCTCCCCAAATTCCTGTCACTATATAACAATAGAATAGAGGTTGAGCTATATATTCCACCACTTATTCAGTGTAATAAATGCTTGAGATATGGGCATGTAAGGGCATTATGCCGAGCAAGATTTAGATGTAGTACTTGTGGAGCATCACATGAAGATGAGCTTCCTTGTGATGAGGAACTCAGATGTATACATTGCGCAGGAGCCCATTTGGCAAGAGATAGAGGTTGTAGTGAATATATTAGGCAGGGTAAGATCAGAGAAATCATGGCTTTACATAACCTTTCATTGTATGAGGCTGACCATATTTGTAAGGCGAAGAAGAATGCACCAATACCATCAGAATTCAAAGCTCCAGTTAAAACCGGAGGAACGCAAGAGGTGCTAACTACATCCCCCCGGAAAACTTATGCGAATATTGTCAAGAATAATATTAGGCCATCCAATCATACAAACTTGAATACTGGCAATATGAATAAAATTAAAAGGAAATATTATTATGACCGTATAGAACATGAACAGGCTTTGTGGAAATACTCACCTACCTACCCGAAAAGACCATATATAGCTTCCCAAAGGTCAACACAATCACAGCCCCAATTACCTATAATAGTAGAGACTGCAGCAGATATTCATCAGAACCCAATTGAAAATTTATTAACCCAAAAATCAGACCAAGATGCTAAAAATGCTAGACAGATTGTTACATACACAGAGGGGTATTTGAGGGAGGGGGAGAGGGTGGAAGCTATGGATTTATCCATGGGGTCCTTACCTTCTTCGGAACTCTGATGTCTTCACATTTCAAATTATCTGTTGTTCCTGCAGCCATCGGGGTTGGCACGGGTCTGCGTGGGGTGGGTGCGTCCCGGTGTGCGTTTGCTCGTCGTGGGTGTCGTCTGGCATCGGTGGCTGCTGAAACAACATATTAGAACAAAATTTAATAAGAGTCCGGATTACATAGATTTAAAATTAGTTCTTCTTGCTGTGCGTATAGAACTATGGCTAAGATAATACAGTGGAATATTAGGTCTATGTATATTAACTAACCTGAGTTGCAACTTCTTATTAGGGATAATGATCCGGATGTTATTGTGTTGAATGAGACATTTTTGAAAGATTACCAAAATATAGGAATTAAAGGATATAATATAGTTAGGGAAGATAGGGATGATGGTTATGGTGGTATAGCCATTGCCATTAAAGATACAGTATAATTCTATTCCATTACATTTTGTAAATCTACCTCAAGACCTTCAAATAATGGCAGTTAAAATAGGGACATGTCTTATCTTTAACGTTTACATTCCCCCAGACTTATATCTCAGATCTAGGCACATAGAAGAGATAACTCCATATTTACAGGGTAAATTTATCTTGATGGGAGATTTTAATGCGCAGAACCCCATCTGGGGATCAGTAATATGCAATCATAATGGGAAGATTATTGAAGATTTCTTGAGGGAAGAGGACTTTTATTTGATGAATGATGGCACACCCACCAGGGTGACACCGCCAGGCATTAATAAGAGTGCTCCGGATCTAACTATTACCTCCTTGGAACTTGCTAATAACTATACCTGGAATGTAATAGGAGATAGAGGTACAAGCGATCACTTGCCGATTTTTATTAGTCTGGAGAACATATCTAGTAAACTTCCAGTTCAAAATAGAGCTCCTTATCTTAAGTACAATTTCAATGAGGTTAATTGGGATCAATTTAATGTATCGGTTCTCAGTAAGTTTAAAGAAAATAACTTCGAAAACTATGAAAACTTTATAAAAGTTTTGACTGAGGTGGGCGAGGAAACAGTCCCCAAATATAAGAGACATAAAAATGAGAAGTATTGTGTACATTGGTGGGATGAAGAGATATCAAATCAAGTCAAAGAGAGAAGAGATGCACTTAAAGCATTCCTCCGGGTCCCCAGTCAGGAAAATTATACTTGTATGATGAATAATGTTGGCAAGGCTAGGCAACTTATTAGGAAAAAGAAAAAGGAGTCATTCCAACTTTTCTGCGAAAATTTGACATATGCGAACCCTAAAAAAATGTGGGGAACGGTTAAAAAATTTTCGGGAGTTATTCAATCAAGAAAAAAACCAATATTATCGGAAACATGTGCGCTTGGTATCCTTAAAAGACTTAGTCCTCCTTCTCCCCCCCAACATGAGTTGTTGAAAAATGGACGTATGGCACCCCCGTTTAAATTTTTTAGAATTAACGTTAGTACTAAAAAATAAGAGAAATACAACTCCAGGACTGGATGGGCTGGGGTACACGGTATATAAAAATCTATTACCTTCAATCAAATTTAGAATGTTAGATATATTTAATGATCTACTAATTCATGGAAATATTCCTAAGGCTCTCCATTCCTCTATTATAATTCCCATCAATAAAGGGGGTAATGACATGGAAGATCCGTCGAATTTTCGACCAATAGCATTATCTCCCTGCATAACTAAATTTATGGAAAGCATTATTAAGCTCCGTATTGAAAGGGAAATTGAAAATAAGTTAGGTGAGGATAAAAATATATTTGGATTTAGAAGGGGGAAATCTGTCCAGGACTGTATAACTCTGATTACAAGCCATATATATCAGAGCTTTTCTAGAGGAGAATATGTCATAGCGGTTTTCTTGGATATAAAAAGCGCATATGATCATGTCAACATCAGTATATTACATAATGATTTAACGAAGATAGGTATTCCTGATAACATTAATACTCTGATTTATAATATGCTTTGTAATAGGCATGTGAACATTTTCGATGAAACTAATAACAAAGTTCTTGGACCGATTGAAGTTGAATGTGGACTACCACAAGGTTCGGTTATCAGCCCAATACTATATAATTTATACTCGTCAATGCCTGAAGATACCATAACAGGAGGTGTAGTTAGTGTGCAATACGCGGATGACAAGGTTATACTGATATCGGGGAAAAATTTAGAGAGAATGGGAAGCATTCTCAAAGAAAATCTAATGAGAATTAATGAATGGATGAGTGGAAGAAATTTAAATATCTCCGTAACAAAATCTAAGGTCATGTTGTTTGCCAAAGGGAGAAGACCGCAAGAAGTACCAGATGTACGAATTGGCAACAATAAAATCCCATGGACACAAGTGCATAAATATTTGGGCTACCACCTGGAACCCGCACTCAAGTGGAAAATGCACATTGATATGATGTGTGGTGGGGCACTGAAAGGCCACAACATTATAAAATCCTTGGCTAGAGTATCATGGGGATACTCCCCTATGACTCTGTTGAACATATATAAAGCTCTAATTAGACCATATTTGGATTATGGCTCAATTATATTAGGTAAATGTACAAAAGCTTCCCTCCTAAAACTTGATAGAGTACAATACGCGGTGCTACGAACAGTATTGGGCATGATGAAATCGACGCCTACCCAAATTATATTGGCAGAAAGTTGAGAACTCCCGCTTAAACTCAGAAGAGAATGGCTAGCATATAAATTTATATCCAACACTTTCAGATACAAACAACATCCATTACATAAGATACTTGAGATGAACATAAATTCTGGACGATTCTGGAAGGAAGGAAAAATTCCACACTTCATCAAGTTATACAACGATCTGAAGGATAAAAGTCAACTGATATGGAAAGCCGACACCATACCTTATTTTTTACTGAGTACACAGGAAATATTGGGATCGATCAACATGGTCACCTCAGGTCTCCCCAAAAATTCGTTAACAAACGAGGCTGAATTTCGAAAATTTCTCAGTGAAAAATATCAGGGATACACGGACTTTTACACAGATGCCTCAGTATCTAGAAACCCGGATTCGGTAGGTATCGGAATATATGCTCCATCATTGCAACTTAGGCTCCCCGATCATTGGACAATTTGTACTGCGGAAATGTTTGCTATTGGCAGGGCAACACAGGAAATAATTAATAGTAAGCTGGATCATGCGGTAATCATTTCTGATTCACTGAGTGCCCTACAAAAGTTGAAACACAAAAACTTATCTGCTAGTACGGACATAATAACGGTCAGAGTAATACAGTTACTAGAACTTGCAAAAGTTCGAGGAATTAGGGTTGCCTGTATATGGGTCCCAAGCCATTCGTATATCCATAATAATGACATAGCTGATATCTTAGCAAACGAGGGGAGATATCAACAGGAAGTATTGGAAATTGAAGGAGGTCCCCAGGAACTATGGCCAGGTATCAAACAAAAAATAATTAAAAGATGGAATTTAAGGAAAGTAGTGGCACTAAAGGAAGGAACTATGGTGAACTGGCGAATATTAGTGATTTGGGACAAAAAATATGGTTTAGTAAAATCAACAAACCGCGGAGATACATTACCACGCTAATACGGCTCAGGTCGGGTCATTGTCTAAGTAATGCCCATTTGTGTAGAATTGGAGTAAAAGACTCCCCATTGTGTGCATGCGGTGGAGTAGGAGACATTACCCATTTCTTTTTTGGCTGCACTGACAATAAATATAACTCAGAAGTATTATACACTAAACTGACGAAATTCAACTTTAAATTACCGTTAAATATCTTTGAAATTCTATTCTGTGACAACCTTGATGTGAAAGAAATTATTGTACAATTCCTTATATCCAGTAATATAAGGGTATAAGTAAACCACCACAGGTTGCAAATATTATAGCTTTGCACATTATTGTTGCTTTGTTACCAATAGTTGCTTATTCATTTTATCTATTCATTAGTATCATAATCAGTGAATTTGTTTAAAAAAAAAAATCCTATTCCTTCAAACCCCTCATTTAGTGTGATCCTTTGTTTAGAGTCGCTTGTAATGCTCATAACGCTAGTAGTTAGAGAATGCACAATCCCTTTGAATCTTGATATATCGAAAATGCAATTATGATATTGTCTCCCATAAACCAGATAGGCATAATTGGAAACAACCGCAGAGCATATTGATCCCGTTGGATGGAATAGGTTCAGTCCTAGGCTCCTGTAGTTCCCCAGGATCCACCAACGAAGAAAAATAACAAGACTACAGAATTTGGACACATAGCCGCTGGCTGGTCCAGAACTGCTCATTCATCATATGGGGTGCTACGTATGATAGAATAGCTGTATGAGAAGAAGAAGAAAGGCTTTTATACGAAATTAATTTTCATATTTATTTAAACACACAGTATGGTCATGTTTGTTAATAGATTAGTTACAGCAGAAATTATTTTTAATCAAATATTTCCATTCAGAAAAAATCGCTAAGATCTTTCTTATTTATATCCCAAAAAGTATATCAGTAGAACTATTTGAACGACTGAATATACAATATTAATAAATCGCATGAATGATTCGAAATGAAACATGGATATTTTTATTATTATCAGTTAACAATTTTTTGAAATTGCAAATGGTTGTTTTTGGGTCGATTCGATTATTTCACAATGAAAAAGAAATGTTTTTTATGGCGATGTTTTCATTGGTTTAATTTGGTTTGATCGTTAGAAATCAAATAAGCTTTTGGAAATTAAATTGTTATCCACAGGTATCCTTCTTTTTATTATTTAGATTATTTGATGTGTTACTTTAATTGAGTTAAGACCTTGTACTTCTTTTAAACTGTCAAAGTCAGTAAGGGCATGTAAAAAAAAGTTGACAGCAAATTTTGATTTTCTCGAAACCATCTAAAATTTTTCTTTGATATAGAGAAATCCAGCAGTATGAGACCAAGTTTATTGAAAGCACGAGATCCAAGTATAATAACTTGTAATCTAGCTTGTTCAGCAGATAACAATGAAGCAAAAACAGAAAAGGTATGCACATTTCGAGTAACATTTCGAAAGGTTTATTTAATTTTTTCTAACAGGATGAAAAGCATCTTCATGTTTATCTAAGGATAAAAGGAGGGGTACAAAATTACGATGATCTTTATGAAATAGCAGATTCTAGAACATTAATTTCCAAAGTACCCGGAGGTTTCAGTTTGGCCAGAAATATGAACGAAGATATAGTCAAAAAAAAGTATAACTTCACGAAAATATTTGGGCCACAAAGCAGTCAGATTGAAATTTTCGATGAATTAGTAAAACCTAAATTTTTCAATTTTATAAATGGAGAAAATTGCACTCTCTTGACTTATGGAGCCTCTAGTTCAGGTATATAAATATCTCTTGTTTTATTTCGTTGTTGCTGAATTAATTTCTAGGAAAAACTTATACCATTACCGGAACAGCCCAGGCACCGGGTCTTCTTCCAAGATCTTTGGAATATCTATTTAAAACTCTACCAAAGTTGCAAGAGTATCCTGAAGTTAAACCTCTTCCTAATGAAAAAGTTACTAGACTTACAAAAACACAAATTTCACATGAAATGAAAATTAAAGGAGGAATACTAAAGTATAATTGGAAAAATAATGATAAATCTGAACATATCAATACATACCGGTAAGTTTTTTCATTTAATATTCAAGGTATCTTTACATCGAATTTTATCTTAATCCGTTCAGCGGCTTAGTTGTAAGAGTGTGAAGTATAATATATTTAAAAATTTTCATTGAATGAATCTTATGCGGCATATACATAATTTATATTTTGGTTCTCAGTAACATGCAAATGAGACTAGAAGACGTTCCTTCGGCCATGGTGGACGAAATCTCTAATCTCTCTACAGCTGTTTGGGTTTCATTCGCTGAAATTTACAACGAGAACGTTCATGATCTGCTTCAATTGGAAACACCGAAAAGGAAAAAAAAATTAAAATTGGGCAACTTAGACGGGCACACCTATATAAAAAACCTTACTTATGTTTATGTTTCGTCAGGTCTTGAAGCTTATCAAGTACTTCAATATGGGCTGCATAACCAGAAATACGCAAAGACGAAGATTAATGACCATTCTAGTCGGTCCCATTCCATATTTACCATTATTTTTGCCCAAGTCACAAAAACTGGTGACGAATATTCCGTTAGTCGCTTTAATTTTTGCGACTTGGCTGGCGCTGAGAGATCAAAAAAAACTATGAACGTGGGAGACAGACAGAAAGAGTCGAATTCTATAAATAGTTCGTTAATGGTTTTGGGGAGATGTATCGAAGGTGAGTTTATTCTGATTTGATCAGAAAACGTAGTGTGCCATTGATTGAAGTAACTTAATAGAACATCGAAGTTTGTTCACCCTGTACATCATTTTGCTGATGTAATCTTGAAAACTTGAGTGAACAAAATGGGCTTTAGTACTATCTCAAGCAGACTAATGTTGTTGTTCTATTTTTTTGTTAATGGACTTCGAGGTTGCACTGTTCTTTTGTTGCATCTTGTAGTATAATGTATAATTCGGATTAAAGTTTTATAAGTGCTTTTTTTTAAAGGGTTATATCCACTTGCCAAAGGAGAAAAAAAATGCGTTTTTTTGAGAATTTTTCATGAACAGGCCTCTTATTTTATAAATAAATAGAAAAATGTACAGAATTTAATGTACTTTAACAATCAGCGATTCATTTTTGAAAATATTGGATTCCCTTGTTCCTGTGGCCGATCTTCAGAAGAACCTCCAAAAAAAGGTGTCTGGCGGTGCTTCAAATTATCTGAAACCTAAAAAAATTTACTTTTTTAATAGATGAATACAGTTAATGATCGAAAGAATAGTGAAAATTTTAATAAAATGTATGTAAAATCATTGTATGTGATAAAATTTACACTTTAAAGGGTCTTAAGAATCGAAATTCTTGTTAAAAATATTAATCCTTCGATTATTACATGACAAATATATCTAAGAAGGTTGTGTAAAAATTTCAAGCCGATCTGAAAGTAGCATTTCGAGAAAAACGCGTTTAAAGTTTTGGGAACCATTTACATTAAGTTAAAAAAAAAATTACAACTTACATCGAGTCATCAATTCCAGGACCATAAGAGAGACCCTCTGCTTTTTTGTTTGTCTCTAAATAGTCAACTGTTGTCTATGAGACATTCTACTTTCGCGCGTGCGCTCCGTGTCCTCTGCTGACGTAGGCATGAGCATTAGGTCCAAGTGATAATCCCATTGCATTCATATAATAAAGAGATACCTTCAACGATTTTTCAACCACATGGGATTATTTTTGGACTTATTTTCCATATCAACTGAATGTAACTTTCGTTATTGTTTTGTGTAAAATCAACGCATCGTTCCAGTAATTTTTCATTGCTAAAATCTGTATAAATAGAAGAAATAGCTACAGGAACATCAGTTGGTAAGGGTTAATAGTTTTGTTTGTAGCTAGACAAAGTATTCAAGGCTCGTGGTTTTGGAGATAACCATTGTTCATCCGTGACGGTTCCTTCGAGATAAACGAGATTTTGGTTCTCTTCATCTGCCTAGATTTCTACTTAGTGTTCTCAGAACTGGATAGTATTACCGAAATTTGTGAACTCTTTGGTAACATACAATTTAATTTTGACCCAGACATGAAGAAGAGAAGCAGCAATGATCAATGACCAACCTATTCATACTTATATGAGTAAAATTTCTTCACTTTCATCATTCGATAAATTTTTATCTGTATATATTTATTAGTTGATAAGTACGGTGAATATATCTGAATTTTCATGGAAAACAGGATTCATAAATATTATAAAATTGTACATAATATTTCGTATACAAAGGTGATCACTTTTGGCTACGAATGTATTCAACTGAACTATCACGAGTCATCAAATTTCATATTGCGCCTTGAATTTTTTGGCCGAAGCGCTAAAACTGCTGTTCTTGGATTAAAAATATTTTTACGTCTTTTCGGTTGCGATAACAGCCCACTTGTACTTTTCCGAGCAACTCTGTGAACAGCAGCAAGACCTCTAATTATTCATCGACGATTTACAAGCACCAAATCTTTGATTTTTTGGTCGTGAGCTTCGTCGGTCGTGGTTGATGGTCGACCGGGACGTTCTTCGTATTCTACACGTACTCGACCTTTTTGAAAATCTTTAAAACACTCGTAAACATTTTTTGTCTACATAGCCTCATCACCAAAGGCTTTTGCACCATCCTCAATGAATCAATAGCAGAAAATTCACTCCGAAAACAAAATTTATAGCAAATTCTTTGCTCAACAAAGGCAGACATAAAAATCGAAGACTTCAATTCAAGGAGCTTACAAAACGAAGCGTATCTCAAACACTAATGAATATTTTGATGTGAACCTTGACACATATCAAAGACAGTCCTACCAACCTAGAAATAAGAGCACTGTCCCAAATCATTTTGCGCGCGCAGTTTAAAATCTGATGTCACCTCACTTTTTGGACAGCAGCTTCACGAGGCATTCTGATAAAGAAAACTACACACTGAGAAAAAATACAACTTGACTACGTGAAAGACCACGTTCAAGAGACTAAATTTAATTAATTTTAACCTGAAATTTCTAAATATGGTTTTCAGGTGTAAAGTGAACCTTTTGTACTCTTATTTTACGATTACAGACAATATAAATTGCGAGGAGAGACATAGGGGCAACGAGAAGCAACCTCTATTCCGAACCGCGCCCCGTATACTTTCGAACGTTCGGAGACGGCCTTACTAATACACTCATGTCTCCGAAACTGTTTGTCGGGTCAACTTCAAATTTTCGGAGAATATTCCCAAATATATGTACATTCGAAAAATGAAAAATTGATTTTTTGAAAATTAGTGGATATAACCCCTTAACTTAATATCGTAAATAACATTGAATAATTTTGTGTAGGTGTCAGAAATGCTCAGAAGGTATCCAACTGCAAATTGGTGCCATTCAGGGATTCAAAATTGACGTATTTGTTTCAAAGGGCGTTGTCTGGACAAGAGAATATATTCATGGTGGTTAATGTCAATCCGTGTAGAGAATTATTTGATGAAACTCAGCACGTTTTGAATTTTTCCGCCATTGCAAAGGAGGTGATAATCCAACAGCCTGATTTTAGAAAAAAGAACAGGCTTTCGCAATATGTGCTAGGTAGGTAGTAAGAAATGCTAACAAATATAGTATAAGTCCTTTATTCTGTATATATGGCGTGAATATGGTAATTTATATGGGATTATAGGAGATGCATTTCTAACTGACAAAATAAAAAACAATATAATTCAAGTTTTCGACCATATTGATTGATTATTATATTCAGGCAGTAATTTTTTCTTGCTTGGTAGTTTCTGAAAGCTCCTTCAATTCAGACTATAATAGTCAGCAATTTGCTCCTTAAAAATAAGACTTCGTTCCATAGACAAATCAATTGTCATAAAGAAATCATAAAGCTCATTTGCCATTCTTAAACCTTCACTAAGATTTTCCAAATTAAAGGTCACGTTTCCAGTACTTGTTGAAGCCTCGTCTTCAATCAAATCTTCATCTTGTGATTCAAGTAACTCGTGAACGTTACTTGATTCAATCTATTCGAAGCCATATGGTGATATTCCATTCGCAATTTCGGCAGTTAAACTTTAAATTTGTACAGTAGGGTGGGTCAAAAAAAACTAATATTTATTTTTCGCTTGGTACTCTGAACAATAGGTTCCTAAACACCTCTAAGGAAGTCTCCCTGGGTATGAGCTCTTAATTGTACAGAAAGCTCCTCGCCTCACAGTTTTCTATTTTTTTCTTAATATCACATGGAAAATTAATATCTAATAAACTACCAAATTTAACCTAACCGTTAAAAAGATATTAACAGTTGAAGTTTGATTATTTGAAGGCAAATTATTTCTTTTTTATGAATTTTATAACTCAAAGAAAGAGAAATCAATATAAATCATAAAACACATAGTTTATAGGAAATTTACTGCTCTATGAAAATGGTCTCTTATAATTTTTCGATAAGTTAGGCGTTTACGAGATATTCATCGTCAAACATCAATGATTATCAATTTTTCCAGTTTTTGATCAATTCGAACAAAATTTTAATTGAATTTATGAGCTTGTTGCGTTAGGTTATATCTAACCTAACCTATCCTATTGCACTTCGTTGTTTTTCACAATCAGAAGAGGCCACAGTTTGTTCCAGCATTCCATAACATTTACAGCTTTTACTGTATTATCAATTATCATCCATAGATCAAAGTACTGAAATATTATCCGATGATGAGGAGGATATTTTGGCGAAAAAAAAAAGGATCAACGAATTAATAGACTCGATCGCCGATTACTCGTGTAGACTTTCTGAGGAAGAAAGACTTCAGTTTTCCATGAGGGCGGAGTTACTGGCCAAACATCAAAATAAATTCGAAGAACGAATTAATGAATTGGAGAATGAATTTGTAGAAAAAGAAATGGCATTGAAAAGGAAATATGAAATGAAGTTGAAGGTGAAAAAGTTTCTTTTATTTCTCAACGACTTTCATAAATCGTATATTTTATGGTTCATTTAATTTTCAGGCTCACCTATTGTCTATCAAAGAAAAGCACAGCGACTTGAGTATAACTTCGGACAGTTCCGACGATTTTGACTTGAGAACAGTTTTCAAGAAATTCAACAAAAAACGAAGTCCCAGTCCTGAAGTGATAACAGTTTATAGTTCCGACGAGGAGGAGGACAAAGATTTCTGGTTGAACAAAGTTCAAATTCAGGAGTACACCATCAAGGAATTGGAAAAAAAGAAGGAAAACTTGGGAGAAAAAGTTAATAATTTGAAAGTTGAAATTGAAAATAAAAGAGCTAAAATCAAAGAACTCGTAGACCTGGAGGAAACGTTAGAGGAGGATATTTTTGATATAGGAAAACAAAGACTATTCGAATTTATGAATCTGGAACAGCGGTCGATGAAGAAAGATAGTGTTGAAAATGAAAGAGCAGAACTCGATGAATTTCTGAAGATAGAAAAGGTGTTAAAGGACCCGAAAATTGCTGAAATAGAAAGAATACAACTCGAAAAACTTCTAGAGCCTGAAGAGCTGTTGATGGAGAAAGAGCTTGTTGAAAAAGAAACAGCACAACTCAATGATCATCTGCAGATGGAAGAACTGTTGATGGAGAAAAAGGGTGTTGAAACAAAAACAGCACAATGCAGTGATCACCTAGAGTTGGAAGAGCTGTTGATGGAGCAAAAGGTTGTTGAAAGAGAAACAGCACAACTTAATGATCATCTGAAACCGGAAGAGATATTGATGGAGCAAGATGGTGTTGAAGAAGAAACAGCACAATGCAATGATCATCTAAAACTGGAAGAGATGTTGATGGAGCAAGAGCTTGTTGAAAAAGAAACAGCACAACTCAATGATCATCTAAATATGGAAGAGCTGTTGATGGAGAAAGATGGTGTTGAAAAAGAAACCGCTGAATCTCTGGAGATGGTTGAGCTGATAGAAAAAGGGGAGGAGGATGTTGAAAATAAAATAGTAGATGTCGATGAACTTTTAAGGCTGGAAGAGATTATTGAAAAAGAAACAGCAGACCTCAATCATCATCTATTGCTGGAAACCTTGTTGATGGAGCAAGATGGCGTTGAAAACGAAATCAATGAATTTCTGAAGATGGAAGAGCTGATGAAGGAGGGAGAGGATATTGCAAATGATAGAGCAGAACTCGATGAACTTTTGAAGCTGGCAGAGCTGCTGACACAGGATGGTACTTTAGAGCAGGATAATATTGAAATGAGTTTTTTCGAGAGGTGAGTTTAGAATATTTCTTCAATAGCAAATCAGTCTTAACTAAATAATTCAAAAAAACAAATTGAAAGGATTGAACAGATTGATAAGACTTTCCAAACAATTTAAAAGGTAATTTCTTAAAACAAGATAAGGTATTAAAATTTCTAATATGGTGTGCGAATTAGAGAGAATTTTCATAATATCCTTACATTCTTGTATTTTCTCAAAATTTTCGTCATTTAGAACATTAAATTCTATTTAATATTATTTACAATTTCAGTAACAGTGGATAAAATCAGGAGATATTTATTCTGGCGTGGTGGATGTTACCTCAAATTTTTCCAGCAACAAAAGTTCTTCTAATGTATTCAACAATGAACTTTACAGGACTAGCAATAGTTGAAGGAAGAATATAGTGATGGGATCATTTCCACGTAAATTAATCTCAATATTTCTTGGTTACTGTATTCTTTTCATCCCCAGTATTACGGAAAAATTATTTGAGTTATTGTTTCATGTATTTTTTTCATTTGTAGTTTGTAAAAGTTGAATATTATATTTTTTTGTTATATTCTGTAAAACTTTATTTTATTAAATGTTTTTACAATTGAAACATTGTTTGTGTTTTATTTATAACTATTCTGCCTGACTATATAAATTTTACTACTGAGTAATATTGATGGTTTATTTATTTACTACAGGAAGTAAACTTATTTATATAGATACTAGACTAATTTTATATCAAGTAATGGGGAGGTATTAGGGCCTAGCTGGCTTTTAAGGCTGATTTCGCTTGGTTTCTTACAAAGTTGATTGAACAAACATTCCAACAGAATTTCGAATGTTATTGAGTATTTTGTGCTTTTTATATGTTCATATGTTGAGAATTATTGCCAGATGATCAATGCTTCTTGAATCTGGTTTGGTAAATTTAGGAAAATAGTCGAGTTATAGGAGAGAGGACCAGCGTAGTTAAAACTAGCGTATTTTTTCGAGGATAATGGTGTTGATTGATGTTTTTCTTTACATCTGATAGTTTAGTCTATAAAAACCGGGAGAATCTCGTTATTCAAGGCAATTTTGAAGTTTGTCGCGACAGTGGAATGGAGAACACCTATGGATTATTAAAATATAAGCTGCTAGTTTTTTATTTGAGTGATTTAATGAGTTTATGGAAATAGTTGAGTCTGTAAAGGTTTATTTTTGTAGATTTTATAAATGAAATTGTTAGTCAATTTTTTTTCTCAGATTTGAAAAATTTATTGACCTATTAATTTCTATTTCTACTGTGAACTTGATGTTGTTATGAACTTCATTCAGAAATTTATCAGTTTGCCTATTCGAGCCCTGAGAATCTACCAAAATATCATTCACATATCAGTACCACAACACTAAATGTTTTTTCACTAATATGACTCGTCTTTTCAAGTTATCCATCAATATTTGACTAGATGGGGGATAAAAGGTGACCTTCAGGAAGTTCTGATGTTTGTTGGTGAAATTATGATTGAAAAATGATTCTGAAAAAGGCAGGTTTTTAGAAGGTTACAAAACTCATCAGCAACGTGTGGCGGTGAAATATTTGGATACATGTTCTTTATATCTAATTATACTTGTTTAAAATATTGTGTTTCTGAGCGTAGAAAGTTTTTATACGAGATCAATAGAATTCGAAATGGTGTGACTGTTGATGAGTCCTGTAACTTTTTAAAAACATGCCTATCTCAAAATTATTTTTAATTTCAATCAAAATTTTACCAACAAACATAAGGACTTCCCTAATGTCACCTTTTATCCCCCTTCTAGGGAAGATAACTTAGATAGAAGAGTCATATTAAATAGCCACTCAGCAAAAAACATACAATGTTCTTGTACTGATATGTAAATGATATTTTGGTAGGTTTTCAAGGCTCAAACAGACAAACTGATAAATTTTGCAATTTCCTAATGAAGTTTAAAGGAGAAATAGAAATTAATAAGTCAATAAATTTTTAGACCTGACAATAACTAAAATGACTAACAATTTCATTTATAACATCTACAGAAAAAACCTTCACAGACTCATTCAATCACTTAAATTACCATAACTAGCAGCTTATAACTCAACAATCCATAGGGTCTTTACCAATTCACTGTCACCCACAGACTTCAAACTTTAAATGAATACTATGAGAAAAATTGCATTAAATACCAAATTCCCACGGTTTTTATAGAAGAAATTATACAACGTAAAGAAAAACATCAAATAACACAATTATTTAATTCCATAAAAGATACTTCCTTAAAAAAATACGATAGTTTCAACTACGCTAGCCCTCTCTCCAATAACTTGAGGAACTATTTTATTAAATTTAAAATAACCACCTCAAGCGGTCTGAATCTGAGCAAATTATTACTTAATGGTAAACAAAAAAAAACAAATCCAAAAAATCAGGAGCTCACAAAATTGCTTGCATTGAATGTACGGTAATTTATGTTGCAAATAAGTACGAATTTCTGAAGCAGATTCAAAGAATAATTATCCTGTGACAATAATTCTCCAATATGTGAACATTAAAAACCACAAAATATTGGATAACATCGAAATTCTTCATAATTGCGACAAAGGAAAGAAACTGAATCTGTTGAAATGTTTGCAAATCAATAAACTTTGTAAAATTAGTATCAAAAACCAGCTAGACATTATTACCTCTCTACTAGTTGATATCAAATTAGGCTAGAATCTATATAAGTAAGTTGACCACGCGAAAATGATCTCTAGATCGTATTCTTTAAAATGAAATTATGGAAAGTATAAAATATATTTTACCCCATCTTCGTTGAAATTTTATTACATCTTTCTATTTTTAAATTTTCTAGTATTTTAATTGAGTTAAACAAACAAAATGAAAGTAAGATCAAGGCAACATGTTATTTGAGTTTCTTTTTCGTATTATCCAATGTTTTCTAGGCATATCCAGTAAAATCAATTATTTTGGTTGTACCTTACACAACGGAGTATTTAAAAATGCTAAAACGTCTGAAACAGTTTCGTTCAACATTTCAACTTGAAAGAAATAATAAAATTATAAAACTTAGATTTCATCTAAACCTAGTGATTGTTAAATTCATAAAAGAAGTAAAATTTATATTAGTTACATTTAAATAACCGAAACTTGAGGATAAAAATTTATAAAATTCAGATGTAGTAATTTATGAATAAAATAATGGTTTCATTTACAACAGTTTTTGCTATTCTTCGATAACCTCTAATAAAGCATAATTTTTATGATTTGAAATAATTTATTAGTTTCATGTATATAAGAATTGAATTATTACAAGTTTTATAACAATTTCTGCAAATTTTAATGTTAATTCATCAATCATTTATTATTCTGAATGAAGCGTCTTAATCAAATAGTTTAAGCTTGCATAGCAGCTTTCACTTGTGCTTGTTGAAATTGATACTGCAATTTCTGTAAACCCTCACGATGACCATCTTGTTTTTTCTCTAAGACAGCTATCATATCATCCACACGTTTTATTTCTTTAGATATATAATCCATTCTTTTTGCTACGTTTTGTTTAGCTTCGGCCAGTTCAGTCTTGATAAGTACTGGACCCACAGATTTAAATACTTTTGCATCGTTAGATATGCACTCTAATTCTCCCTTTACAATTTCATTTTCGTTCAATTGTCCATCTAATTGTTGTCGAGTTAGAACTGCCTTTTGTAATTCTGAAAATGAATTGTTATGTATACAGATAGAATTCAGTTACTTTAAGTACCTTTCTGGGTATTTTTAAAGCTGTCCAATTCAGATTGAAGTTTTCTCTGCACTTCTTCGCACATATTGTGAAATTTATGAGATGAAAATAGCAGAACTTTAAAGATTATTATTGTTCAGGGATGTTTCTGTACCTGACAAACTTTTAGGTTAAGTCACAGAAATAATTTTCTCTTTTATTTATAAATGAAAATCATTAGTTCTCTTTGTTCGTAGCGTAGAATGTACATAAAAATTCGTTAGAAAGTAATAATTATGAATTATTTAATCGTGATAACAAAACGATTTTAGATTTAGATTCTGGGCCCCAAAATTTGCGAGTAAACAATTTTTCAGTGAATTATAACTCAAGTTACTATATAAAATAATTTCCTAGAATGAAGTTTTCGATTATTCATGATGGGAGAAGAAGGAAAAGAAGTAGAAGTTAATGATTTAAGCTTCATTGAATCAGAAATCACAAATAAAGAAGACGAAATTTAGGATACCATGAATCAGGTTAGTTTTTCAAATACCAGTGAATGGTATTTGTCGGCAACAAAAGTTGCCAACAATTATTTGATCTTTCAAAGAAATCTCTTCGACTTTGTTAACATTTAAAGGCAATTATTTAGTATAGTGTCGATAGTCAAAATTCACTGAAAAAATGTTTACTCACTAATTTGGGTCCCAGAATCCAAATCTGAAATCATTTTGCCCCGGAAGGCTAACCAAAATTTTCTTGAAAGTCCTCTTGTCTATCATTCAAATTCTATAATTGTTTCATTAGAATGCCCTGTTACTATTACAATGGATAATACAGGGATATCCACCGGGACCGTCCGTTAAAAACTTTTTAAGTTCCAATTACAATATCAAGGTGAAATTTTATACGCGGCCATAACTAGCGATTTCCAATTGGAGTGAAATATTTTCGAAGTGATACCATTTCCGGTTAAACCGGAAGTGGGTCATCACTTTGTTATTTCAAATGGCAATCTACCTTTTTTATTATACATCTAGAACCGACATTTGAGCAAGGCATAAAATATCCAAGTTGTTGGCACTTATCTGTCAAAACTTTTGACAGATTTAGTTATTTTTGTTATAAACTCGATTTTTGAGGAACATTTAAAAAAAAAATTTTAGCTTGTAGATCTTTTGAACTACAGACACAAATTTTGCTTGGGTGGATAGAAGGATCAAGAAATTTTTTAAGCAATCTAGACATGTCAAATGTTTATTGCGTTGTTTTGAATGATTTTTTCAATTTGGCCTTTTTCAAACAGCAATAACTCAAAATTTTCAAATTGGAATTGTATAAGCATGTATTATACCCATCTCTTATAGTTCCGAAATAAATTTAAATTAGGTTTGAGGTTCGGTTAGGTTAGTTTGGTTTGGTTTGAAGATACTTCCATTTGAATATCCTTCTCTGTTATGACGGAAGATGGCGAGTACGTCACTATTGACGGGTTTATGTCACATAGGTCTTGGATTGTAAATGTGTGAAATTGTTGCCTAATATTGAGAATTGAGGGGCAATCATATCTGGAAAGTAAATATAGGGGGTTAACAGTCTAGAAAATAAACATTGGAATTGAAAAGCATTTTAATGAGAAATTAATGTATATTTGAGCGTAGAATTACTAATTTATGGTACATGTGTGTATATATCATCCATTGTAATAGTAACAAGGCATTTTAATGAAGCAATTATAGAGTTTGAATGACATAGACAAGAGGACTTTCAAAGAATTTTTTCTCCTACGAACGATAACCTTCCGGGGCAAAATGATTTCACATTTGCATTTTGGTACCCGAAAATAGTAAATAAACACTTTTTCAGTGAATTTTGACTATCGACACTGTACTAAATAATTACCCATTTGAAATATATCCTTTTTTTTATGACAAACAAGTTATCAGTTGATTAGGTATGAACTTTGTATTTATTATTATCTACAAATTGCTTGCTATGACTTCGTAATTTTCATGTAAATTATTATAGTCAATCTATTAGTTGAGGGAATTATTTTATTTTGCAGATGCAAACGTTTTATTCCATTAATGTTTTTCAAAAGGTAATTCAACTTTCCAAAATCTCATTCACAGATGCTCCATTCACTCATTAAGATAATGGGAATGATTCATTATTGATTGATAATATTAAAATGTGAGTATATACAGGGTGGCCCATAAAGATGAGCGAATTTGAAAATAGTATAGGAGCCCAAAAGCGGGGGGAGGGGAATGGTAGGAATGCGTAGCTTGCTTCTTGGAAATTTGGTCACAATGGAGAGATTTACGGGTGAACAACTTGTATTCCGTATGAAATTTTTTTACAAAAACAATGATTCGTGTGCTATTGTTCGTCGTTTGTTTCGGACAAAGTACCAATTACATGACATAAATCAGTGTCCAAGTGAAAGTTTAATACGTAAGAGCGTCCGAGGTCAACAAGAACAGAAGAAACTGTCCACTTAGTCAGCAATTATATACGAAACGAGCCAGTCCTTTCAAAACGTAGATCTGTTGAACTTACAGTTGCAAGAACATCATTATGGCGCACTTTAACAAAAGATCTTCGATTATATCCATACAGTGCAAGATTTGAAGCTGAATGATTTAATTTTACGACGTGCTTTTACCTTAACAATGTCGGAACGTTTTCGAACCCTAAACAACATATTGTTTCCGGATGAAGCACATTTTCACTTGAATGGGCGTGTTAATAAACATAATTGCCGGTACTGAGCAGAGGAGAACCCAAGGTCAAAACACCAATGCCCCTTATATTCACCAAAAGTGACAATTTGGACACCAATGCCCTCCAACGGAATCATTGGACTTTCTTGTTCATTGTGCCAGAGGATTTTTAATAATTTGAGCTTTAGCTTGGAAAAGTGTCTGCGTCGAACCTAATCATACCTTCATTCAACTTCATTGATATTTCAATAGACACTGACCAAATAGAAAACAAGGAAAAACAGTATCGAGTTAGAACTGGGAGATTATCGAGTTTCATTTTCGGGGTTTACGAAACGATATAAATGGGCACCACTTGATTAGTGGAGCCTTAACCACCGTGCCCACTTGTTCTTGTCCCCTGATACGGCCTGGTCCGAGCCTAGCCGAATACAGTGATAAGTTTTTTCTTACAGGGCCCATTCACACATCTCCGTCCTCGTAATCGCATTGACATATAAGTTACTCTCCATTTCTCTGCCTTCCTCTATTTCTGCACTATGGAGAGTATAGCCTATGAGCGGGAACTCCAAGAGGAGGTTTTTAGTCGGAAAAAATCCGACATTGGGATGCATCTTTTCGAAGATGGATCAAAGTTCCAGATCTGAGCAGATTTTAAAGGTGATAACCAGCTTCCAGTGAAATTGTGTGTGAATTCCAGAGACCACCGTTGTGCTGAAGTGCAGTGTGTTTTATCGAGCGGAGTGTTCAAGGTCTGGTTCGTCCGTTTGCTTTAGATATGAAAATCCGCTCTCGAGTACTTGCCACAGTCCTAGTTGAAAAGAGGTGGGCGTTTTTGAATAGTCGTTTTGCTTATCGGGATAATAATAATAATAATAATAATAATAATTTATTGATCCCTTAAGACATCACAAGTATGTATAGGACAGGTCAATAGAAAAGACATTTAGACATTATCTAAATCAACACATAGAAACTCATTCACAGTATAAAAACATTTTGCTAAAAGTAAATTCTTAACTGCTACCTTAAATCTATTTACACTTAGACCCTGTATATGCCGTGGAAGATGATTGAACAATCTGATACCCTGGTACAGGGCGACATTTCAAATCTAGAAGTTCTGTGTTTAGGGATACATAATGTTTCCTTATTTCTAGTATTGTGGGAATGAAAGTTAGAAAGTTTAATCATGTTACTTTCATTCTCTTTAATATAAACGAGGCATCTCAAAATGAAAATAGACGCCAATGTGAGGATACCATTCTTCAGGAACAACGGTCTACATGAAGATTGTGGAGCTGTATCGAACATCATTCGCAGAATTCTTTTCTGGATGATGAAAACTCTACCTACGTCTGAGAAATTTCCCCACAGTAAGATATTATAGGACAGGTGACTATATACCAAACTGTAATAAACGTTCACAAGGGAACTTAGAGGTAGTGAACTCTTGATTCTATTTAGGGCATAATAGGAACTATTCAGCCTCTTACAAATCGCATCGATATGTGACCTCCACTTCAGATTCCTATCGATGTGAACGCCGAGGAATTTAGTGGTGTCCTTCGAAGAGATGACTGTATCTAAATACCTTATTGTTATGCTACCCTGATCACAAGACGACAGAGTGAAGTGAATGCATTCCGTCTTGTTGACATTGATCATAATAGCATTAAAATGGCACCATTCTACGAAACTCTCCACCAGCAGCTCGCATAACTTTTGAAGCTCCTCAAGAGTCTCAGCAGTAATAGCTATGGAAGAGTCATCAGCGAACAGTATCAACCAGATTATTTTTGATAATAAATTGCGAATATTAGATTTTCTGTAGAATATTTTTTTCAAATTTGTTGGCAGATCGTTGATGAATAACAGAAATAGAAGTGGCCCCAAGACAGAACCCTGGGGTACTCCTAATTTACAGTACTGTTCATTTGAGAACGAGTCGTGAACCCTGATTGAGGCAGTTCTGTCCTCCAGATAACTACGAATCCAGTTTAAGAACACGCCTCTGAATCCAAGATTATAACATTCATCCAATATAAACTGGATAGCAAGACTATCAAATGCTTTAGACAAGTCAAAGAACAATCCAGCAACATATTGACCATTATCAAGGCAACGATAGACGAACTCCACGAACTGCAATGCTCCAGTTTGAGTCGAGCGGCCAGTTCTGAAACCATGTTGTGAAGTATCAAGTATTTGAAATTTATCTAGGTACTTCATCATTCTATCAAACACTATTCTTTCAAAAACCTTGGAAAAGACACTTAAGATAGATATAGGTCTATAGTTCATGATATCGTGTACATCATCCTTTTATGAATAGGAATGACGATTGCTTTTTCAGAATACGAGGAAATACGCCTGTGCTAATTGACAGGTTAATAACATGAGCGAAATGTCGGCTGATATCGGTACCTATCATCTTCAGAATTTGTGCTGAGATGAAATCAACACTAGAACCTTTGTTGTTTTGAGTGATCTTATAACATCATGGATTTCATGCTCCAGGACTGGGTGGAAGAAAAAGGTTGTGTCTAACATACGTGACGTCGTACATGAGGATGACATTGAGTCTTTATAATAACTGTTGAGGGAAGATTCGGCAACTGTAGTGAAATGATTAGCGAAAATCTCAGCCAAATCCTTGGGATCGTTATGCGTAACATTATCAATAACCAGTGCAATAGAATTTTGTTCCATACGTTTTCGACCAGTCATAGTATTTACTAGATTCCACACAGTTCTATTTTTATTTACAGATTTATCAATAAGTTCACTGTGAAAATTGTATTTGGTTCTTAGGATTAAGGATTTATAATAGGATTTGGCTTTCTTATATAAATCATTAGAGGATTGAGTTTTATATTAGAATGTAACCAATGAAGATTTTGTAGGTCACATTTGGCCAAAACAATTTCTGGAGTAATCCAGTTTTTCCTGTTATGAGTATAATTGGTACTACGCATAAGAGGGCAACAAATTTCAAAGATATGTTGAATGGTATCTACAAATGCCCCAAAACATTCATCAACATCAGAATCTATGTATAAGTCCTGAAAATTACATTGAGAAATACTCGATGCAAACTTATTAAGATTTTGATCGTTTAAATTTCTGACCATTCTCGATACAGTTTCGGCTTTTTATGGAAGCTAATACATAGATCAAGTGAGAGGGCAAGGTGGTCACTGATATGGGCTTCATAAGTTTGTACATTACAATTTGATAATTCTGCATTGGTCAAAATATAATCAACCTTAGAAATTGATGTGTGACCTGTGATATTCGTGAAAACTCTGGTAGGATTATCTGATGAGACTTTTAGATTATAGCAGTTCATTAAATCTACAAGTAACTTACGGTTCATACATTCTGTTTTAAAAAAATCAACGTTCAAATCACCACACAGGAATATAATGTCAGCTGAATTGCAACAAAAATTCAAAGCAAGCGATATCCTGTCCAGAAACACCTCGAAGGTACCAGAACATGGCCGATACACACTAATAATGCCCAAGCGGATATCACGAGCCATCACTATTGTTCCACTTATTTCACATTCCATTTCTTCTGAAAAGCGTGACACACATAAATTTTTCACTAGTAATCCAGCTTTAATGTAAACCATTGATCCACCGTGGGCTCTTGAGGGGCGGCAATATGATATGTAGGCATCCTACAAGCTGCTGTGTCCTATTGTAGAAAACGTCTCGTACTTTTATCATACCTAGGAGATGTCGAGAGTCTGGACTCTCGCAGTTGCTGTATCCTGAGTAAGACACCTGAGTTTTCATGTCACCAGGAAGACCTATCGTGAATTATGATTCAGAGTAGTTTTGTACTTCGTGGTTTATTAGATATTAACACTTTACTTCTGTTTTTCCTATTGCTATCACTCATATCTACCTGCCTATCTTTTTGTCATAAAATGGCTTGAGGAATCACCTCGTGAAATATTTCGCACTTTTCATTTACACCCTGTATATTTGATTCTGCTTTACTGGAATCTAATGAAGTTGAAGCAGTGACCAACTCTTTTATATATTGGAAAACTGAATAATTCTTCTTGAAGTTTACAGAAATATGAAAAATACATTCAGTTATCTCTGACGTAGTCAAAATTGTGTATAGCTCGTCATATACACGTAACCAGTTCCAGGATTTCGCTTCATGTTCACCGAAATCTAAACATGCATGCAGTTTGATGTACATTTCGATTAAGTTTGTCCAACACGCGATCTATGCAAATACAAGTTTTGCATCGGACCGTAAATCTCGAAACAAATCTCCAGATGGTACGGAAAATCCGAAACATCAACTTGCGGAAACGAGATGGAAAAACTGCGACGATATTCTCCGGAGAACATACGCCGTCTATTCCATTAGTAACCGAATTTTTTGAAAATAGAAACAGCAAATTTTTTTTATTACTTCACTTCTCTATCTCCTTTTTTGGAATGGTCTTTAGCCCGTTGGTCACACATTTTCTATGGTCTCAATCGAATGGTGTCACTTTCCTTTTATCGTCAACTTCAGCTAAGGGAACAAATAGTGGTCGAATGGAGTGAGATCAGGCGATTAGGGTGAATGTTGTAAGACAATAATGTGATTTTTGATCAAAAATTCAGTTAATATTTTTGAGCTATGTGCAAGAGAATCCAACTGCAGTTTTCTCGATATTCTGGCTGAAAACGACGATTTTTTGCCAGCAATCGCATCATGACGCCCAAATAAAAGATTGTCTGGTCGTGTGGAACAAATTCTTTGTGAATAAATCATCATAACTTTGACTTTTGGCTTCTCCAAGAAATTGTTTTTGGTTTTCCTTCATCCAACGGACTCGTTTCCGCTTTGTTTCGGGTTTATACAGAAAATACCACGTATGATGACTTTCGTCATTATTCAGGGTCTTTCTACCCGACTCAAATCGCTTGAACCACTCGTACACTTTCATACGAGATAGACAACCATTACTATATGCAGTTTGTAGTATTTGGTGTGTTTCGGTAAAAGATTTAGCAAGTTTAACATGAAACTCAATTGTAGCTGTTTGTTTAAGTCATTTTCCGAGCGATGTACTAAACGCACTAACAGACATAACGTAATAACAAATGTTATGAAATCAAGTATCAAGCTATCGACAGGTACAATATTACAACAGATGGTATTGTTTTAAACTGTTTTAAAACAGTTCTGTTACTTTTGGAATATAAGGTGTATACTGTTGAAAACGTTCTCAAGATTTTGTTATTCAACGGGCAGAGGCAGCTTGGTCGCTATGATGTGTTTAGGGGAAATCTGAAGGGATTACAGACTTCTAAATTTTATCCCAATTGCTCAGAAAAATTACATCAATTCGCTCATTGCTTTGCTTGCCTCCACCGAGAAAATTAGCTTCTATCATCAAAGAGATCAAGCGATTTTTCAATTCGTTTGAATAGACGTTCGAAATATTCTTGCTAATCATTTACTTGATCGATTTGATCGTTTGTGGTCTTGGAAAATTGGGTTTGAATTATTCGTGAGACGCGTTTTCCACGTAGAAATGAAAAGGGTCATGTCATATCCTCGTTAATGTTTCATTTAGCCAATAAAACTCGGAGCCAGTAAAACATCCGGCAAATTTCAAGACAGCTAGCGTGATTTTGCACCATTAACGATTCATCTATAGGAAAACAGAGGAAAATTATGTCGAAACGACATGCCCCGCTTCATTTCCTATTAGTTGTCTTACGGAAAATGTCATTTTATATTCAATTGTTACCCGATTAAGTTGATCGAAATATGAACGAGTGTAGAAATTTTTTTTTCTGTTGTGCGAATAGTGCGTGAGGTATACAATGGCTGATGACGAAGAACTGAATAGGGTTGGTATGAAATAATTTCTACTTTAACATTTTCACCGTACTTTGCATATTTATTGTAGTAATTATAATACTCCGCCCTTATAATAGCGAAACTTTTGTTGCGGCGTATAATTTGTACAATAAATCTAAACAATCGTGACCTACTCGCGCACGAATGGAATCTTTTTGAAATCATGGCATTTTATAAGATGGGAAAATTAGATTATTCTTGAAATTCGTTTTGAATTCTGATTATATACGATTATATATGCTTGAGTAAGTGAAAAGGGGAATCATATTAAGATCTTTGAGTTCAACAAAACGTATTACTTTTGATAAAAAAATCATCCTTTTAGCTGCCATTTTGAAGCAAAATATTAAATGAAGCTGATTATAATACGCCAAGTAATTACCACGTATAAATTGTACTGCATCTCATAAACCGTCGTCTATCCTTCTCCACATCACGCTTTTCTCATAAAATATTTCTGAGCCACATCGATCTGCGTTATTTATCCTTCAAGATTTTCTTTGAAAAACTCTTCTATTGACTTGAATATTGTATCGCCTTCAAAGTAGGCCCCTTTCCAAATAAAACATTCATGCGAATGACTAATTCAATCAACAAAACATTTTTTTTTCAAACGCTTTTTCCGGAATCAATTTCAATTCTCCCAGCAAATTCTCTATCGATTCAAAACGGGAACCATATCAGGTGAATACGGTGCATTATCGTGGTCCCTAAATTTTCTTTCCACAAATCTCTCCTTTTCCACGAATTTGCTTTTTCAAACGCCGCATAACACTCAGGTAATATTCGTTATTCACCACTCTCTGACCTTCTGGCAAAAATTTCGAGTGTACAACACCGCAATAATCAAAGAACATTACCTACTTGTTGGAAGACGACATTCCGAAACTTGTTGACTGGGTTGGTTAGATCAAATCCATGTCTCATCACCAGTTACAATGCGTTTTATGAATATGGAGTCGGAATCTATTCGCTTCAATTCAATTCAATTTTTGAAGAAAATTCAGTTCTGAGAAATAGTCGAGCGGCAACGCGTTTCATGCCGAAACAATCGTTTAAAGTGGTACGAATTGATTTGCGAGACACAGAAAATTCATTCTTCTCTGAATGCGATTGGGGAATCATTGTTTTAGCTCAACCTACCCAATCACCTGACCTGAATTCGATAGAGCATGTTTAGAATACATTGCAAAGAGTTATACCACGGTGGGAAAAAACCGATTTTCAATTGAAACGTTTCTACCCCACTGGGTAAGCACAGAGACATTTTGAGCAATGAGACTCTAGTTCAATATTTGTCACTGAGGTATTGAAGGAAAAAGTCAAGGTAGTTCAACTCAGATATTTAATTACATATTATAATTATCATTAAAAGTTATAGCAAACAATACCTACAAATGCTTCTTTCTATATGTACAATTAATAAGACTTATCTTGGTGATAGTCAAAAATTATTCGTCCTGTAGAGACAGGTAAGGCAGAAGTAGTCTATGTGAGTTCAAGTTCCGAAATTCTCTTGTATTATTAGTGCTGCGTATGGAGAGAAAACCTCTATTTCAAATTCGGATTCATCTAAAATATATATATATATATATATATATATATATATATATATATATATATATATATATATATATATATATATATATATATATATATATATATATATATATATATATCTTTAATTTTCATTAGAGGACTTTTTATAATTTAATTACTTCACATACAATCAAAGATGATTTTCAAGTTGAACTCATTAGTTTGAAGGTTGACAGAAGAAAGCAGGAAAGTGAAGATTCTAAAGCCTAATGGAATGATATTACGTTACGCCAATGGCGTAACGTTTGTGCATAGATGGAGGGTTCACTGGAATTAGGTGTTTTCAATTCAAATACCTGTGACGTGATTTTAGCACGTTACACAATCTGAACTTTGTATGTTAACCATTTCAGGCAAACTCTTTTGTTTTTCCGTTGATCAAACTGTCTCTGACATATATACCAAATTTCATGTCAATGCAATAACTTGTTAACTCGTTACGTTTTCCGAACGGCTCTAAGTTAACGTTCCAAAATCCATGACTGATAGCCAGGGACTTTAGACTCACAAAATTCCATTCCTCTTGAAACAATTCCTTTCGTTCGATATTTTTATCCATCGAAAAATCGCAAAACACACTTGTGACAACTGACAAAATCGAGCACTGTAAGCAAACTAAATAACTAAATGTTCAAACTCCGCGTCAATATAGAAAACAGTTGTGCCAAGTTAGCAACAACAAAAATGTTGACAAACGTTTTAGCAGATTTTCTAAATGATCAATTCCCGGGTCTTGTTTTGACAGAATGTACCAGAGTTGAATGACGCCACTGAAACGTAGTTTATGCTAAGCAATAGAAATAGTTTGAGATAAACTAGATGGTGAGTGAAACCTCGAAAAGCGGTATATCTATTTACCGGACGAATCTCTATGAGTGTTCCAGATAATTACCAAGTACATAGAATTACCATTTTCATTGGGTTTAAAGAACGGGCATTCATATTTACCCATTCCCTAATTTATTTGAAGCAGTTTACGAAGAATTATAATAACCATTAATATTTTGGGTTATTTCGATCGAGAAGCACAATTGCCTCTTCTCTGTTCCAAATGGGGCCCACTCATGTAATGTCACCCTCTAAATAATCAATAATACCAATACGTGTCCTTTTTTTGCCTTTTCACATTCTTTGAATATGAAATTGATCAAACGTGATCGTTTCCCTGACAATAACACACCTTTGAATAGAGTTCTCGATAAAATAATAAGTGAGAAGGTTGTGACACTCGAAGCATTCTTATCACAATTAAATTGTTGAAAATGGGCGATAGAAAAAAGAAAAAACTGTCGAGCAGGCTTATTCTGCTTGAGGGAATCAGGAGGTTGGCTATGCCTAGTAGGTCGTTGAGCGAAGGTACGATACTGGTGAGTTCACTTCATGCTTACCATAACGGATGTTATCCCATAAATATTGTTAGAATGAACCAATGAGTTGAGAAAATTGCACGAGCTTGTAAAATTTCAACGAGGCAACAAGTAGTATCACTTTTAGCGTTATAAGCTCTTTAAGAACCACAATAGATTGTAAAGGTTAAACAGTAATGCAGTTGGATATAACATCACTCAGAAACGCCATTTTCAAATAGAAAATATGACAGATACCACGGAACAGCCACCGAATTTTCCCGAAATTACTCCTTGAAACTTTTCCCCGTTCGATCGACTCAAAAATCAGGAAAATTCTCACTATAAATGGCTTTTTCATCATTCATGAATTATGCAATGAACAAATTTTTGAAACACCCTGTATATTTGCAAAGTTTGACCCTGATAAGGTCGTGTTTTTTGGTCAAACTAAAAACTTTACGAATTATGAATAATTATAGCGTAATAATTATTTAATTCATAATATTCCAATTTACATTTCAACGACCAAAATAACGTCATAAAGTTTGGAACGACTTGAAGTTGTCGACTCGAATATTTCTAAAAGTTATCCGGTTCTATGATCTATGTTCTGTGTTCGATAGCATGTTATTTCAGAAGAAGAATAACACTTGATAATGGAATGTTTCTAGTAATTTTGAATTGATTTATTGTATAAGAAAATGTGCGATGCAAACATTTCCGGTGTAGTAAAACATTTAAAACAATACTTATCATAGTAATATACGTAAGTGAAATTGTGAGTATTTAATATTCATCTGTGAATCATTTAAAATTTCCCTACCTTTTTCTTTCATTGAAAGTTTTTATTTGCGTAATAACTCATAATTCATGTAGACAATTTTAATTCAACAAAACCAATGTTTTATTCTCTTCCATTCAAAGTATTATTGTTGCCAAAAACATGTATAGAATTCAAAGCCGCCATGATCTTCTATATTTTCGTGGAATCAGCAAATTGAATAATTATCCAACTTTGCGAGAAGAATCCACAGAAGGGGAGCGACGATGTCAAGTTCTTTGAAGATTTATATTTCTTGATGGCGATGAGTCCTTATGAATGGCAACAATGACTAAACTTTAAAACAGCATATTTTTTATCTATTTTTTGGGACAAAACGTTTGAAAATTTCGATTAACACGTCAAAGGTGTGAATTATTATTTTTATTATTGTTGCTGAACACAATGAATTATATGCAATTTTGATGGTTTTTACGAACGAATCTAATTTTTTGCAATGAAATGTTTGAAAGTATGGATTGTTTTCGTGAATTCATTAAGTATTTGCCCCTTGAAAGCTTTGTGGAATATGTTCGATAAGTACATGAATTTTAAGGAAGTTTCAAATGGAAAATTATTTGAATTTGTAGTCATGAAACTGTCAATTGTCAAAAGTGATCAGAGTGAGTGAACGTTTATGATATAAATTAATTTCTCATTTTCTTATTATTGGGATGAAATTTCAAATGGAAATAGTTTGAATTTGCGATGTCATAAAAATATCACTTGTTAAAAGTCAATTGAGTGACTTAACTTTCAGGCATGTTTAAATTTTTTCGTTTTCACGACGTTCTCGTCATATTTGATTGATTTTTTTATTTTCTGTTAGTTGTAAGCTTGAAAAAGTTTTCAGAAGGAAAAAATCGTGTTAGTTTGAGAGAAAAGTTACGAAATCGAAACAAACTGAAAGAATTATTATCTTTGCAAACATTTTTGATCATTTCTCAATATTTGAGGGAGATTTGAATAAAAAATAGTTTGCATTTGTGATATCATAAAGCTGTCAGTTGTCAAAAGTCAATTGAGTGACTGAATTTTTAAGTTTTATCGGTTTCACAACGTCTTTGTCATATTTGATTGATTCTTTTTGGAAAAGTTTTCAGAAATAAGTAAGTTTGGAAGAAAATTAGATTTTATTCCTTGTAAGTACTTTTGATCATTTCTCATTATTCTGAGGAAGATTTGAATAGAAATTAGTTCAAATGTGAGATGTTATTTATTGTTGTCAAAAGTCATCACTATAAGTAAACTCTTCTTCAAGAAAGCTGTGAGGAAATTAATTTGAAATAAAAGGACATTAAGACAATCTCCAAAAATTATCATTTTTAGATGCACTTTCGATCATTGGCCAACATTTTTGAGGGCAAGTTCAATCATCAATCTAGAAGGCAATTAACGTCACTCTTCAGCCGATTAACGTGTTCTCGTTGTGGGCGATAAACTAATTTAGAAAGTTCACACATCACACATTCGTCGTCGGTGCCAACTAGAACCCTCGCGCGTTATTTATCTAAGGGAAATTTCAGTTCCACCCCGGGGAAAATGAAAAGACGCGATCGCTTCCCTTTCTTTTAATTCACGCCGGTCGGCGTCGTCTTTCGGTCGACGCATATTTCTTCACTTTAAGTGAAGTGTTTTCGTTTTTCTGGAATCGCATCATGTTCGTGTCCGGCATTCACATAAATTCGGAGTCTGAGAGCGAGACGGATGACTCGGAAGTAGATCCGGTGATATTGCTGGCCGTAAGATTTTTTTTCATAATTTTTCTACTTGTTTTATCGCAATTGTAAAATCTGTCTCTTTTGATCGAAAGTGTCTACAAATAGTAGAAAATGGCACTGGTATTTTTTTGACAGAAATTTGATTATTCTTAACCGAAATCCTGCTTCAAAAATAAAGATTTTTTGCAATTTCACACACATTTACAAATTTGCTCAATTCTAATTTTCAAAATACCTTTTTCCTTATATTGGTACATACTACGATTTCAGATAACAGCAACTTTGTTCTGCATGATGTTCAATTCACTCCTCCCTTCTCCGCAATTTTTCTGCAAAAAACAACGCCGTTGTGTTGCCACAGCCACCGTGTTCGACAGACATGCCTCCTTGTGACTTCGTTCTGTTCTCGAATTCGAACAGAACTACAGGTTGGACCAAATTGTGTCTTAGTACTGTAGTGATATATTGTAGATAGAGAAAAATGAAATCTAACCTCTCTCCAGATCGATTTTTAAGAAGTGCAAACGGATTTCAACTATGTTTTTTAGTATTAGAGTTATTCTGGAATGACATGTGACGATATCTCGAATTCTCGAAGTTAGGTAAAAAGTATTTTCATATTTTAGAGGCACTTTTTCAAGAAGAATGCAGGGACGTATTCGAAATTTTTTTTGATGATCGGTTTCTGAGTTATAAAGCAATCTTGTTTTTTTTTAAATTCGAACTATAGGTGATTTCGGTATCAATAGACAGGATTATTTTCTTTCTAACCAAATCTGTATCATTTGCCTCATTAATTTCTTCAACATCAGCCTGTTTCTTTGAGAAATCGAAAATTTATGTCTATCCACTCGGAATTTCGAAGATATTCACAATTCTATGGAAGAAGAGGTCTATGTGCGTCAAAGATTCCATTCATAGAGTTCACTCCATTTAAAACATAGATTTTCATTTTTATGATAGTATTTCAACTATTCAATCTTATTGATGTAGAATCATTAGATGATGTCTCTGAAAGAATTGCAATATTCAATCAATAGCATTGATTATGTGAAAACAATTATTTATGTCATGTTTATGTCGGTTTTCTCTACCTGCTAAATTTCTATTTAAAACTCATTCGTTATGGCTCTTCAATACCGAATTACGATAGGTATGAGATGTTCTAATGTAATATACAGAATGTGTATGATTCGGATGGTGAGGAAGAATCTTAGTTCAATAGACTTATAATTCAGAAACCGATCGGCAGAAACATTTTTTGAATTCGTCGCTGCATTCTACTAAAAAAAGTGCCTGTAAAATGTGACAAATCTTTTAACCTAACTTCAATAGGATTCGAAATATCGTCACTTGTCGAAAACCCCAAAAATCCACAACAGAACAGAGTCCCAAGGGGGCCTGTCTGGCGGACACGATGGCTGTGGTAACACAGCGTCGTTAGTTTTTGCAGAAAAATTGGGGAGAAGTGAAAGGAGATGTGATCAATTAAAAATCATACAGAACATACAAAGTTGCAGTTATCTTGTGGATGAAATCGAATCTACAATATTTCACATAGATGCCGTACTAAAACATTAAGCTTGGTTCACCTTGTATAATGAGGTGAATCCAATAGTGATTAGGGAAAAAGGGTTCATATAAGTGCATATGCTGGGGAGTAACAGAATTAATGAAGAGAAAAATGCCTCGCAAGGTATTTTATGAAGGCCAGTAGAGTTGAGAGTAGAAAAAATCGTAATATATTATTTTCTTGATAAACACGTCTACTACCCACTTCCACCTTTCGAATTGTCTTCGATTGGTTAAGTTCACAGAAATAGTTGACAGGCGTCAAATAGCAGTATATTGAAGGCCAATTCGCTGTAAGATCCTTTCATTTTAATTAGCTGATAAAATAAATTTAATTCGCAGAGGAGGAGGGAAGAATGCGAACGCAAAGCGAGGAGGGGGGAGATGGACCCCCGTCTGGAGTTCACCTTCCAGATCCTGATGGACGCCACCGGATTGCCCAGGAACGAGATCATGGATCACGTCTTCGAGGGAGACATGGTAGATGCCCTACCGTCCGTTTTCGCGTTTATAAAAACATTATATTTTGCAGCTAGACGAGATCAACCAGCTCTTTCTTCCGCACATGAAGACCAAGCTGATGTGGTTCTATCAGGAAATGGAAGAGATGGAGGTGGTCCCAGTTGTGGAAACCAATAAGCCCAGTACTAGTAGACAGTTGCAGCCTAGTACTAGCAGAGCGGCTACGCAGCAAATGGTAACCACGCTCAAGAAAAAACTGTTTTTAACAAATGGCTGGGAGGTACCTCTTACTGGGATCTGTATCTATATATTCAGGACGAATACTAGCAAACAGTTGCCTGAAGAAGGTTTTCAGAAGGTGAGAAACTTGAATGGAAGCTCGAACTATCATCTAACTTGTTAGAGTGTTTATTATTGGATGACTCCAAAATAAAGCTGTTTATAGGATTTGTATTGCGGCGTTGTGGATTCCCAGAATATCGGCTTGGTGACGACGATTGAACGTATAATAGAACATATTTTCATGGAGGTGTTGGCGCATCCACCACTAGATTGCGAAGATGACGCCGCCAACTGTCCCATGGTAAAAAATCAACTTTTACCTGCCTTGAGGTCGTTCTGTAGCGCTCTTAAAGGTGAGTTGCCGGTTGATTCGGTATGCGAAAATTGATAAAAACAAGTTGGTTTTCACTTAGTTCTATAAATAATCTGTCTGTACGAATCTGTCTCGTCATTTTAAATTATAGTTTGCGAAGAAGTCTGCGGGCAAGGTCCGGTTTTCGAAGACGATTCCCTCTGTCTGACCGGCATGAAGGAGGAGGAGTTCAAGGAGTGGACCAGCCAACCAGACAGACTGCACCGTCTCGAGGAACGCATCAAGGGTTGGATCAAGAGACTGGGCGAGATATTGAAGGAGAGCGAGCAGATCAGGAGGGAGAACGACTCTTCAGGTAGAATGTTCATACGGTTCACTTCGGTTCGAATCATATACAGGTGGTCACTTTATTATAGTAGGGTTCAAGTTTCCATTTACATTTTTTCGTTGATAACTTTTACAATTTTCCAAATATTGATCCCAACTTTTTTGGTTCTATACGATTCGGTATTCAGAATTGTGAAAATCTAGAGGGTGGTTTTTTATAGGAACACCACTCCTTTTTCCCCTTCAATTGTTTGCAGAGTATCATTAAATGTCCCCAATAAAATCAGTTGATTTAGAAAGTTTAGTCGTAATAAAAACTGATAGTACTTTTCGTAGGGCCACAAGACGAATTGGAGTATTGGAAAAAAAGGGGCGCCCAATTTTCTCAAATAGCAAGTCAGGTGTACTCGGCCGAGGTACAAGCCACCATTTTATGCCTGAAGATCGCCAGGGTGAAGATAATGAAAGAATGGCAAGACACCGACAAGAAAGTGACTTTTTGCTACAACGAAGCTAAAGATAACGCTAAATTCATTCAAGCCCTGGAAAAGAATTGTCATTCTTTGTACCTCGATGATCCAGTAAGTGAGCGGATATGCAATTTCGAAAATAACGCCGATTTTTTCAGGTCAAAATGAGGGATTCCATTTTGGGTTTGCTCCAGACCGTCCGGTTGATCTATAACGTGTCCCAGTTTTATAATACCACGGAAAGGACGTCAGCTTTGATGGTTAAGGTATTTAAAAAAAAAATCTTTGTTCACCTTAAGAACTTAAGAAAAATTGTTTACTTAGATTACGAACCAGATGATAGAAACTTGCAAAGAATACATCACGTGCAGGGGACAAGAATGCATATGGTCCCAAGATAGAGAAGTGATGAAGGATAAACTGTTTCAGTGCATCATGCTGAATAAAGTTTATCGAAAAACGTACGGTCTTGTTAAGAGCCAGCCTGTCTTACCAGGGCAGAGACAGTTCAATTTTTCCGAAAACTACGTCTTCGGAAAATTCGACGCGTTCTGTAAAAGGTTAACGCGAATAATAGCAACTTTCAATTTGATCGACGACTACACGAGTCTCTTCAACAAGAGAATGGAAGGTCTTTTGCTGGGTGATGGTGAGATATCGGCTTGTCGAGTTGATATAACCGTAAAATCGTTTTTCCCTCCTTTAGCCTTAGAAGACGTCATCCACAACTTCAACGAGATCAAGGCGACGATAGTCAACAAGAAATACGACTACTTGGATCAGAGAAACACGGATTTCGACAACGATTTCAAGGGGTTCCTGTTGAAGACAGACGAGTTGAAGGAACATCTCAGCCAGATGATCGAGAGCAACTTTGACAGCGTCTGGGAAACGCCGCAGGGTATAAAATTCTTAGCTCGCTTCGAAAAGGTGAAAATCATAACTTTTTCTCTTGAAAATAAAAATGTCAACCTTCTCGCACTTAAAATATCATTTTTGAATAATATTTGACGTTAAGTCAGAATGTTACAACAGTAGTTCATGGATATCGAAGCGGGGCCACTTAGCACAACAGATTTAAACCCATGCGACTTTATATTATGTAGTTGTGCCATGAAAATAATTGATTTAAGGTAAGCGAAAAGATTCCCCTGGCGAAAATGGACGATAAATACGACAGGATCCTGAAGTACTGCGAGAAAGAGATAGAACGCATCATGAAGATGTACAAGAAAGAGAAGGACGATCCGCCTTTGGCGTGGATGTTTCCGCCGATTGCAGGTTAGGTTAGGAAATTGAATTTTTAGCCTCTTTGATGATCGTTCTCGGTTTGAAGGTCGCATAAAATGGTCACGTTCGTTGATCAGCCATCTGGACGATTTGCTTTCGAGCGTGACCAATCATCACGTACTGAAAAATCTGCCAGCCACGCAGGAGCTGTCGAGGAGGCACAATTTGGCCGAGCAGACTCTAAGGTCGTACGAGACGGACATGATTGCCATTTGGATGAATCAACACGTGAGTATTTCTGCATTTTTGGCTTACAGTGCAATATAAAATTGATTTTGACTACAGTATTTCGTCAGTTCGTTTTTACTTCTTTTACGACATCGTCCGAGAATTTCCCTCAGTTCTCATTCCTTACCTGCGAATTTTCGTCAGTTATAATACATCTGCGAACCCTCCTCAAGTTAGTTATTTCTCGGCTTGCGAAATCCCCCAAATTCCCCAGCCTTCATCAGAGAATTTTCCCCCATTTCACAAAGGTCCCATTTTGAATCTAAATTTGCGCTATTGGTAATATTGCATCTGCCCATTGATTTGTTTTGACACTGTTAACTATAGAAATTGTACTTTGACTTATTGCAGACCTTCAAATGGTACGATCTTCTCATAGAAGTGATTAGCGCTATTTTTCTCATATTCATATTTGTATTATGTATACAATACATTATTTTCTAATTGACTCTTATAGTCCAGTCCTCGACTGTCACTCTCCAATTAATATTAATTTCAATAGTAAAAATTTTCGTCTAGGTATGGGAGATCGACAACTGTCTGAAAAGAAACCTGATCGCCGTTTGTCCCGAACAGCAGAAGCTCAAGGTCAACATCCACAATTCTATCCCACTTCTGATCAGAGAGTCCGATCTGATGGCCAAGATGGAACTCCCCTTGCCCATTGTAGCGCTCACGCTGTATTCCAAAAAGGATCATTTCTCTTTGATTCAAGATTCTTTACAGGTAAGAATCAATCTTCTCTAAACCTGGTGAAAATTTCACACATTCCCTCAGTTTCTGATCGACGATTTGGAAAGAAATGTGAAGAACGTGAAGCAAGAAGTTCGTCCGCTCTTCCTGCCTCACCTGGTCAAACTGATGAAGATCATGGAACCGGGAATGAGGGAACTGACGTGGATCTCGCCCGATTGGAAAGAGTTCGTGGAGAGATCCAGCGACGCCATCTTGAAATTCAAGGTTTTGGTGAGTCTTTGTGCGCTGTTTGAAGATAAAAACTGAATTCGTAAATTGCAGTCGTACAGAGTTCACGATATCTACTCGAACCGAGTGCTGGAGGTTCTGTCTTCGATGCAGGCGGTTCAGTTACACGCGCTGCCGGAACCGGACGAGGAACCCTGGTCGATAACGTATTTTTGCGACCGTATTGACGAGGTGTGCAGATCCGCCGCCACTGATTTGCATAGAAAGAGTCTGATGGTCGAGGAGGCGGTGGAGGAGATACTGTCGTTGATCAGGAGGTCCAGAATCGACATTCCTTCCCAGTCGGTAGACGAGATGTTCATGGAAGGTGAGTTAACTCGACGCTATTATCGCGTCTTATATTCAACACCGTATTTTAGAAGTGGCGCCATTTGAGACTCGATCTTTGAAACTACAAACCACAAAAGATCTGTACTTTAGCTTGATTGTGTCTTTTTTACTCTAGACGAGGGCGAGAAACAATTAGACGAAGGAACGCATTTATCTTCTCAGCCAACGGATTGGAGTCTGGTGTGGGAATGTTTCGAGAAACCTCATCTACTTCTCAACGGCGGTATGGCTAAATCGATGCAGGACGTCGTCAAGGGGGCTGTGACAGAAATGAGGCGTTACTACAGCAGAAAGGTAATAGACGTCTTGGTAAAAGTAACGCGACAATCGCTGGACGCTCTGATGAGGAGACTTTCCGTTAAAGGTGATACCTTTAAATTCGTTTTTAATGTCATGCAACGTTGATATTTCAGAGGAGAACAGTCAGAAACCCATATTTCTATTGAACGCCGTCCTTATGATACCGAAAGTGTCGATTCAGCCGAACCTGGATGAGGTTCAGGACGTTCTCGCTTTGGCTGGGAAAAATATTACTTCAGTGTCAAAGGGCGTTGGGCAATGGGTTGGAGGTAAACTCCAGGTACGTTTTTACGATCACTGTAAGATATTCTGGTCTTTATATCAAGTCCAGACGTCAGAGAAAACTTTCCTAATGTTGGTGCGGAAATTATTTCTTCGACGAGTCGATAAATCTTGGCAGAAGATAATACAAATTAACCACGAGACTCAAGTTGTCGTTTCTTGTTACGTGAGTGAGAATAGTTCTGTCTTGTTCCTCTAGAAGTTTCAGACTTTCTGAAGCAGCTATTGTGGATGGCAGAGCTCTAGAAACTCAACTTGGGCTTGCAAATGGTCTTGGCTAGAGACGTGGAGTTGGGAACGATGCTTCTTGCACAACTTTGAGGATGAAAAATGTAGTAATGAAAAAAATAAGATGAAGCAGAAACTGGACTGTTGCGGTTCAACCCCACGACCTTGAACAATTGCAAGATCTCCTTTCGGTCGATTCATGGCTTGTTGTTCCCTTGTACCACACATGCTCAATTGGGTTCAGATCAGGACTTGGAAGAAATAATTTCTACATATCTATCACTAACGAAAACATTTCTCCTCTGACAAATGGACGAAGGTGAAAATATTTCTTATTACAAAATTTGAAAGAATGTTTCTCATGGTATGCGAAATGTATTAATTTAATCTTTTTCTTTTTCCCCTTCCACTACATACTTTATTCACTTATCACCGACTGTAATATAAATACTATGCAATAAATACACCGCAATGTTAAAACAAAAAAAATCACACTCATTTGAATCCATTTCTTCAATCGTTCTTGTCCACATCTTATCCTCGTTCTGTCTCACTCTATTACTCTACCTCTATCACGTATACATTTTGGTTCACGTCACACAACCCTTTTCGATCACACACCAATCACGCTTTGTACATTGGCGATCCGAAGAAGGTCGATCAGGCGAAGAAGGGATGGAAAAAACTGGCCGGTCGCAAGTCGAACATAAGGGATATTGTAAATCAATCTCGTTTGCAACAGAGGACCTTCAAGGGGGCCGTCAAGCTCAAGCAAGAGGACGATCTGAAAACCAGGAGGAGGAAATTTTACCGCCTCGCGACCGAAGACAAACCTACGTTTCCCCTGCAGCAGAGGAACTTCTACAATCACGTGATGGAAAACAAGGAAGTGGTCAAGACGCTGTCTCTCTTATCCACTTGTACGCAAGATATGAAACAGGTACGTTGAATATAAACTCGAAAGAGTACACTGAAACACATCGTCTTTCTTGTAGGAAGTCCAGCAGTTTCTGGTCAGATGGAGGCCTTACAGTATCTTGTGGAGAAACGAGAAGTCTCACAGGGAACTCCTGAACGCTTGTCTTCTAGAATTCGAAACTTGCCTCAGGAAACATGAAGAATTAAATTCTAGATTGGAAACTGAACCTGATACTGTTCTCATCAGCCTCAGCTTGGGTATTTCTACTGAAAAACTCAAATATGGGCTAAGTACAGAAATTAAAAGTTGTACTCACAGGTAGATGTGTGTATTTTTCGTTTTTGGACTTTGTTCAATTTGAAGCCCTTTTAGGATCGGCCAGGCGATGAAGAAGAAATATAAACGCGAGATGGACTACGTCTACGCCGTCATCAACGAGATGGAACGAAAACTGGAAAGGACCATAAGAGATCTGGATGATGTTAGAATGATAATGGACACTCTGAAGAAGATAAGAGAACAGGAGGTCGACATGGAGTTAAAAATCGAACCTATTGAAGTAAGAAAAGATGTTTTACTGAATGAAACACAGGGTATATATTTTTTTCAAACAGGAGGCGTTTAACGTGCTCAATCGATACAAAGTGTTCGTCGAGAGGGAAGTGATGGAACAAGTGGACAATCTGAGGTACACCTGGAATGAGTTGCAAGCCAGAGCCCTAAAAGTGCAGGGAAATCTTCTAGATATGCAGCCACAGTTTCAGGACGACCTAAAGCACAACTTGGAGAAATTCCGGCAGGACAAGTTAGATTATTGCGACGAGTATAAGACTGCTGGACCCATGCAGCCCGGGCTTACACCCAGGGAGGCTTCTGATAGATTGATACTGTTCCAGGTAAGGTTTTTTCGATATCAGAGGGGATGAGAATTAATGTTCCATTTTGTCTTGGTAAGAATCGTTTTGAGGGTATGTGGAGGAAATTGCAAACCTATCAGAACGGGGAGGAGCTTTTCGGTCTACCCACCACCGATTATCCCGACTTGGCGCAGATCCGTAAAGAACTGAACCTGCTACAGAAGCTATACAAATTGTACAACGACGTCATCGATAGGGTGAACAGCTACTACGACATACCCTGGGGCGACGTTAATATCGAAGAGATCAACAACGAGCTGATGGAGTTTCAAAATAGATGCAGGAAATTGCCTAAAGGTACTTTTTATATCATTTTATATTTTTCCACAAGTTAAAATTTCATAATACTGAAGAATTTACGTCTTCAAGGTCTGAAAGAATGGCCGGCGTTCTTCGCCTTGAAGAAAACGATAGACGACTTCAACGACATGTGTCCCCTGCTGGAACTGATGGCGAACAAAGCCATGAAACCGAGACATTGGCAGAGGATCATGGAGTCCTTGAAGCACACCTTCGAACTCGAGAGCGAAGGTTTCTGTCTCAAGAACATCCTCGAGGCACCGCTGCTCGCCCATAAGGAGGATATCGAGGATATCTGCATATCCGCCATGAAAGAAAAGGACATCGAGGCCAAGCTGAGGCAGGTCACTAACGAGTGGTCGGTTCACGAATTGACGTTCATGAGTTTTAATAATAGAGGGGAACTTTTGCTCAGAGGTGATACTACTGCGGAAACCATTGGGCAGCTCGAGGACAGTCTCATGATTCTTGGTTCGCTCCTTTCGAATAGGTAAGTTATTCGAGATGAACTCGCGCCAATCGGAACAGACGTATCATTTCAGGTACAACGCGCCTTTCAAGAAGCAGATTCAGCAATGGGTTCACGACCTATCGAATACGAACGAAATCCTCGAGCGATGGCTGTTGGTGCAGAACATGTGGGTGTACCTAGAGGCCGTCTTCGTGGGCGGGGACATAGCCAAACAGTTACCCAAAGAAGCTAAGAGATTTTCCAAGATCGATAAGTCTTGGCAGAAGATAATGCAGAGGGCCCACGAGACTCCCGGTGTCGTTTCCTGTTGCGTGGGTAAGAATATTTCTGATTCTCTAGAACTAAACCATTGAGTTTCCCGTCTGTTTAGGCGATGATCTTCTGAAGCAACTCCTGCCGCATCTGCAAGAACAACTGGAGCTGTGCCAGAAATCGCTGAGCGGTTACTTGGAGAAGAAACGGATGATGTTTCCCAGATTCTTCTTCGTGTCGGATCCGGCGCTTCTCGAGATTCTGGGGCAAGCGTCCGACTCACACACCATCCAGAATCACCTGTTGAGCATCTTCGACAACACTAGATGGGTGAAGTTTCACGACATCGAGTACAACAAGATAACAGCCGTGATATCGTCCGAGAACGAGGTGATTCAGTTGGAGAAGGCGGTCAGGGCGGAGGGTAGCGTGGAACAGTGGTTAACCCAGCTGCTGGTGATGTCGCAGAGTTCGCTGCATTCCATCATTCGACAGGCCTACGCCATGATCAACGATCCTAATTTTAACTTGCTGCACTTCCTGGACAAGATGCCTGCTCAGGTGAAAGTTTCTCTAGTCTAACCATTAGAAACTCAACGATTTTTGTGTTCTAGATCGGCTTGCTGGGCTTACAAATGATATGGACTAGAGACGCGGAGTTGGCTCTGATGCAGGCCAGACACGATAAGAAACAAATGCCGGATACCAACAATAAATTCTTAGAATTATTGAACACGCTCATCGATCAGACGACGAGAGACCTAACGAAAATCGAACGTACCAAATTCGAAACGTTGATCACCATCCACGTGCATCAGAGAGACATATTTGATATTTTGGTGAGTCTGAAGAGAGGCGTAACTAGGTGAAAACTCACGTTTTCTTCGTTTAGTGTCGTTTGAACGTGAGGCACGCCAACGACTTCGAATGGTTGAAGCAGTGCCGTTTCTACTTCAAAGAAGAACAAGATAAGACTCTGATCATCATAACGGACGTCACTTTTTCTTATCAGAACGAGTATTTGGGTTGTACCGACAGACTCGTCATCACGCCATTAACTGACAGGTATATTATTAGATTGTTTTTTCGTAGGTCGAACAAAGAAGCTTAGAAATTCGATGAAAGGGGTCAAATCGGGTCATATACTCTCCTGAGATATGTTAACAAGGAACATTTAATAATAGAGGAATTGTATAAGCTCCTAAGATCATTCTTTTAGAATATTTTTAGGTGCTATATAACCCTGGCCCAAGCGTTGGCGATGAGTATGGGCGGAGCCCCGTGCGGACCGGCCGGTACGGGAAAGACCGAAACCGTCAAAGACATGGGAAAAACGCTAGCAAAATACGTCGTTGTGTTCAACTGTTCTGACCAGATGGATTATAGAGGATTAGGACGCATTTATAAGGGTAAGTTGGGATGCTGGCGATTTGTTTCATTTATATCATTTCTCGAGTGATTGCCTGCAAAATTATTTACTTCGAAAATCGCGCAGGTTTGGCCCAGTCGGGATCTTGGGGCTGCTTCGACGAGTTCAACAGGATTGAACTTCCGGTGCTGTCGGTGGCCGCCCAGCAGGTAGCCGTGGTTCTGGCCAGCAAGAAGGAGAAGCGAAAATCGTTCGTGTTCACCGACGGCGACGTGGTCGAGATGTGTCCCGAGTTCGGTATTTTCATAACCATGGTAAGAATACGCAGAACCTACGACTTCGGACGACTAGGATCTTTTTCTTCCAGAATCCCGGATACGCCGGCAGGAAAGAACTTCCGGAGAATTTGAAGATCCAATTTAGAACGGTTGCCATGATGGTTCCCGATCGGCAGATAATAATTCGCGTGAAGCTGGCCAGCTGCGGCTTTCTGGAAAATATTACGCTGGCCAGAAAGTTCTACACCCTGTATAAGTTGTGCGAGGAGCAACTGACCAAACAGGTTTGTATTTGTTCTTTAAATTCATTGAGGGTAGTTCCATTTTCCTTCTCATTTTTCAGGTCCATTATGACTTCGGCCTGAGGAACATCTTATCGGTTCTTAGGAGCTTGGGCGCTGCAAAGAGGGTAAACGAAAAGGATTCCGAAAGTACCATAGTTATGAGGGTGCTGAGAGACATGAATCTGTCGAAGCTGATAGACGAAGACGAACCCTTGTTTATTTCGCTAGTGGCCGACTTGTTTCCCAATCAAGTTCTGGAAAAAACGACGTATCAGGACCTGGAAGAATCCATCAATAAGCAGGTGGAATTGGCGGGATTGGTCAATCATCCGCCGTGGGCCCTGAAGTTGATTCAGGTATTTCGACCAAACAGTGCGTTTAGTACGTCCGAACGATCGTTCTTTTTCAGTTGTACGAGACGCAAAGAGTGAGGCACGGTATAATGACGTTGGGTCCCACAGGTGCCGGAAAAACGACCTGTATCCAAACCCTGATGAGATCTCTGACCGAAATGGGACAATTTCACAGAGAGATGAGAATGAACCCGAAGGCCATAACGGCGGCCCAGATGTTCGGACGTTTGGACGTGGCCACCAACGATTGGACTGACGGCATCTTTTCCGCATTGTGGAGGAAAACATTGAAACTCAAGCCAGGTTGCCTACAGTTCTTTTCGTTTTTCTTCTTCTAGCTCTTTTCTTCCAGGCGAGAACGTGTGGCTTGTCCTGGACGGTCCGGTGGACAGCATCTGGATTGAAAACTTGAACTCTGTACTGGACGATAACAAGACTCTAACTCTCGCGAACGGAGATCGTCTTTCCATGGCTCCCACCTGCAAGATCATCTTCGAACCCCACAATATAGACAACGCCTCGCCCGCTACCGTTTCCCGGAACGGCATGGTCTACATGAGTTCCTCCGGCTTAACCTGGAAACCGGTAGTGAAGGCTTGGCTAAAAACTAGAAGTCCAAAGGAGCAAGAAATATTCCAGAACTTGTTCTGGGAGACGCTTGGAGAAGTTCACAGTTACGGGAACCAAAATTTAAACTTGGTGATGGACGTGCTGCCTTGCAACATAACCTTGCAGATGCTGAAGTTATTGGAAGGTAATTGAGGTGTTTTTTTTCATTGATCTTGTGACGAAACGATACCGTGTAGGTTTGGTGCCGCCTCAGGTCGAGAAAAAGGAAGACGATGCCGCTGACAAAACCGACCAGATGGACCTAGACGAAGACCTTTTGGAAGACCAGGAGAAACAAACGGAAGAAACGAAACAGTTAAGCGCCGAGCACCTTGCTAGGATTTACGTGTTCGCGCTCACGTGGGGCATGGGCGCCTATTTGGAGAACGACGATAGGGCAAAGTTCGACGTGTTCGTCAAGGAAAGTTTGAGCTTTCTAGACTTGCCGAAAAATTCTGCGAAAAATAACGAGGTGAGAGACATTAACGTTTCTCGAACCCTTACATTCGTTTTGATATTTTCAGGCGACCCTGTTCGATTACGTCGTGAACGAGGAGGGCAATTGGGTGCTGTGGAGTTCCATGGTGACGTCTTATACGTACCCGGAACTTGCGACTCCCGAATACGCTAACATTCTGATCCCGATCTCGGACAACGTGCGCATCAACTATCTCATCGACACGATAGCGAAGCAGGAGAAAGCGGTGCTTCTGATCGGCGAACAGGGCACCGCTAAGACGGTCATGATGAAGGCGTATATGAAGAAGGCGAATCCTGAACTTTACCTACATAGGGCGTTTAACTTTTCCAGCGCAACGTCGCCTTATCAGTTCCAGAAGACGATCGAGAGCTACGTGGAGAAGCGAATGGGAAATACCTTCGGCGCACCGAACGGAAAGAAGATGATCATCTTCATCGACGACATAAATCTGCCTGAGATAAACTGCTGGGGAGATCAGGTTGGTTTTATAACTATTTATGGTCAATTCCTATAAATTTCTCTCGTAGATAACCAACGAGATCGTCCGTCAAGTGATGGACATGGGCGGCTTCTACAGCCTGGAAAAACCAGGAGAATTCACGACGATAGTCGACGTGCAATTCGTGGGTGCGATGGGTCAGCCGGGTGGTGGAAGGAACGACATACCTTCCCGTTTGAAGCGTCAGTTTTGTATCTTCAACTGTCCCCTGCCACTGGACACATCCATCGATAAGATATTCGGCGTGATCGCTCAGGGGCACTACAACATCAAACGGGGCTTCCCATTAGAAGTGAGGAATTTGGTGAAGAAGCTAATTCCTGTCACCAGACTGTTGTGGCGGAACACGAGGAGCAAATTGTTGCCGACGCCCGCCAAGTTTCATTACGTATTTTCTTTGAGGGACTTGTCGAAAATCTGGCAAGGAATGGTGAGTCAACAACCGCAAGTTTTGCGTTTAGAAATGCTGACAAATTGTTTCAGATCGGTACCTTGTCCACCGTGATCGATTCCGAGGGTTGTCTGATGGTCTTGTGGAAGCACGAATGTACCAGGGTGTTCTCGGACCGTTTCACGATCCAAGAGGACAAAGATTGGTTCGACCAGGAGCTGCTGGATCTCGTCGAGAAGGAACTGGGAACCAATCTCATGAACAAGACGAAACCGTCACCGGTTTTCGTAGATTTCATGAGGTAACGTGATCGGTTTCAATACAGGCCATTTTAAAAGTTTATTTTTCACAAGGGATGCTCCGGAACCTACGGGAGAGGAAGGGGAAGACGCGGATATGGAGCTGCCCAAGGTATACGAGCCGGTGACGAACGAGAACGAGTTGAGGGAAAGATTAGACATGTTCTTGGCGCAGTTCAATGAGATGGTCAGAGGTTCCGGTATGGACTTGGTATTCTTTCCAGACGCCATGTTACACCTGGTGAAGGTGTCTCGAGTTATAAGACATCCCAGAGGAAACGTTATGCTAGTCGGCGTTGGCGGAAGCGGCAAACAGTCTCTTACCAAGTTGTCGTCTTTTATAGCGGGTTACAAGAGCTTCCAGATAACGCTGACAAGATCTTACAACATAGGTAACTTTTTGGAGGATTTGAAGGTGCTATACCGTTCGTGCGGTTGTCAGGGTAAAGGTACCACCTTCATATTCACCGACTTGGACATAAAGGAGGAGGGTTTTCTCGAGTACCTCAACAACATCTTGTCTGGAGGCGTCATCTCCAATCTCTTCACCAAAGACGAGCAGACGGAGATCATCCAAGAACTTACGCCAATCATGCGCAGGGAGAACCAAAAGCGGACATTGAACGCCGAGGTCGTGATGGAATATTTCATGAACAGGACTTGCCAGAATCTGCACGTGGTATTTTGCTTTTCGCCGGTGAGTATTTTTAAGGAGTTCCACGTTTCGAAGTTACAGTTGAATGTTCAAACAGGTGGGAGAAAAATTCCGTACGAGGGCTCTCAGGTTTCCTGCGTTGATTTCCGGATGTACCATCGACTGGTTCCAACCGTGGCCCAAGGACGCTCTGGTGTTGGTGGCCAGACACTTTCTGACGGAATTCAAGATCGCATGCACTTCGGAAGTGAAGGAAGAGCTGGTGACAGCACTGGGTTCCATCCAGGATATCGTCTCGAACACGTCGACGGAATACTTTCAAAGGTTAGTATTATTTCCGAGATTTCTAGGAATTTGAAGGTCGAATTGTTCGCACTCAGGTTCCGGAGGGCAACACATGTCACTCCCAAGTCGTATCTCAACTTCATAGCGGGCTACAAGAGTATCTACAAGAGTAAGCAGCGAGAGTTGAGCGAAGGGGCGTCCAGGATGGACATAGGTCTGGAGAAGTTGGCGGAGGCCTCGTCCTCCGTGCTCATCCTGAAGAAAGACCTGGCCGTTATGGAGAAGGAATTGGCGGACGCTTCGCAGAGGGCTGAGACCGTTTTGACCGAGGTTACCGAGAGGGCGATGCAGGCGGAAATAGTGAAGAATCAAGTGCAGAAGGTGAAGGAGAAAGCTGAGATCTTGGTGTCGTCTATAGCCGACGAAAAAGCGTTGGCCGAGGAGAAGTTGGAGGCTGCCAAGCCAGCGCTGGAGGAAGCAGAGTCGGCTTTGAACACCATCAAACCGGCTCATATTGGTAAAAAAAATTTTCTAATGTTATTCTGTTAAAAAACAGTTATTACTATTGATACCTGATAGTGCCAGATATCTCTTGAATATTCAAACTCCTTTATCTTTCTCAAGTTTTATTGTTTATGAACATCTAAATTAAAGATAACAAATTAGAAAATAATTAATTAATTAAGTAGGGGGTTTCTGGTACATGGAAAATTTTTCTTTTCAGCCACCGTACGAAAATTGGGACGTCCCCCGCACCTGATAATGAGGATAATGGACTGCGTGCTGATTTTGTTCCAGCGAAAGCTTCAGCCGGTGGTGGTCGATCCGACGGCTAACTGTCCGAAGCCGTCGTGGGCGGAGTCCCTCAAGGTTCGCTTATTCGACGTACAATTAATAGACGACCAAATCTTCTTCGGTGGGGCAGTACAAGTATTTACACATGTACACGCAATATATACCGTCAATGTTCTCGATCTTGTACTCCAAGTAACTGATCGCGAGATAGTCGACCTGGTTTTCTTGAAAATTGTGTAACATGACGGTCAAGTCCTCGCATTTCCACTTATTCCTCCCTATCCCTACCTTCTTGAGCTCGACCAGGTGTTTCACGACGAACTTGTAGTCGAATCTGATCACGTTGTTGAAGTTCACGTCTAGCACTCGGAGTTGCTTGAGCGGGAAGAGTAGGTGGCTGTCCAGGTCGGTCAACTGGTTGTGCGAAACGTTGAGGATCTTGAGGTTGCCGAGATTCGAGAATTCGCCGAGTTGGAAGGTGATTATCTGGTTGTGTTGCAACCGCAGCTCCTCCAGATTCTTTAGGTCCCTGAATACGCCGATGGGGAACGTCGATTTTTTCCCGGTCAACCGGTTGTGGGACAAGTCGAGAATTCTGAGGTTTCCCAATTTGGAAAGGGCGTCTTTGGTGATGTTTCGGATCGCGTTACTGTTCAAATGAAGGGTTTCTAGAGAATTGAGGCCGGAAAAGGCAAAATCCCCGACCATCACGATCCCCTTATTCGACATGTTCAGAAATTTTAAGCGTGCGAGACCGTCGAAGATGTTCGCTTCCAAAATGGTGACGTTTTCCAACGCCTGAGTGTCCAAGTTTTGCAGGTGAAACAGGTGGGAGAACGCGCCGGGACGAACGTTGGAAATCTTGGAATTTTCGAAACGGAGTTTGGTCAAACTGAAGAGGCCGCGGAATGTTCCTTTAGGGATTTCGGATATCCTCGAGTTCGCCAAGTTTAATTCTTGGAGATCTTTCAGTTTGTGAAAATTTTTTTCGCGTAATTTTCCCGTGATCGTTATGTTTAAAACTTTCAGCTTGGAATTGTACGGAAACGTGTGCGTTTGTACGTTCATCACATTGTTACCTTTCAAGGATAATTCCGAGATTGTTGTGTTGGAAAGAAAGCAGTCAGGCACGGTTTCTAAATGATTTTTTTCTAAATTGAGATGTTTCAGAAGTTTTAGATCGTCGAATGAGTTGGGATGGATTTTTCTGATGCCTAAATTGTTCAGATTCAGACGTTTTAGAAAATGTAGACCCTTGAAAGTGTTGGTGGTGATTTCGTAGAGGATCAAACCGTTTAGTGACAAATCGAAGATTTTAGAATTATTGAAAACGCCGTTTTGAAAAGACAAGATTTCGTTGTGGCCTAAATTTAAACTGTCGGCAGATAAACCGAAAAAAACGTTGTCGGGAAGGACTTTTATGGAATTGTGACTGACGTCCAAGTGTCTCAGCGATAAATGTTCGAAAATTCGTTCTGGAAACGAATGCAAATTGTTATAACTCAAGTCGAGTTGTTGCAATTTCAACGAATGGCAAAAAATACTTTTGTCTAAGTTTTTCAAACGACAATGTGATAAATCCAACTTCAACAACTCGTGTAGAATTTTGAAAGTGTCGTTGTCGACTTTCTCTAAGGGATTGTAGGATATATTCAAGAACTGTAGCGAATTGGATAAATTGTTAAAAGTCGACGCGTTTAACTGTTTCAAATCGTTGTTGTTCAAGCGAAGATCTTGGACAAACGAATCTTGAAACGCGCCTGTAGGTATGGTGGCTATTTTATTACATGATAAATCCAACAGTGATAACTTGACGTTTTCCAAATTTAATTCTATTATATTATTTTCATTTAAGATAAAGGAACTGATGGAGAACGTCGAGGGATCTATCGTTTTTCCGATCATTAAAAAGTCCAGGTTCTTTAAATTATTGCCAGAATAGTCAAGCGAATTCAGGAAGTTAAAATTCGCTTTGAATGTTTTGTTGTCGAAGACGATACGATTGTTCGAAAGATTTATGGATGTAAAGACATTCCGGACGAATATATTGGGATCAAGGAAAACCAGTTCGTTATCGGTTACTATCAAGTGGTTCAGTGCTATATCGGAAAACTCGGTGGCTAAGATTTTCCGCAATTTGTTGTAACTGAGATCGAGAGTTTTAAGGCTTTTGTAACCGACCAACGAATCGCCCAGCGCTTCCAAACGATTGTGGCTGAAATTAAGGCGAATCAACCGGTGGAGGGAACCGTTGAAAGCCGCGATATTGTTGTGGCTCAAGTCGATAATCGTCAAGTCTATCTTGGAAAATATGCTCATATCGATTCGTTGGATCTTGTTATGGCTTAGGTCTAAGGATTCGAAAGTGGAACTCGCGAAGCAAGCAGCGTTTATCCTTTTAACTTGCGACCTGATTACGGCAACCCGTCTATGCTGACTGTTATCGAATTCTATCCCGTAACTCCGTACTTGCGGCAATGTTTCCAATTCGGGAAAGTCGGAATTCTCGATGCTCATACCGTGAATCTCGGTTCGACCGTCGTAGTAAACTGAAAGCAATTCCTCGATGTTCGATGAATTGCAGCGAAGAATCGCAGGAAAAGACTCGATGGTGCAGATACCTCTTGATTCGTGAAAATGGCGCAGAAATGCTGCAATCAGCACACACGGGTATCTCAGATCCCTGCGAATGAAAAATATAAAGATCAATTTGTTTTTTTTTAATTGTGGAGGCCGTTACTTGATGTAGATCCATGATATAAATGAGATAAAAAACACAACGTTTAACTTTAATCTACACTTCATTTGAAAAAATTCGACGACGTTTCGCTGACACAGCAGCTTTATCAAGAATGAAAAACAGAATGAAGAGTATGGTATTATAAACAAATTGCGTAGAACAACTTGGGTGAAAACATATCAAACAGGAAATAATTCATATAATCCACTAATCATTCGAAAAACTCATCAGAAAGCAATGTATATCATTCATAAAGACTAGATATGAAAGGTTCTGCAATAAAATATTAAATTTTTCTTCAAACAAGTTTAAGTAAACATATTAAAAATAATAAATGTCGTGTTGAAAATCAAGTAAATCAGAATAATCAATTGCATAAAATTTATATCGGTAGGACCTATAGGAGTTTTGGCATAAGAACATCTGAACATAAACGTAGCTTCGATAAAATAAATCTGATTCAAATTATTCAAACCACCTAATAAAAGAAAATTTTATTGAATTTTCATTTTTTCAATAAAACTTTGACATATTACATATAAAATCAAAAGTTCAAAATTAGATCTCCTAGAAGCATTAGAAATAAATAGATACAAACATTCGGACAAGATTTTGAATGAGCAGGTAGATGTTGAATCATTCACTCCTACTTAACTTGTTTAATTAGTTTTTATTAGATTATCATATCTATTATTGAATTATTAATGGCTCTGTTTGATGATTTTCCTGTTATTCATCCAACTTGTTCTACGATTTGTTTATAATACCATTCTCTTCATTCTGTCTTTCATTCTTGATAAAGCTGCTGTGTCAGCGAAACGTCGTCGAATTTTTATCTCATTTAAGATCAATTTGGTTGCCACGTTATGTCTCAGTAGACACAATTCACAGGGAGTTTTAATTGAATTGAAGAATGTACATTTTGTCAAAAATGTAACGGGAATTGATCAACGAAACACAAAATATTTATTTTTCATCCAAACTTACTGTATCGCCTTTAAACTATGCCTCTTCCGAAATAATACATTTACGCGAAAGCGTAATCCGATTATCAAAATCCGGAATTGACAGGGCCCCCCGTGAGGGCTACTGGCGCTTGTGTGCAAAAATGGATTTTGGCACCCCTTAGGTCATTTTGGATCATGTTTTTTTTTTAGGTAGGTAGGTAGGTGCTTGAAGTAAAGTAAAAAACTGAACTTTAGAAGTCATATTTATTTGTAGACTAAAATATCAAAATGAAACAAACAGAACAAATACATAACAAAATAAATTCTTGTTCACACCCAGTTTAAAACATTTACTTAAGTAATGGGATACAGACACGTTGACTCGTTGTTTATAAATACTAGAAAATAACCTAAAACTAAAAATCACATTTTTTTAGGAACAAATAACAGAAATATTGCATAATGTCTACATATTGCTGCTGCAAATTCATTAATTACATCCATAAAATTTATACCGTCAAAAATTTCTTGTTCAATTGCTAATATTGTTAGCCCAGACAATATTTCTTGAATCATTGTCGATCTTAAATAATTTTTAACTTTGAAAAAGATCGCTCGTCAGAAGCTACAGATACAAGCAATGTCAAAAGAATTCTTAGTGAAATGCTTACGTTAGGAAAGGTGGAGATTAAATTGTTTTCAAATATTTATTGTAGAATACTTAAGGGGTCAGTAATGAAAACAATTTTAACGCTTTAATTTCATTTAACAGATCATTGGAGTCTATATCCTTATTATCCTGATCTGTCAGTCGCTCTTCAAGAATAGAACAATGTTTTAAAAGATCGCTGTCATTTAATTTGAATATGTCGCTAAAAAATCCGAAAATATTATCATACTCATTTAATAAGTCAAATCGGTTTTTTAGAGAGCTTATAGTTTGATCTATAGTTTTTAAGAAAAAACTAATTTTAAAGGCGGTTTTTGGATCATGTCTCATCTCGGTGATCATAGTTTAAATTTCCTCCTAATCAATGGTAATGGTGGAAAGTCTTCTTCAATTTCGAAAGAGGATGCTACTTCTTTCGCTTGCACAAAAATTTCTTGAAATTATTGGTCAAATCTATATTGCTGGAAGTGATCAACTAAATTTGTTAGGTAGGTTTGGCATACTTTAATATTAATTGTAGCACTTTGCATCTGTTTGCTGACAATATTTGTATGAAATAAAACATCATGCCGAATAATAATTCCACAAATAAATTGGTAATTTTGTACGAACTTTAAGAGGGAACTCGCTTTATGTCTTGCATCAATGTGAAAGGAATTATCTTCAGTCACTTCTAGAAGACTTTCGCAAACCTTAATTATATAAACTTTAAGGGACTCTATTGCATCAATTCTGCTGGACCATCTTGTCTCACTTAGATACATTAAACTTAACCCGGGGACATTTTTTCTCAAAACATACCACCTTTTTGTGGATGACGAAAAAAAATTATATAACTCTTGCGTTAAGTTTATTGTAGCACCTGACACCTTAGAAGCGTCATTTACTGTTAAGTTCAAAGTATGAGCCGCACAAGGTACAAAAAGGGCTTTCGGATTAGCATCAAGAATGCGTTTTTGAAGCCCAAATGTTTTCCCTTCATATTTGTCCCATTATCATAACCTTGTCCCCTAATATGTTTTAATTCTAAATTTAATTTTTTCATATTTTCTATCACAAATGTATATATCCCTTCTCCTGTAGAGTCCAGTATTGGATTAAACGCAATAAAACTTTCCTTAACTTCAACCTTTTTTGAAGTGGTGTTAAGGACATCATACCTCAGAACAAGACTAATTTGCTCAGTATGACTAGTGTCTGGTGCACAATCTAATATTATAGAAAAATATTTTGAACTGCGAACCATTTCTTACTTTGGAAGACGATAATTCAATCATTTCATTCTATATTTGCACGCCTAAATAATGAGTCATTTTAACAGATTTTTTTTTGGAGTTATACACTCGGCTAACCTGCTGTCTCATCACTGAATCAAAAGAGGCAATCATCTCAACAGCTTTTAGAAAATTTCCATTATCATGTTCGAAAAGCAATTGAGAAGAACCTTCAAATGCATTGTGTGAGTAAATACTTAACAATCGCAATAATTCTCCCCAACACGTCTCGCCAATATTTTTTTCCGTTTCTGAAATCCGCAGATGATTAGTAGTCATAGATATCTCCAACATTTTTTTAAAATTTACCCAAGTATTTATATAACTGTTGTGTAAAATGGACGTTTCGTGTATCTTAATTAGCAAAGACAAGTGTTGCCAATCAGATAATTCATTTGTATCACAAAAAGCCTTAGGAGTTTTACATTTACAAAACAACTTACGACAAAATCAAAATGCAGAATCTTTAGAAATAGAGTAAATAAACCAAGCCCTTTCGACTCTTTCCCCATTTGCTAGATTTCTTCCAAAGTATTTGCACGAAAACTTTCTCTTATCTTTATTACTAGGAAAGCTAAAACTGATGTTTATCAAGGCGGACCACGTTTAACCAACGTTCTAGCCATCTCATTGGTGATTCTTTCGGGCCACAAACAGGGGTCGGACGGAATTATATCGATACTAACCTCATTACAGCCTTCATCGAAAGTGTCACTTGCAGCAGGTATTTCGGTAGCTGACATTACCGAACTTTTTACACAAGCTGAATTGCCTTAAGTGGATTGTTCAAGTGCTGTAGACGAGGATGGCGTCATCGTTTCATCGGGCTCTGCATCAGTAAAAGCTGTTTTGCTGCTACAACCGCTGCCACTTGTTGCAGGACATGATGTTACTGTTAAAATAACTCACGGTTATTGATATTACGGATTTAGAATCTTGAGATTCGGATGATTCGGTCACACTAACATCGATAGTCTCCGTGGAATCTTTATTGTTTTGCAAGAAATGCGTTAAAGATCCAACCATTTTTCCCCTTTGTAGTCTCAGCTTCTTTTGCTCGCGAAACTTCGCACCTGAAGGTCTCTTTCTTTCAGCCTGAAAAAACAAATAAATAATTAGTACTCATGGGAGTTAGGAATTAACTTCTAAAGTAACCACAATAATAAGCACCATGTAGGTAGGATAAGAAATATTCTCAGAAAGTTAACTAAGTAGCCAATAGTTTCTAACCCTTTATAGGGCAGATTATTATTAATTTGATTGAGGAGGTCGTTACTTGATGAAAATCTATATATATTTTCAATGAAATAAAACTAAAGTATTTAGATTTTCACTATATTAACAAAACTATGACCGGTTTCACCACACTGTGGCTTCATCATTTATCTGATGAAGCCACAGTGTGGTGAAACCGGTCATAGTTTTGTTAATATAGTGAAAATCTAAATACTTTAGTTTTATTTCATTGAAAAGATTATTATTAAGTAAAATATATTCGATTAAAGTTTGCGTATTTGAGTAAAAAACAATTTGTTCCAGCTTAAATCCTTTCGAAAATGAAGGAAAAATATATTAAACCAATTTGATCTTATAGCCCTCAAAAACCCTACAAAATGGTTTTTGAACAGATCAATAGCATTAAAACTAAGCGAGTTATGAATAAAACCAGTTACTTTTTAAACTCGTACATGAAATTTCAAATAATAAAAGATATTTGGCTAAAAAACTTAATTATAACCAGTATCCTATAAAGGGTTAATGTTGATAGTATAAAGTACGGAACACTTACCATTTTATAAAAAATTAAGCCGTTGAAATTGCTGTCAACAGGTTTTCGGCACTTAGTTTAAAAAAAGTAGTAAACAAAATATTACACAACACAACAGTTGACAAAATAAAAATAACTTTTTATGTAAAAATTAATAGGATGACTTATTTATATTCACTTGTTGCACGGTCCAGTGAACTAACTGATTTAAAAACGCCTGTGGCGATGCATCGCTTTTATAGCGCTCCAGGCGTTAATCATGTCTGAACAGGAAAAATCAAAAAACTGCCGCCTGACATGTTCTCGCAACATAGGAATCGGCAGTAACTGGATGATATACTGATAAAATTTCGTGTGTATTTATACCTAATCCTATTTAATTTCTCAACTTTTATTTTAATATTTTTTTTTGACCCTGGATTTTGGCGCCCGTGTGCATTGCACATATGGTTGGAATCGACTTCAGTACTCGCCGCCAATTCTATTTGTGTCTCTTATCGACTTAAAACGGATTCCTCGAAGTGGTAATTTAAGTTTTGAAAAAAGACAAACGTCGATCGGACCCATATCAGGTACATACGGTAGTTGTTCGATGGTACTTGTTGAGTTTTTGGTCAGAAATTCAATGATAGCCATGTAAGATGGGGTTGAATGTGTACACACAACCAAATTTATATGGAATTGCGTCAGCAATTTTTCGAGAGGAGATACCTGGATGATCTTGAATTATTGCAAGAACCTCACTTTCCAGCTTTACTGCTCTGCTTCCCTTGGTCTTCCTGAACCTTCATATCATTCATCGTGATAATGTGTCTTTTTCATATAGGCGTCAATGAATGCTTTCAAAAGTTTTTCTATCGGGAGCATTTCCGTCTTTACACAACCAAATTTATATGGAACCACCCGATATTTTGAATATTACCTCAGGGATTTTAGAAATTTTGAAGGATTGTTAGAATTGATCCTTTCTGGGATATTTCAATTGAAAAAAGAAATAAATTAAGGTTCATTTTAAGAAATAAAAGAAAATAAGAGACTCTTTTGGTATGTAGTAAACTAATTGAAAATTGTTTTCTCACGGAGTAGGTATTTTTTCTACCTTAGTAGCTTGTATTAACTCCTCTTGCTCTGATTAGGTTTTCGACCTCCTATGGAGAAATAATCTTCCACTCTTCTGTGGCAGCTTAGATGAGCTGTTGTGGGGTTCTTGGATTATCCTGGCGCGATCTATTTTTTTTTTTGAGATTATCCCATAAATGTTCAATAGAATTTAAGTTTGGAAAGCAAGCTGGCCAGCCAAAAATAAGGATAATTTCGTTTTAAGATAATGTCGCGCAAGGTTGCTGGTATGCGGAAGAACATTATCTTGTGAGCACCTCGTCAGAGTCTCACTATGGGCTCTAGCACTAGGTCCACGTAATTTCTAGCCGTTACACTGGCAGGGAACGAAATCAAATCTGTTTTGCCTCCCAGCATAATGCCGCCCCAAAACATCATACTGCCCCCACTAGCTTGTCTTCCACGAGCCCTTAATACCCGAATCCGGCGGTCATATAATCGAACACCAATTCTGGTCTCATCCGAAAAAAGAGCAGTCTTGTTCTTCAGAAATAGTCTTCCTACAACTTCTTCTAAGCCTATTTTGCAGAGATTGTATCTCCACGTATTGGGCGTAGGTTTTTGAAATCACCCCCCTGTGATACCCCCATTGTAGCACTCTGTGTCACCCCTTCATCAACGAGAGCAATTATTCGACCCTTCTGCACATCGGACAATCCAACGTAAGGCATTTTCAATTATGATTATAGGCTTTTTAAATTTTGAAATTCATAGTTTCAAATCTCAATGACGACTGAGTACAATATTCAGAACATGTGGTGATAATTCAACATTTCTCATCATACTATCCAGTTTTTTACAACAAAAAACAATCAATAATGTGAAATACCTAGTGATTCCATATAAATTTGGTTGTGTGTATGTTTAACACCCAACCGAGAAAATTCCATATCTAGATGACGCCACCTAATATACATTATACATAAAAAAAAGGAGACACACGGCCACCGAATTTACCCGATTCGATTCCTTGCGACTTGTTTCTATTTTATCAGTTTAAGGAAGCTGTGATGGCGATTAATGCTAATATCATATCAAAAGCTGATTATTCAAAAAGAAGACGCTACAGTATGTTCGAACTTGTTCAACAATAGGAAAATATGAAGTACTGAACTTAATTGAAAGTTGAAAAAAATAGTTGGTTCAATATTTGTACGATTGAATTATGAAATAGTGAATATAACTTACATAATTTCTGTCTAGGAGAACGATTCGAAAAGAACTGTGGGATGCTTCTCTTTTATCGTCTCGCACATTCCGTTTCCGTTCGAAGATAACATTTGAAATTGATTATGCAGCGATTCACAAAATCAAGACTAGCGACGATGATATCACTGTCGCGTTATTTGCACTCTTCAACCTCGATTTATCACAGGTATTTTGAAGATTTCGTGTATGATTTTATAAAAGTCAAGTCCAACGATTCAGGTGGTCCAATTTTAGACCTCTGGGGCGCACCGCCCGTATCAACATAGTTCACTGCTCTGTTTGGCGAATACTTGACGTAAAAAAGTCAACGCATACCTTCAAATCTGTCTAAACACTCCGTTCACCTCAACGTCATCACACTTTCAGACATGACGATCAAATACATTTTATTCATCCTCTGATACAGATGATGGCTTCCACCACATTTCTCCTGCAACTGCAGAACTATCCGAAGGATATCATCAACAACGAGATGGTTGAATTTTTGCAACCGTACTTCGAAATGGAGGACTACAACATGGATACGGCCAAGAGGGTATGTGGAGACGTAGCTGGCCTTTTGTCATGGACTAAGGCGATGGCGTTCTTCCATAGCGTCAACAGGGAGGTGCTGCCTCTCAAGGCTAATCTGACGCTCCAAGAAGCTCGCCTTAAGCTCGCAATGGAAGATCTTGCTGCGGCAGAACGTCAACTCGAAGAACGCGAACAATCTCTGAGAGAGGTAAAAGAACAATACGATAAGGCGGTCATGGAAAAACAAAGACTCACGGATGCCGCCAACGCCTGCTTGAGAAAAATGAACACCGCCACTACCCTCATTAACGGTCTAGGCGGCGAGAAAATCCGATGGACAGAACAAAGCAAAGAGTTCAAAGAACAGCTTGGTGAGATCAACGAAATGAAGATAAAACAAACAATAAAAATTTGTACCCGTAGGTCGTCTGGTGGGAGACGTTCTGCTCGCGACTGGATTTCTCTCCTATTGCGGTCCTTACAATCAGGAGTTCAGGGCCAATCTGGTTAAGCTGTGGATGGATGTATTGATATCGAAGAGTATCCCATTCACTCGACAATTAAACATCATCAACATGCTGGTCGAGAGTGCCACCATCTCGGAATGGAACCTTCAGGTCGGTTTTGCAGCGATCTAGTGGGCGGTTAAACACGTTAAAATTGTTTTTGGTTGCAGGGGTTGCCGAACGACGAGCTGTCCGTCCAGAATGCGCTCATAGTGACCAAATCCCGTTCCTATCCTCTCCTCATTGATCCGCAGACTCAGGGCAAGATGTGGATCAAGAACAAAGAAGCTAACAACAACTTACAAATCACCACTTTGAACCATAAGTACTTCAGGACCCACCTGGAGGATTGTCTGTCTTTAGGTGAGCATACGTTGTATAAACTACAAGGTTAGATTTTTTTTTGAAAATCTCCAGGACGCCCGTTGCTGATCGAAGACATCGACGTCGAATTAGACCCGGTGCTAGACAACGTGCTCGAGAAGAACTTCATAAAGTCCGGCTCCATTGAGAAGGTGGTTGTCGGAGACAAGGAATGCGACGTGCTCAAGGGATTCATGCTGTACATCACGACCAAGTTGCCGAATCCACCGTACTCCCCAGAGATCAGCGCTAAAACTTCCATAATCGACTTTACCGTTACCATGTTAGGTGAGTATTAACACGAAAGGGAGGTTTGTTCGTTTGTTTCTATAAGAGTTATTTTCAATTATTGTCTGCGTCAGGTCTGGAAGATCAACTGCTGGGCAGAGTGATCCTGATGGAGAAATCTGACTTGGAAGAGGAGCGCGTGGCCCTGTTCGAGAGCGTCATCCAGAATCAGCGCAAGATGAAGGAATTGGAGAGCAACCTGCTGGGCCGCTTGACTTCGACCCGCGGCTCTCTTGTGGACGACGAGGAGCTCATAAACGTCCTGCAGATCACCAAGACGACGTCGGAGGAGGTCAACCAGAAGCTGTCGGTGTCGGTGGTGACGGAGAAGAAGATTAATATCGCCAGGGAAGAATTTAGAGCCGTGGCCGCCAGAGGGTCTATCTTGTACTTCCTGATAGTGGAAATGAGCAACGTCAACGTCATGTATCAGAACTCTTTGAAACAGTTCCTGATCTTATTCGACAATTCGATCAATAAATCGGAGAAGAGCACCGACACTATGGAGAGAATAGACATAATCTTGCAGTACTTGACGAAAGAGGTATATATCGTGTTGGTTTTGCTCGTTGAGACTGAAGTCGCATCTTTTCAGGTCTGGTCTTTCACTCAAAGAAGTCTGTACGAACGCCACAAGTCTCTGTTCACCTTAATGATGGCCATGAAGATAGACCTGCACAAGAATATCATCTCCCACGACGAATTCATGGCTTTCATTAAAGGGGGCGCGTCGTTAGACTTGAATGCCGTCACGCCGAAACCTTTCAGGTGGATCTTGGACATCACGTGGCTAAATTTGGTGGAAATACAGAAATTACCCACTTTCAACGAGCTCCTTCTCAAAGTAAGTCGTTTTTTCGACGTTTCTAGCTGAGCTCGACCAAAAACTTATCTTGCAGATCGAACAACACGAAAAAGAATGGAAGGTATGGTACGACAAAGAGAAGCCAGAGGAGGAGGATATTCCATGCGGTTACCAGAAGTCTCTGGATGTCTTCAGAAAACTACTGTTGATAAGGTCTTGGAGCCCGGACAGGACGTTGTCACAGGCTAGAAAATACATCATGGGTATATGTACGTACCACGCTTCCTTGCGGGTGTCTAAAATCAAATTTTACAGATTCTCTGGGCAAGGAATACGGAGAACCTTGCATCCTGGACCTGGAGGTCACCTGGGGCGAATCCGACAAGAGAAGTCCGTTGATTTGCATCCTGTCCATCGGTTCTGATCCGTCTCCGCAAATATCAGCCTTGGCCAAATCTAAGGATATAAGTGAGTATCTAAATTACGCGGAGACGGTAACTGAAGGCTATTCGTTTCAGAATTGAAGGCGGTTTCGATGGGGCAGGGGCAAGAAATAGTGGCCAGAGACATGATCGAGTCGTCTATGGCGCAAGGCGGGTGGGTTCTCCTCCAGAACATCCATCTGTCGCTGCCGTTCGCCACCGAGGTGATGACCATGGTGGTGGACACCGAAAGTGTGGACGAATCTTTCCGTATTTGGCTGACGACTGAGGTACACGAACAGTTCCCAATAGGACTCCTCCAGATGGCCATCAAGTTCACCAATGAACCTCCGCAAGGCATAAGGGCAAGCATGAAGAGGACTTACCAGAGCGTCACGCAAGACTTCCTGGACTATTCGGCACAGTCCCAGTGGCCTCCGCTTCTGTACGCTGTCGCTTTTCTCCACACCGTGGTGCAGGAGAGGCGAAAGTTTGGACCCTTGGGTAAGTCATGGCTTGATCGAAGAAACTTCCTACGAGTCTTCTCTTTCAGGTTGGAACGTGCCCTACGAATTCAATCAGGCAGATTTCGCGGCGAGTATTCAATTCATACAGAACCACCTCGACGATATGGACCCAAAGAAGGGGGTGTCTTGGCCCACCGTCTGTTACATGCTGGGGGAGGTCCAGTACGGTGGCAGAGTGACTGACGATTTTGACAAGAGACTACTGACGACGTTCACTCAAGTATAACTATAGATATTATAGAATTCGTTCGCATGTTGAAATGTGTTTTAGGTTTGGTTCTGCGACGTCTTACTGAGGCCGGGTTTCGAATTCTACAAAGGTTACAAAGTGCCCCAGACGAGAAATCTTCAAGGATACTTGGACTACATCTGCAGTTTACCCGCCACCGACAGTCCGGAAGTGTTTGGCTTGCACGCCAACGCGGATATCACTTACCAGATCAACACGGCTAAAGGTATTTTGGATACCATATTGAACGTGCAGCCCAAGGAGGGTGGAAGCCAAGGGGGCGAAACTAGAGAGTCCGTTGTGTATTGTCTTGCGGAAGACATGCTGGAGAAACTGCCGGCTCAATATAATCCTTTCGAAGTGAAGGACGCTCTGCAAAGGATGGGCGTGTTATTGCCCATGAATATTTTCCTAAGACAAGAAGTCGATAGAATCCAGAAGGTGTTGAAAGAGGTAAATAACATTATTGTTTTTTAGTCTATTATTTTTATGGCTTCGCCATCATCCGGAGTCGAATTGACCCTACAAGAATGCCTAGAGTATTGTCACTTTTTTGATAACACATACTTGAGGCTTGTGACTTACTACGCTTTGTGGTATCGAATTGATTTTAGGTCAAGTCAACATTATGCGATCTGAAACTAGCCATCGACGGTACCATCGTGATGAGCCAAGGGCTGCGTATGGCGTTGGATTCCATGTATGACGCTAGAATTCCGGAACGATGGCTCAAGGTGTGTATGATTGAGAAAAATATCCACTATGATTTTTTCAGGACGTATTGAGAACATGTAGACTAGAAGAAGTATCCAATAATTGTAAGATTAAGGAATGATCATCAGTGAGAAGCCGCTATATGTAAACGAGCAGCTCCCTCTATGATCAGAAAACATAATTTTGGATTCAAATCGAATTTCACATTCTGTCGAAAAAGTACCGGGAAACACAAAATATTTATTTTTCACCCAAATTCATTGCATCGCCTTCAAAGTTGGCGTTAATGTCTTCTATCGATTCTGTCTGACCTTCTAGCAACAACACAGCGATAATCGAAGAAAACAGTCAACATTACCTTGACTTTTGATAGACTTTGACGTGGTTTTTTCGATTTCGGTTCAGTAGGAGGGCGTCATTTCGAAGCTTGTTGACTAATTTGCATGTCAAACTCATAAGCCCATGTCTCCAGTTACAATGCGTTTTATGAATGTGGGATCGGAATTGACTAGTTCTAGCATGTCATTCTAATTAACGGAATGAGAGTAGTTCTTTGATTAAACTCATAACTAAAGCTTTTAGTAAGCTTAATCCTTAAAAATTCTATTTTTTGTAACTATCGAATCAAACCTTATGACACTGCGACAGGGCTTATATTTCCCGTTACCAGAGGGCGCTGCTCATATACATCTGCGATTTAGTTTCGAACTGAAAGCGGTTAGGGATATCCCCGATAAATTCTAAATATATTATCATTGTTTCAATTAATTTTACCGTTTCTTGACGACGTTTTCGCGCAGATATCATGGGAATCGGCCACGTTGGGCTTTTGGTACACGGAGCTCCTGGAGAGGGACGCCCAGTTTCGAAATTGGATCAACAACGGAAGACCCAACGTGTTTTGGATGACGGGATTCTTCAATCCGCAGGGATTTTTGACAGCTATGAGACAGGACGTCACGCGCGCTCACAAAGGTTGGGCTTTGGATTCCGTCGTGTTGCAGAATTTGATCACGCGCTACAATAAGGAAGATTTAAAGGAGGGTCCAGCAGAAGGAGTTTACGTGCACGGATTGTTTCTGGAAGGCGCGAGTTTGGATAGACGCTCGAGTAAACTTATAGAGAGTAAACCGAAGGTTCTATACGAGCAAATGCCGGTTATCTATATTTATGCTATTAATACGACGGCTGGGAAGGATCCCAAGTTGTACGAGTGTCCGATTTATAGGAAACCGCAGCGGACTGATCAAAAATACGTGGGTTCGATTGATTTCGAAACTGATCATAATCCTAGGCATTGGACCCTTCGGGGCGTTGCTCTATTATGTGATATTAAGTAAAGTATGGTTATTGTTGGATGAAATAAAGTTCTATTATTACTAATGCTTTTTGAATTACCTATCTACCTATTTACATTTTCTTTCCCAAAAGAAACCGAATTTTTCGAAAATAAAAACAACCAGTATTAATTCTGATACAAATCTTTTTTTATTAATCAACGTATTCGCATTCTGCATTGATACATGCGATTTGCATGCGTCAACAGATTGTCAAATGATTTCTCCATTTTTGGAATGATCTTTAGCGCGTCAGTCACCGCACTTTCAATGGCCCTAATCGAATCGTGCAACTTTCCTTTCATCACCAAATGCAGTTGAAGGAACAAATAAGGTGAGTGTTGCACAGCAATAAGGTAAAATTACCTCATCGTCACAAAAGCAGTCTGATCAATTGCCTCTGTCGTGATCCCACGCCCGACATACGTATAAAAAATGAAGATTTCTTGAAAAATGAGTGCATGAAACGATTAAAACATTGTTTTCTAAAACTCTGAAAAGTTTTCTAAGAGAAATCACCTCCTTTTTGAAAAAACCTATCTGGTCCTTCATTAATATGAAACCCGCTGCACCAAAACCATAAAGAAAACGCTCCGATTCATGTACCAGCTCCCAACATACAGGCTAAATTTCTACCAAATACTCAAAAAAAAAACTCATTCGAATTTACAAATAAACTGCAGAATATCTGTTCTCCAAAGTCCTTTTTAGGATCTCTTGTTGTAGATGACATGTATTCAAACGTGCTTAGTACTGAATGCCCAACTCTATTCTACAAAATTTTAGACAACGCCCATATCATACAGATTTCATCTTTTTATTACACTTATGACTCAATCTGAAATATTTTCAATTTAACAAAATAATTTTCGAGCAAACCGAAGGTCTGGCTATGGGTTCATCCCTTAGTCCGCTCATAGCAGAAATTTTCATGAATAACGTAGCATCTCATAAAATTTGGTATCACATACAAAAAATAAAGAGAACAATCATGTAACTTAAGTTTATTGTTTTGAAATGTAACGTAAAAATGGAATACTGTACTCTGGTAAGAAAATTTATTGAATATTAAAAGTGCCTGATAAATAGATAACAATCAATAAATAAAAATTAATTTAATTACCTAAAAATAAAAGTGAGGCAATTATTATTCCATTAATTTCAAACCTTGTAGAGCAATTTCTAATCTAGTAAGTTCCACCTTAGTTTGAGATAGTTTTTCTGTATTTGCCTCCTGAATTTCAACTGGGACCTAAAAGTAAACAAATATTTAAAATGCACTAGTTCAGATAAACAGTTTTTTTTATCGTTAAATCATTTTGTTTCAAAATTACTTAGTATAATGAGTGTTTAATTTTGACTGTAAACATATATTTCAAGGGTTTTAACTGAATTTTGGTAATTTATTGGTTCTTTTAAATGTTTAGTTCTTAGCTTTTATTAGCTTTACCTGTATCTATCTATCTATGTATCGAATTTTTTGAACATTGTTTTAACCCTCTCTCTTAAACTTCATTCACATTTAATTCAAACATTGCATCATCATGGACTGAACAATAAATTAATTCAATAAGATTGATTGAATATCCGACACCAAAAACTTAAATAATAAATCACACTTTAAACACCAAAAAGGTTTTATAACAAACCTACCTAAGAAGTTTCAGAGTGTTTATGATGATGATGATAATAAGAAATTAACCAATGTATTATACTGTCACGAGATTTTATTGAAATTCAAGATTGCAATTTTGTATCTCAAGAACAAACAGTTATAAAAGTTTTGTTGACTGCATCTATTGTTTCATCAACAAGTAAACCTGCATCCTCATAACTCTTTTAGTTTAGAAGTCACAGTTTATTGAAATTCAGGATTACAATTTCGGTTTGTTTGTTATTCCTTTAACGTGCTCTATTTCCGCCTTTAGGCCAATGACACGCCGGAGAATTCTGTCACCTCACTAACCCGGGATTTTACCGAACCCCTCTCATGTCGAGAGAAGGGATATTTAATGTCCTACACATCTCTGTTAGACAGGACTGACGGCTTTACATCCATCTCCTCTGAAAGATGGATACTCAAGCGATTTCCAGAATCCGAAAAATCGCACGGACTTTGTGGGGATTAAACCCAGGTAACTCTGCGCAAGAGACGAGCATCATGTCCTCTACGCCACCGAGCCGGCAAAGCTTTTTGTATTACATTTCCTTCAAACCACTCTATGCTATTTCTAAGCTCTGTGGAAATCATTTCAAGTAAGTTGCTTTTCCCACTATCATTCTCAATTGTTGAAAATTATTTTGAACTTTCTAGTCTGACCTAGAAAAAAATGTTTTTTAGCTTTTTAAACTATATGATTTATTTTCTAAATGTTTGATGTCAGCTTCATAAGTTTGGTAAGTTTCAATTAAATCTAATGTCATAAACTCAAACATAGATACAAATGAAACTGATAAAAGGGTCTTCACTATACCACATATTACAAAATCGTATTCTGGTACCATCAAACGACCCACAAGTGAATGAAATCGCCGAAATCGCGTAAATGGTACAATTGCCCAAAAAAAGTTAGATATGTCAAAAATCTGGGGGAAAACAAGATTCACTCTAACCTTCGTAGAATAATCTACAGCACTGATAGCTTTAGCCAAACTTGCTTCGGTTGCCTGCAAAGCCTGCATCTTCTTTTCGATCTTGGAGATTTCTTTGGAAGGTTCGATGAGACCTTTAAGCAGTAAATGGACCTCACACTTGTCGGAAACTGTTAAAACAGCACAACCCACCGGTTGTGTTTCATTGATTGCTACTTTTGAGCAATACGCAAGCGTACACAATGCGGCATTGTACTTGCTCACTACGTTAGAAACTGAGGCGTCAGAACATTTCACGTAAGCTGAAAATAAAATGGATTTAATGAGCAAAAGAAATAGTTGAATTTTTAATCATCTCCTTAATCCCTCACCTTCTGTCTTTGTCTTGTTTGGTAAGTTATAATCGCTTCTAGAAGATCTGATAGCTTTAGCAATACGTTGGACAAAGTCCACTTCTTCTTCGATACCCTCCTTCCTCCATCCCAGCACTTCAGCTTCCGGATAAGGAGCAACACAAATACTCTCGCTGGTTTTACTCGATCTAGGCAACCTTTGATACAATTCCTCAGTGATGAAAGGCATAAAGGGAGACAATAATCGAAGAGCCACTTCTAAGGCTCTGTACAACGTAGCTCTTGCAGCAGCCTTACCAATTTCATCTTCACTAGCAAAGACAGGTTTCAAATATTCCTGCGATTAAATTCAAACCTCAACAAAGTACAATCAAAGTTGCAATAACTTACTAAATATACATCGCAGATCTCGTAGAGCCACACGTTATAGGTAGCGTTGGTAGCCAAGGAGAAATCATACGTTTCAAAACCTCTGTTAGCCTCTTGAGCAGCTGCAGTGAGTCTGCTCAACATCCATAAATCCATGGGACTTTCGTTACCGGAGAGGGAATTACCAGAAGGAGCTTCAAAGTTGTTGTCCAAGTAAGTTAAGGCGAAACGCGTGGCGTTCCAAATTTTATTGCAGAAAAACCTGAATGAGAAAGTACTTGTTATTCATGAAAGCTTTTCAAGGAATATCACCCACATGTAAAAAGAAAATTTTGCTACATCTATCCATGTTACTAATAAAAATTTTTTTGAGAAGTGCACTAACCTATATCCTTGCACTCTGAGAATGTCCAAGTTGATATCCCTTCCCCTACACATGGCGCATAGCGCAAATCTCAGAGCGTCAGTTCCGCATTCCGGTATACCTTCGGGGTAGTCCCGCTTTTGACCCGCCTTGGCCTTCTCGATCTCTTTAGCGTCCAAGTTGCCGTCCACGAGTTGCATGTGTAAACCTTCCAAAGTGATTCCGTTAATAACATCCATGGGATCGATCACGTTACCCAAAGATTTGCTCATCTTGCGACCATGGGCGTCTCTCACGATGGGATGAAGGTAAACTTCCCTGCAAAAATTCTCCAACTAATTCTCTATTCCATCAGATTGGACAGAAAGAAAGACAACCTACTTGAACGGGAGTTTTCCCATGAGCTTCTGTCCGAAAAACACCATCCTAGCAACCCAGAAGAACAAGATGTCGTGACCGGTTTCCAGGAGGGATGTTGGATAGAACACATTCAGATCTTCTGTCTGGTCGGGCCATCCGAAGATGGAGAATGGAAAGAGGGCGGAAGAGAACCAAGTGTCTAAAACATCTTCGTCTTGGGTCAGCGTCAAATTGTCTGAAGTAGTAGAAAATTTGCTTACAGCCCTTTCCAACGCTTCCTTCTCAGTTCTGGCAGATATCCAGATTTCCGATTCGCCAACCTATATTAAAAATTAGGAGAATTTGAAGAAGGAAATTGTGATACTAAATATAAAAAGAGATAGAGATCAAAGAGAAAAAAGGTAAACGTAATTAATCACCTAGTTGAACTAAGGAAGCAATTCAACACTTTTTTCCACAGATTTGATGTACTATAGAATTTCATAGATAACTTAATGAATCGTATGAAGAGCAAAGGGTGTTTCGCCTTCCTTAAAGATCCACAAGATATCAGCACTTTTAAAGATTGCAAAAATAAATTTTTATTAAATTGCAGATACGATTTCAGACTTTTCCTTGGAATTTTTCTTTCAATTCTTGATTTGATTGAAGCAAAAATTGATAACATTTTTCTAGTTTAAACACATATAAATTTGAGAAAATAATACTGAATCATTTCATGAAATCAGAAAAATGAAGGGTGCAATAACTGAAAAGAAAGTGCATGTGTATCTTCTAGAGAACACCATCTAAGAACCTGTGCTTTGCAGTGAATATATCTATACTTACTACTCTGAAATCATCCAGATCCAACTATAAAATTAAATCAGTTATACTTTTCTAATTTCCATAAATTGAAAATTTATAACGCAAAGATTATGACCAAATTCCAAAGTAAAGTGTTCGAATCAGTTCTTTTGTAAACATCAACAAAAAATGGGCAATCAGAATTTAGTCACATCTCAAATTTTCTTGAAACATTTACTTTTATATATTTCTCATTTAGTGAAGAACCTACCCCCTCCGGTATTTCCTTGAAGGTCACTCTGTAGGCAGGTATTCTGTGTCCCCACCACAACTGCCTAGAAATACACCAATCGCGAATGCCTTCCATCCAGTGATGCCACGTTTTGACATGCATTTCCGGTATGATCTTCAGATCTCCACAATTTACAGCTTCCACCGCCTTCTTTGCCATTTCGTCGCATTTGACGTACCATTGCGGTTTTAACATGGGTTCAACGATATCTTTGCTCCTGCTGCAAATTGGGACAACCATTGGATTATTTTTTGTTTCCACGTAAAGGCCTTTTTCTTTTAGTTTTTCCAGGATGGCTTTTCTAGCTTCGAAACGTTTCATACCCTGAAAGTGAAGTAAATTAAATACAAGTATTTATTGGAGCATTACAATAAAGCTTACTGTAAATTGGCCAAAGTTACCAGAAATCTCCCCCTGTTCCGTGAAAATGGTAATGAAAGGTAGGTTGTGTCTTTTTCCCACTTCGTAGTCGTTGGGATCGTGAGCTGGTGTGATCTTAACAGCTCCAGTACCAAATTCTTTATCAACGTAATCGTCGGCTATGATTGGTATTTTTCGCTCGCAAAATGGATGCACAACAAATTTTCCATGCAGGTGTTTATACCTGGAAGATATTGCAGCCATAAAAATGAGAACATTGAATATTTTCGTATGTGGTAATAATCCACTGGTAACCAAAATAATTTACACTATAATTAAATTTGACTACAGGATTGTTTACAGAAAAATAGTTTTTAAAAAGTTCAAATTCCCTTCGCAAGATGTCATTATTTCAAGAATTTAAACAAGAACTTCTGTATGTGCACTTGATATACACTGTGACAAAGTATCCGGAAATTCTCATTTAAATTGACGCGTTTTAATAATTAATATTTTTAAGTATTTTAAGTTTCTGTATGTTGGTAGAACTGACAACATCGAACACTGTTCAAACTCCGCGTCAGTATAAAAACAGTTGTGCCAACTCAGCAACAACAAAAATTCTGACAATTCTTTTAAACAGATATTTTTAAATATTGTTTTTGTAAAATTCAGATCTTCTTTAACATTGTTAGTGTATATTTTTGAAGGTCCACATAGCTGGGCTCGGACTGATTTTGTGCATTTGTAATTGTAATTGTTATTTTTAATTACTCTTTTATTTGATGGATTAATAAATAAACAACCAAGAAACACCCAATTCCGATACTTTCATAATGTATATAAATTTATAAAACATTATAGATATTAGGTAGAAGGCTGTCTTATTCATGAACCAGTACAGGAATTGCAAGAAATTTAGAAATTGGCACAATTTTTTAAATGAAATTTTCTAAGCTCTTTAAATGTAAATAAAATATTTTGTTGAAAAGTTGTTATCCATGTTACATCACTATGAATTTTTCAGAAATAGCCCTTCATCATACACATATAAACTGTCAACAAATCGTAAAATAGTAGAACAGAGTGAACAGAACAGATGTTGTTTGACAGCTTTTTTAATTTCAAAATTCTCAAGTTTTGAGATTTTATCGGTTGTTATCGAAATCATATTGAAAATATTATGGCATCACTTTCTTTTGAGTATAATGTAGCATCAAAAAATAAACAGTTTTCAAGTTATAAACAAATCTTTAATATTTTTAAAGTATATCATAGGTTGCTTTGATTTCTAAAAGCGAAGAATTTTTTCACTTTCAAGAGTATAAAATCTCTATCATGTACCTAATTTTTGATTAGAAACTTAAGTTAAAAAACCAGAAATATTGTAATTTTTCCTAGTAGCCCAATGTCAAGATCAGATATACCATTTTTATTCTGTATCAGCAACGTAGAAGGTCATGAAAGGTGAAATCTTGAATCATAGAAAAAAGAACAACAAATTGCCCACTTGCACATAGAATATTAATGATATCAAGTAGCGGCCAGAAAACTAGTTTTGAAAACATCAAATTCTCTGAGTTAGATGGCAAGATTTCACTGAAATCTTTTTTGGAAATTCAAAAATCATAAATACTAGCTACTAAAATAAATTTCAATCATATTCAGTGTCCCACGATACCTTTCATCCTCTGGATGAACTGCTATGGCAGTATCCCCCAACATGGTTTCAATACGAGTTGTAGCAACCACCAATTTTTCATCAGTTCCTTCAACAGGATACGCAAACGACACTATAACCCCAAACTCTACTTTCTCCGCATAACCAGGAACAGAAAGGAATGTTTTACCAGGAATTTCAACTTTGTCCACCTAAAAAATCTGAATTCCCTCACAGTTCATTGTATGAGTTAAAATATTTACCTCAATATCTGAAATGGCAGATTTCAAAGTGCACGACCAGTTCACTAAACGATTGGCCCGATAGATGATTCCTTCGTCGTGTAATCTCACAAATGCTTCAATCACAGCCTTGCACAGTTTGGGATCCATCGTAAAAGCTGCTCGTTCCCAATCGTATGAGGAACCCATTTTTTTCAGTTGGTGGTAGATCCTATCTCCTTTCCTAAAACATGAAATAAGTTTGATTATACTTGAAAACAAATAATTAAAATGGTAATCCTGTTGTTTACGCTGCCGACACGCGCACCGTGTACCGAGTCGACGAGAAATGTTTCCGAACGATTGCCAGTGTTGCCAGATCCCTTACCTGAAGTTCATTTAAATTTCACTTCCTATAAGAGAATAAATATTTGATCTCTGTCGTCTCACTCTTCAGTTTGTTCAATACTTGTGTTGGATAAACTTCATATGCGATTCGAGCTTTACTTGTGAGACGAGTGATTTATTCAACAGATTTGGAATTTGTTAATTATTTTATTTTTAGGATGATTTGTCTAGAACTAATATTGTTGACGTTCAGGAAATCATGCAGAATAATCAAATTCGTGAGAGTATTATAAAGACCAGAGACATTATATTCACATTGATTCGGTATACATTTCAAAGAGCATATAGGCAATTACACAGAATTAAAACCGTTCTACGAAGAAATCCTACTCTCTACTTAAATTTAAGACCACCTATATCTACATTCGTTAAGGGAATTTCTTGAATTATATACATCAAAAATTCAAATAATTGTATTTACAATAAATGCTTATAGCTATAATTTGTGTGTGTCAGAAAAAACACAATCGTAAAAAACAAGCGAAGAAATAGAATACCAGCAGAAAAAACAGAACATGACTGTCCTTAATCAGGCATCAAAGTGTGAGCATAGGAAATGTTACAGGGGAACCATACTAGCTTGCGTATGATTCAGTGAACGAGTGAAAAAACCTATGGAAAAAACTCGTTTTCCTGTCGCTATTGCACCAGGAATAGCTTGTCTATTTTATGGTGTGTTAGTGTCGTGTAAACAGAGTACCGAAAATTTTTCTACTAAGCAGCTTTTTTCTCTCATTGTCATCTTGCACTCCATGATTTCCAGGATTTCTTCACGAAGACAAGGGTGAAAATCTAACCTAACCTCTAGCTGCGGTAGGCATCTTCCCAGCCAATGCAAAGGGCTTTAACAAGAATTCCTACTACTATTTTTATGTCAATACAGACAAATGTTGCAGCTCAATTTTTACCCCAACTTGTTATGCAAAAAAAAACTTCCCACAAATGGAGATCCTCCCCCTTTTTGTTCTATGAACCTTCTGTTTGTTCTATGAACCTTCTGTTTATTCTATGAACCTTCTGTTTGTTCTATGAACCTTCTGTTTGTTCTATGAACCTTCTGTTTGTTCTATGAGCCTTCTGTTTGTTCTATGAACCTTCTGTTTGTTTTATGAACCTTCTGTTTGTTCTATGAACCTTCTGTTTGTTCTATGAGCCTTCTGTTTATTCTATGAACCTTCTGTTTGTTCTATGAACCTTCTGTTTGTTCTATGAGCCTTCTGTTTATTCTATGACCCTTCTGTTTGTTCTATGAACCTTCTGTTTGTTCTATGAACCTTCTGTTTGTTCTATGAGCCTTCTGTTTGTTCTATGAACCTTCTGTTTGTTTTATGAACCTACAGTGGTAGTGGACTGCGAACCACTCACTTAGACCATGCAATGATAACTGCCACCTCTTAGGATTATAAGTTATCTGGCTTCGGAAGTTATAGACTCAACCTATCGGTTATGTTCCCGACTCTGGGAAAGCACACCAACATTCTTACTACAACTATATCTAACCTGGAATTTGCACCCGGTCCCTCGGCGTGGGAGTCAGTATCTCTACTGACTCACGTCAGCCACCTCCTTTTTTGAATTATTGTTGAAGTCGGTTGAAAAGGAGATTTAGCTTACAGAACCATAGAATATTGAGAATCATGTAATAGCAATGCGTAAAATAATTCAATAAATGCTTTAATTTCTATTGGATTATGGAAAACAACTCAGTCCATGCAATCTCACAAATTGTATTATAAAGATCGATATCCATTGAAAAACTCTCGAAGATCTATGATTCGAAAGTCAACATTTAATTTTGCGGGAGAATATGCGAAAAATATTGAGTTTTTCTCATGAAAAATATGAGATGAGAATAATATGATTATGTTAGATATTTCTTAAATGACTGTGATCGTTCTAAAAAAATACCAATCTATGTCCTTATTTGTCAAACTAAGGGGGAACAGGAATTTCGGCAATTCACAAAAAAAATTCTAAATAACGTGAAAACATTTTTGACGTAAATTTCATAACCGAGAAATCGAGTATGGATGAAATCAGGAAGTTATCAAAATTTGTGAATAACTCGAAAACCACATCAGAAATAACTTATTGGATGTGTGAATACTAATGAATCAATATAACTGAGATGTTGTTAGTCGCACCCTCCAAATGAATGAAAAGAAAATTTTGTACAGTGTACAATTCTCAATTTATTACCCTGTTATATGAGCTAAATAGTAAAGGTTCTAGCTTACAAAAAAAATCTGGAGCATACAGATCCTGCACTCAGATTGTCAAAAAATTCATGCCAAACAAAGGGAAATTTCATCCGTCATATTGAACTTTATTGAATTACTAAAATGTGAGGTCAGATTCGAATATCTTATAAATACTTTGGAAACTCTTAAGATTTTGAAAACATCTTTTGCTATACGGCACTACCCAGTCCAAATGAACTCAAAATATCTATCTGTTTATTAAGATAATCAAGCACTTGCGAAAAATTACGAGTCACATATGGCCCCTCCGCTCCCGAGAAGTTACGCCCCTGATTAGGAGTGTTTATGTTTCACTTCAATAATACATCTTATCCTTTGCTATTTCATTTTCAACGATAGAAATCGTGGCAACACTGGCTTAAATTTCAAATCGTTTGGAAACATTCTTCGTCGACTCAGTGTACACAAAGCGAGTAAGGGCAGCGTAAACAGCAGGATTACCATTAAAATAATGTTTACTCACACTCTTTTCCAATCCCAGATCTTTTTCAAGAATTCTTCCCTTCCTACGTCATGTCTAGTCTTTTTCTCTTCTTTCCACAGTTTCTTTTCAACTACAACCTGTGTAGCTATGCCTGCATGATCACATCCAGGATTCCACAAAGTCATTTTACCTTTCATTCGATTCCTGAATTTTATAGGCAATTAAAATTAACAAAACGCCTTCAGAAATAATTCTTACCATCGTACAATGGAATCTTGAATTGCATTAGTCAATGCATGTCCCAAATGTAAGGTTCCTGTTACATTTGGAGGAGGAATGACAATTACAAATTTACCTTTTGGTTGGGTAGCACTGATGGAATCTCTCTACAATTAATAAATTAATTTTTCAGTGATTCATTCAATTGTTTCACAGCACACTTACCCCATATTCAGGTTTGAAAAATCCTTGCTTTTCCCACCAAGTATACCAAGCTGCTTCAACATATTTCGGACTATATGCGTCTGGAAATAATTCACTAGTGTTTTTCTTCTCGCCTTCTGGAGTATTAAGAGTATAAACAGCTGATTCCTTGATTTCCTTCTTTTTCTCCTTTTTCTTTAAATTAAAATGAAGCAACGTAATGTATGTTCGTAAATATAGTAATTATCTCATACTTACCTCTGTGTCTTTCTTAGGAGCAGCAGATTGCTGTTTTTCCAATTTTTGTTTCAACTTATCGAGCTTGGCTTGTTTCTTTGCTTCCTTTTCTAACTGTTTCGCTGTTTTCGGTGGCGCGACATCACCATTTTCAGTTATAGTTTTTGTTTCTTCGCTCATATTTTACGAAATATTGCAACTTCAAATCTATTAACCACGTTGTGAAAGAGAGAAACCTAGTGACTGAGGAAGAGTTCAACCTGTCACTTGTCAAGATATAAAAAATTGTAAAAATTGCAACACCGAATATAATACAGATCCGTTGTTACATCATCTTTGCTTTACAAATCGAAATAAATGACGCAATTCATATTTTACGTTCACAAATCAAATCAGCTGATTTAGTAGGAAATCTGTACTTTCCACTACTAGTACAGCAATTCAAGCATAAAACGAGGTTATCAGATCAACAATAGTAAATAAATATTCATTGACTTCTCTTCGGTTATCGAAAATTATTTGAAAAGCCATTCAATTTATAATTTATCAAAGAAAAATATTTTATTTATTGAGCTCCTTTTATAGTGATATTTAAAAATATTTTAGGGCCTATTATCGTGACGATTTTCCAGGCTAATTTTGGTTGGCAGAACTGAAAGCACATAACAGATAATTTGATAATTAACATCTAAGTCTGGAAACTAAAACACTTCTTTCATCAATAATTGGAAATCACAATTATAGAAAAGATTATTACATTAGCTTTTATTCATGTTAAATACTTTGAATGTGAAAAAATAAAATAAGATTTGAATCTTCAAGAGAAATGGTATTTTAGCCTGTGTTAAAGAAATTATATATGTATTACGATTGGAAAACACGATATTTAACTTCAGTACCTTTTACACGACTATTCTAATAATATATTATTTGAAGAGATGGCATATTTACGACAGGTATTAATATGAAAAATAAATTCTATGAGAAGATAAAAACTACTTTTCAACCTCACTGTATATATCCAACCATTAATGAATACCATATTTCACAACTACGGGATTACATAAGCCAAAATCTATTCTTCAACATTACTAAACGAAATTCATAAATATGAAAATAGCGCCATTTATTCAACTGAATCTAAACCGCCCACTTGTTTCACAAATTAAAATAATTTATATTTAAAACATACATAATGAAGAATATTTTATAGATAAAGATTATAATAATAATTTTCTGTGAATTGACCATCATCTCGTTCCACAAGAATATTAAAATTTGGCATTAATATTCTCATTATATTGATAAATAATATCATGGTCATAGAATGTTCATTTATCAATTTGGTGTATTTTCATCAGTTGGAAAGAAAACTGAACCAGAACAGCAAAACTGAATTTTAAACACTCACATTATCTCCTCAGTGGTATCGTGGCTGGATATCTGCTGTTGAAGCAGGAAGAATTCCAGACAAAAGCTGAAAATAGAGGAGATCCCTTAACTGGATGAATATAAATGAGAAATTTATTTCAAAATCAATCATATATACTCATCATGATTAAGACCCCGATTATCAAACCTTCGCCATTCATTCATTCCTTCATTTATATTCATTCAATACCAGCAATTTTTCCATAATTTACACACACATGCACACATCACCTTAGAAAGAACCCGAACGACTGAAATAAAACTAATTTTCTTTCCGCCAAAATCAGTAAATGTTTTCAATTGTTTCAAACTTGAAAAAAATTCCGTTTGTGCGCATGTGTAAAAGCAACAATTTGTCCAGGCAAATATACCATTGGCCGTAGGGCCATAAAATTCTGTCGGCGCACTGATACCAACTGACCAGAAATGCCAACTCGTGTATATTTCAATCCACTAGTTGTCGGTTTTTACGAGAAAAACAGAAATGAGAATTTTGTACTAGAGAAAATGTGACTGCGGCAGTTCTTAAAATATTTTATTGATATCATTGAGGATGTTTCATGTATTTATGTAACATCTCGTCTTTAAATACTCAAAACTACTATTTACTAATTTGGTAACTTCATTGACCTTGATAACATTGAGAAGTTTACCGTTTGCAGAGTTGCATGGTTGGGCAATTAATCAGGAATCGACTTGTTGCGATTTGTTGTTAAAGATTATAATATATAATGTTTTATTAATATGCAACATTTTCGTAATACAGAAATGAAATGAAATACAATAATTACTACCTGCAGAATATATTTGCTTTTAGAATAAATTTTATGTATCAAGTCAGTTTATAATTTGCAAGACTGTAAATATTCATCATTAACATGTATATCTTACTATAAAATAGACTTAATACGTTGCCTGATCTACATGTGTGAAACCCGTTATAGTTTTTGATACTTTACTCCTTCACAACATTACAAGATGTCCTTCTGTAATGCCCTGATGGAGCAATCATTTTTTGATAATACTCTTTCTTGTTAGATTTAATCAGGATTGTTGTATTTTTGAAGTAAAATAAAATTCCCTGAGCTCAAGTAACTGCTTCGATAAAATGTACTAGTTTCTGATCTCCTTAGTGGACTTTCTGACGATATCATTCATCCAGCCACCATTCTTCATTTTATAGAGGAATGTGAGAATGAAAACAATGCATCAAAATATAGCAAAAGGTGTTGAAAGCCCGGTTTGTATCTTCCAGTTTATAAATACTGGACCAGTCCTCCGCAGAAATATCAACAATAAGTGTTCCCATGCTCTTTGTTAACTTTCCGTGTGTTTATCCTACATCTAGTCTTTAAATACACAAAATACTATTTACCAATTTGATAATTTTTCATTGACATTGAAAAGTAAAGTTTGCTATTTGCAAGACAGTCTTAGTATCTATTGAGACAGATTCTCTTTTTCTGCTGAAATTAGATTAGAAAAATGGTAAATTAATATATCAACGTGAAAAGGATAACACGACAATTCCTACGTTTACTACCGAGCCAGCAGGGGAAATACTTGCAAATTGCAATATATATTCTATGAAAAAAGTACCGGTAAATGACTATTTGAAAATTGTCTTTGAACGATTATCAAAATTGTTGCTGTTGTTCAGTTGACACAAGTGCTTTCTATACTGACGCGGACGGAGTTTGAACGGGATCTTTCATTAAGTTTGTTTACAGTGCTCGATTTTATCAGTTCTCATAAGTGTGCTTTGCGATTTTTACAATGGATTAAAATATCGAACAACTTTTATATTGCAAATGGCTTACAGCGAATAGACTTCATCAAAAAAATATGCGCATATGAGTGGTACAGAGCATTCAACAGCTTTTTCCAAAACTCAAGTGACCACTTCGAGGTAACCGTTTTGAATCGGTAGAAGACATAAGAGAGAATACGCGACGAAAAATGAAGTCGATTCCGAGAAACTGGGATTTGCCTTATTTGCTGAAGACGATCACAATAAGGACGAATCCCTGTTTCTCCAAATCTCTCAATTTTCAACTCTCAAAAAGCAACTCAATTATGTCAGAAGCTAGACTGTTTTCGTCTGATGCAATTTTTTGCTTGAAACATTTTAATCGTCTGATGACATGTTACAGCTATGGAATAAAAATACAAAAATGAAATTTTTGTACTAGAGAAAAGTTACAACAGCAACCATTAATGCATCATAGTTGATTTTACACATTCATACGTTTTTGGGTGAAATCTTCCAATTGAATTCTGATGCACGTAATCTCAATCAGTTGAGCTGAACTCAAAGCAATTTGCATGGAGACATAAGAGTAAAAATAATCGATTGATAGATTTCTAAAAATGAAGAAAAATATGAATTATCTGAGATATTCCTGGTGTTCGTTTCGTTGCTTTTGTAACTAGTTTATATTATTTATCGATATGTTAATAAAGAAGTAGAAAAATTGTTTAATATTCAATAATAATACGTTTCTGTGATTTTCTTTATATGAAAACGCAGTTTGATTTGGCGCTAATTTTTTGCTAAATTAACGGACTCTACCGACGCTTCGCAAAAGTGCGGCATTACCTCAGGCATTTAGACTCTACACTTCTCCGAGTAACGTAGTTAACACACAAGAATTAAAAACTAAGAATTATGTGGAGTTTAAACTTTGGTAAGACATGCGATTATTGATAAATCAGTTTGAAACTCTAAATTATTATTTGCAGGTGATGATTCCGGTGCAGGCGGATTTTTCAACTCTGCAAACGAAGTTGAGGATTCCCCGGAAAAGGAAGAAGTGAGTTCCCCTTTTCGTTGTATTATTCTAAATGAATCATATTATTAATTTTTTCATAGGGCGTTCGACTACCAATAAATGTGTTTCCTGTAGTAGTAAAGCAGTTAAAGGAATGTCCAGATGATGAATTTACTATGTTTGGAATGCCGGCGCAAATTGTAAGTTAACATTCATTTATAATAAAGTATGTTGTATTTGTGTGCTTAAAAAAAGAAGACAAAACAGCTTCTCGATCTCTCTAGGGACGGGTTGAGGATCGCAACTGTCCGTCAAAGACATATACACTTCGGTAGCGACAAACTAGAGCCGCACGAAGTAAAAGCGAAAGCTCCCAGGGAGATTCTTAATTTTGTAAGGGATTTAGACCTACAGGGAAGGGTTACGAACAAAAGATCAGTTTGGTCGCAGTTCGGAAAGGCTTGCTAAGCCAATCGACCCCCACGAATGTAATGTAATTTGTGTGCTTGAAATATAGTTGAACCTCCTAAATCTATTAGAGAAAGAAGGTCATCTAATCAGTTTTTATAATGAATTCGGTTTTCATTTCATATTTTTATGTATTTCTAATAAACGTGATGAGTATACTCATAGGACCCCACCACACTCCTAATATTCTTGCTTCAAGGAACAGAAAATTTAATCTAATACGCTTCTCAAGTATTTTTGCTGTGTTTGTGAAGCATCATAAAAAAAATTCGGGAAAAGCAATAATTATTCATTTCATCTATAAATTTGATATAATTTTTCCAAGTATTTCTCATAATTTAAGGTTTGATTCAAGATTATTTCCTTCTCCCGAATGGAAAATAGGAAATATTGTAGTAATTCCTAAACCTAATACCGACCATAAAAGAGTTAATAACTATAGACCTATAACTTTGCTTCCTGCTCTTGGCAAGATGTTCGAAAAGATAATCAAAATAAAGATAGAAGAAATCATTGGGGATAAAATTCCTAATCAGTTTGGGTTTCGAAGCCAATGCTCTACTCTGCACTCTATTACTATTCTCATTTCAAATGTCCAGGCTGCCAAACTCAATAACCTCTCATCTGCAGCAATATTTCTTGATATAAAAAAGGCATTCGATAGTGTATGTCACAAAGGGCTTCTATACAAGTTGAAAAAAAATTGGAATTGCCCAACTACTTAATCCACCTCATAAGAGAATTTTTATTAGACAGGAGCTTGGCAGTAAAAATCAAGAATGCAAGATCAGAATCCTTCAAACCTAAAAAAGGAGTTCCCCAGGGTTCACCTTTATCGCCTTTACTATACAACCTTTTTTGCACTGATATAAATGGAAATGTCGACCATCGGGAAAGGGCCGAATGTGCTCTACAGTTTGCCGATGACACTGCCCTCATAGTACACGCTAAAACAAAAGAACAAGTTATGGAGAAGCTACAAGCCCTGGTGGATAAAATTATGAACTAGCTTAACAAATGGAAATTACTGCTAAATCCTGTTAAATGTCAAATGATTATTTTTAATCATACCCCATCTCATGCTTCCCCGCAAATTTCGATCAACCAGCACAACATAAAACCTAACGTCACAGCCAAATATTTGGGCATAAATATTGACAACAAACTTAGCTTCAACTATCACACTAAAGTCTGTAAAAGAAAAATTACTAGCAGAGCTAAATTTTTTTGCTGCCTGACCTACAACAAAGGAATAAGCAAAAAAACAGCTGCTAAAATCTATAAAAGCATTTGCAGGCCAATCCTAGAATATGGCCACACTATATTTCTAAACTGCAGAAATCCAGCAATAAAACAATTGAGAACTGCAGAAACTACTGCCCTCAGAACGATTAGCAAGATGCGCCAGCCAGATAATCCACTCCACAACCCTTCAAATCAGCTGCTCTACAGGGTGACAAAAATTCAACCCATCACTGATAGATTAAGGATGCTTTCAATTTAGTTTGCAAAACGACCACATAATATGGAAATACAACAACCCCACATAAGAAGAAGAGATATACATATACAAAGTCGACGAAAATACCCCACGCACACACTACTGGAAGTTATAGAGCATCTTCAAGGGCACTAAAATAGTTCTGTGCATATAAATAATCACTTATAGTTTTTTTTTTACAATCAAAATTGGGAAAACAAATCTCTTTCTTCAATTTCAGTAGTAGGAAATAATATCTAAATGTAAAATTTACGGGCTGCAGGACCTAGGTCGATGGCCAATTGACCAATATTATCTTATTATTTATTGGCTATTACAAATCGTTTATTATTATTTCCTTCTTTATTTCAGTTATGCCTTGTTGGAGTACTCCAGGATTATGAAGTCCAATCTACAAAAGTGATTTATAATATTCAAGATCATACTGGCACTATAAAAGCAATTTGGTGGTTGGAAAACGATAAGGTAAGAAACTTATGGTGATAAATGGTGAGATATATAATTGGACTGTGTATTGTAAATCATTTTGTTTGACAAATTTTACTTACTTACACCGGTTTTCCTGCTACCGCACACAACTGATCAGGGCTTATTTAACTTAGTAGACACAAGGTGTGAGAATAATTGCTGTGCTTCCTGTTAACAGGGTGATTGATATTGGTGTACCCCAGGGATCAGTAATGGGACCTCTTATTTTGATCTTACAGGTGAGCCAGAAGCAAAGCATGTTTTCTTGGGGAATGACACTACTATAATGGCAAGTTGTCAAACTTCACAAGGAGTTCATGTACTGATGTGTGGTGCACTGTTAAAAATTTGTATTCAGCAAATGGACTGCAACTAAATCTTGAAGAGACAAAACAGATTGTTTTTTCTAAGAGGGAACACATGTCAGTAAGGTCTGTTTGAAGTGGATATAAGTTTTTTTTTCTATTCTGTTAGTCATAGCTTCATAGTTTGAGGAGGGATGGCAAATACGGATAGAGTGTTTCACTTGTAGAGGAGAGCTATACATGCCCTGGTCTTAGGTTGAGGGATGTACAAGCTGTGGGAATTGCTGTGTTTTTTGTTAACAGGGTGTTTGATATTGGTATACCCCAAATATCAGCATTGAGACCTCTTAATTTTGATATTTATAAATGATCTTATAGGTGAGCCTGTAGCAAAGTATGTTTCCTTTTTGTGTTAAGAAGAACACTCATCTCATTTTGAGGCATGGAGATGTTAATCTATCCCGCAGACTCTTCATGTCTTTGATTTTTCCAAGTTGGACTTCTGTTTTAACATTTCTTCACTGAATGTGAAGAAGATAACACAACCTTGACAGGACAATAATGACAGACTGTTTTGAAAACATTTTAGTTTAGATTATGAATATTCTGTTTACGAGTTACAATTGCTTAGTTATTTTAATACTATCACGGAAACATTGAATTTCAAATATTCATTTTATAGGATAATCAGCAAAAGTTACCAGATGTCAAGGAAAAGGCTTATGTACAACTTTTCGGAACCCTAAAAGTTCAAGATGATGAGAAAATGATAATGGCGCTCCGCATGTTTCCGGTTGATGATTGTAATGTTGTTACCAATCATCTTCTTCAAGTCATCCAAGTGAGATTGGAATGTGAACATCTGGCAAATAATCCTACTGTGAGCATTAAGGTTGAGCTGTTTTGTTTTTAATATAGGAGTTAATTTTCAGGGACCTTCACCTGCAGTAAAAAAGAATAATCCCGGAGCAGAACTGGCGATCTCTCTACAGTTCTTTGGAAATAGCGTACCTATTAATAGTTTAACATCAATTCAAACACAAGTTCATCAAATTTTAAGAAGATCAGGTTCAATATCAGGGACTTCGAAGTCTGCGCTTTTGAATCATTTTCCTCAAAACAAAGCAGTAGAAGTTATGTAAGTTAACAATATTCATTAAATCTATTTTCTTTTGACAAACATGAGGATCAATCAACTATTAACTATTAAGGATATCTGTTTAATGTAACGATATTCTGACAAGATGAGTATTTGATTTTTGAATGATTGATTTATATGAAATTAATAATGATTCCTAATTTTTTATTATTCTTCCAGGAAGCTCTCGAATTCCTGATTACTGAAGGTCATGTTTATTCTACAATAGATACTGAACACTTCAAAGCTACAGATCCTATGTAAAAGTTGATTAGATTTATTACTTTTTCAGGATTGTTTTATTTTTTCATTTTATTTCATTTAAGAATGTTGCTTAGTTTTAAGAGAAATGACATTGTTAAGTTTATATTTTTTTTTTATAAAATGAACATTTTTCCTTTTTATAACAGTTACAATATTACATGGTAATATAAGTTCTAAATATATGGGTGTTTCAATTTGATGTGTAATTGATTCATAACAATTGTGTCAACTTCTCATCTGTTTTGAGTCTGGAACATTGTGGAATAAGGAGAGAACCATTGAATCTCCTACAATAATGGTTTGATAATAGATTCCTGGTAATGAATTGGAATGGCCCAAAATTTTCAACGAAAAAATTAAGATTGGGGTGGGGATTCAGGACAATTCATTTTCTAATTTATGTAGACATGATCTATATGTAAGAACTAACTAGAGATAGCATAAAAGCTAATGACACTTCCATTATAAATAAGGCAGTGAGTACTGAGAAGTTGAACTTTGAATCAGATAGTTCAAAGGAGGATGCCAAGAAGTGGCTGGCCATCAATAGTTTAAGGCTAAACAACAAAAGAACTAGGAATTGAAAACCAACTACCACTACTATGATTTACACTAGACATCTCAATCTCATGACAGGGGAACTCGGAATCCTTATGCAATAAACTTTATACAGGCATTTTTATGATCAGACCAATAAAAAGCAATGTAGATGTAGAGAAGCGTTAATCACTTACCATGATCATTTTCAGGCGGTTGTCAGCTATGCTGTGATATTATAGGGAGCATCAGTACACGCTGCACAGTTATTGGGCAAGCAGAAGATCGCGAAAGAGTCCTTACGGGCATTCCACATACTGAGAGTTGCCGAAGACACTTCAAAAGTCTACGAATTCTGACTATTAAGGGCTACTATACTCGTTTGCTTGACTCGCATACAAGAAAATAAAAATCTACTTCTAAAACATTCTTCTTTTCATGGTCATGATACCAAGGCTTTAAACAACTATATACTACCCCCCTTTCGGAGAATCAGAAAAACGCAGAACAGATTCACACTTCTGGGAATTAAGATGTAGTTATTAAAACAAACTACTGAAAATCCTCCATTACCAAACTATCAAATAGAAAATCCAGCAACTTATAACACACTTTGTTTATAAGAAAATGTCTCAGTTTAACCTTAATGTCCCCTTTGAGAGTTTTTAGAAACATGTTGAAAATGTACGTTTTTTGAAGGTAAGTATATTTATATCTACATGTTTCGAGCTGGGATTTACATTCTGTCAAAAAATACCGGGAATTGGTCAATAAAACACAAAATAATTACTGTTCATCCAGATTTATTCCATCCACTTCAAAGTACGCCTTTTTAAAAATAATACATTTACGACGAATAATCCAATCATCAAAACATTTTTTCCGGAAATTCTCTTTTATATCTTCTATCGATTCAAAACGGGTACCTCGAAGTGGTAATTTGAGTTTGGGAAATAGAAAAATGAAGAGAAGAAATGACTGAAGCCATAACGGTATTTACTAATAAAAACCCGCAAGACATTCCTTGCCTTGTACAATCGAGAATAACTGTTTCATCGTTTTCTTTCACTTCAATATCTCCATAGAAAAATTCAAAAGTTGATTTTATACTCTTTTATTTAACTTTTGCAAGCAGATATAAGAGTAAATATACTCGACTGATGGATTTTTAAAAGGAAATAAAATATAAATATCCTGTTTCTATTTTCTGGTTGTTAAAATTGTAATAGTTTGTAATTTTATGTATGAATATGTTCATGATCAAAAATTGAAGAAAAAGAAAATAGTTCAATTTCAATGATATTATTTTTATCTGGTTTTCTGTGTAGGTAAAAAAAGAAAAGGCGGTTAGGTTAGGTTTGGCGGTAATCTGTTGCTAGTTACAGAGACGCTACGCAGTTTAAACAATAATTAAAAATTAGAAACTATGTGGAATTCATCAGATTTTGGTAAGACATACGACATACAAATCAGTTTGAAACTCGAAATTATTATTTGCAGGTGATGTTTCCGGAGCTGGAGGATTTTTCAACACTGCAAACGAAGTTGATGATTCCCCTGGGAAAGAACAAGTGAGTCTTTCTTTTTATTCAATTATGTAAAGTGAATTATATTATCATTTTTTTTAGGGTGCTCGACGACCACAAAGTGTATTTCCTGTAGTAGTAAGACAGATAAAAGACTGTCCAGATGAAGAATTTACTATGTTTGGAATGCCGGCACAAATTGTGAGTTACCAATACATTTATAAGGAAATATGTTGTATTTGTGTGTTTAAAATATTGTCGAACCTTTTTAATGCCTATGTGAAGGAGGTATTGTAATTAATTATTATAATGAATGTAGTAAATATTACATTTCATTATTTTATGTAGTACATTTTGACCATCGCGATAATATTTAAAGTATACTTTTAACAGGACACCACACTTCTGAAATTGATGTGATATTTTTTTGTATATTGAAGGAATAGAAAATTGAAACTAATATGTTTCTTGAGTATTTTCGCAGTGTTTGTAAAGCATCATAAAAAATAACTTATTATTATTTAATATCTCAACACTCAACAAAAATTGTTTATGGAAGAAGCAATAATAATTTTCGTTTTATCTTTTTTTTTATTGAAAAATAATATCTAAATAACCCTTCAGGTTTTGACAGATATAGTTACAAAATATAAGATTATTTTATGATCAGATTTACATTCGAATTTGTATCAAGTGTTCTTGCAATTTTTTTAAATTTTGTGTGCGTTATCTCCTTCACTTCACGGAAAGCTTGTTATAGAGTCTGACACCCTCAGATAGTATCGTCTTTCCCCACCTTGGTTCTCTGAGCTAAATAATTCAGTTCTTCATTTCTTCTGGTTGCGTGGTCATGTACTTCAGATCTAGTTGTTAAAATAAAATCATCATCTTGTATTTCATTGTCGAAAATTTTCTCACCAATTTCATAGTTTCAAGCTGCCTCAGTTCTTCTATGGTCAAAATGTTTGTTCGTTTATATACTTCCTTCGTAGGTGTCATTGAGGGAATTTTATACAGGACCTTAATAATTTTATTTTGGCTTCGTTGCAGTTTTTTCATTTCTATTACGTTTCCTGTCGCCCAAAAAGATATCAAATAAGTTAACTTACTTTTAATGTAAGCTTCATACACCATTTTCTTCTCTTTCATAGGTAGGACGTCCGAAATTTTGTGAGCTAATCCCCTGTTATAGGAAAGATTCTTGACAAGCTGCCTGATGTGAGGAGTCCATTTCATATTCTTGTCTAACGCGAGGCCGAGATATTTAATAGTGTATTGTTCAAGAATTTTGTTGTTATTTAGATATATGTTTATATTATGTTTTTTCGATTTATTCTCGAAGTTTATAATATGGCACTTTTCACTATTCAGGGTTAGCTTGTTTATCTTCGTCCATTCCATCAACCTGTCAAGATCTCTTTGCATCTGTTTTTGAGTCACCTTATCATCTTCATTCACATAAAAAGAGCTGTGTCATCAGCATATATCATAACCTTCCCACATAGTTGTTGCCTCTCAAGATCATTTATGTATAGCAAATATAGATAAGGGCCCAAAATTGATCCCTCGGCACTCCGTAATATATGTTTTACATTCACTCACTTCATCCCCAACCTTGGTGAATTGCTTCCTATTCTTCAAGTAAGAAGCAAAAATATCAAGTGAACCTCCTGCCAAACCCATTTGTTCCAACTTACGCAACAAAACACTCGGATCAACCGTGTCAAAAGCTTTTGAAAGTCCAAAATTAAAGCAGTAACACATTTTCCTGGTCCATTTTTGTTTGTATAAAATTGAGTATATGTGTCATCGCAGTTTTTGTACTTCTGTGCCTTTGAAACCCATGCTGAGACTTGCTGAGTATATTCATATTTAGTATGTGTGCTGATAATCTGTCATGCAGGATTGTCTCAAAAATCTTGCTGAAAACTGTCAGGTTCGCGATTGGTCTATAGTTATTCGGACATTTTTCATTTCCTTTTGTGCACTGGAGTTATTCTAGCAATTTTAGCTCATCCGGAAAACTTCCTCTCGAAAGTGAGAGTTCACCAACCTAGCTATTATTGGAGCTATTATGTTCTTAATTTCTTTGACTAGTTTCGGTTTAACTTTATCATATCCTGCTGCAGCATTTGTTTTCAGTTTATTTATGATTTTCACGACCTCTTTGGATGTTGTTGGCATAAGTACATCATTGCTGATGGAGGAGATTCGTCACTTTTCTCTTCTAGTCTACCAGGATTGTGGCTATTAATTTTCTTTGCTAGGTTTGCTCCTACAGTGACAAAATGGTTATTCAGTATAGTTGAGATCTGTTTTCGACAAGTTGTGACAGTTCCATCTTTACTTTCAAGTTCTCGAATATCATTAGCTTGTAGATGTTCTTCGTTCTCAAGATTTTTATGATTGACCACAGTTTTTACTGTTACCCTCTGCACTTTGTAGTTGATTTTTGAAGAATTCTCTTTTTGCCTCTTTAATACATTTTTTGGTGTCCCTATCCTGTATTTTGAATTGTTGTTTGAGATAATGTGAGTCTCTGTTCTTCACCATGCTTTTATAGACTTTGTTTCTCTGTTTTATTTTTTCATATATAATTCGAGTCATCCATCCCTCTTTCTCTGTCGATGCATATTTTTTTGTTGTTACTATGGTAGTCTAAAAATCTAAAAATTTGACATAATTTTCTTCCCTAATATTTCTCATAATTTAAGGTTTGATTCAAGGTTATTTCCTTCATTATTTCAGTTATGCCTTGTTGGAGTACTCATGGATTATGAAGTCCAATCTACAAAAGCAATTTATAATATTCAAGATCATACTGGCACTATAAAAGCAATTTGGTGGTTGGAAAACGATAAGGTAAGAAATTTATGGCAATAAATGGTAAGATATATCATTGGACTGTGTATTGTATATCATTTTATTTGACAAATTTTACTTATTAGGTTTTACTGCTACAGCACAAAACTGATCAGGGCATATTTAACTTAGTAGGCACAAGGTGTGAGAATAATTGCTGTGCTTTCTTTTGACAGGGTGATTGATATTGGTGTTCCCCAGAGATCAGTATTGGGACCTCTTATTTTTGATATTTATAAATGATCTTATAGGTGAGCCTGTAGCAAAGTATGTTTTCTGTTTTTCACACGACTGGACGCGCCGGACGCTTTCGCTGCACTAAGTGGGTCTCTCGATTGTTCATTTAAAAGTACCTAGCAGCACACAAGTCTAAGGCTTACCATTTTAGAGAAATTTTGGATTTTGTATTAGTCTACTACGTATGTATTAAACGCGACCGCTGCAGGTTGAGGGATGTCTGTGAGTGGACCTTTCTTGAGTTTAATATGCCAACTTTTCTATTAGTATTCGTTCTTTCCTGCTTAATGTATGTTAGGAAGAATACTCATCTTATTTTGAGGCATGGAGATGTTAATATAAAGAATAGAGTTCTATCTCACATTGGATTGTTATGGATCAAATCCCATGAAAATGGATTTTGAGGATTTTTGTGAAAGAATGCATTTCACGCATTAAGCAATTTACGACGGGTTCCATTTAGGTGTTTTCCATATGATTTCTATCTATGTTTTTCGTCTTTATTGTGCATCATTGATGATGTTTGTTTTCTTTTGTAGTGGGTGAATTAAGTTGAGTGCAATTTAATATTGGTCATGGCATAAAAAATTGTAACATGTGTAACAGTTTTTCCATTGCGGTGCATATTACTTTGTAATCTCAGTTGTATTTTTATTTTTGTTGTGACGTTAAGTATTGAAGGAAATTATACCATTACTACTATTATATGCAATGGTATCTTCCTGTCCATTAACCTTCCTACTTAACAAACAAATTGTTTCAACATTTCTTTCATTGAATGTGATGAAGATGACAACCAAGTATAGCAAGCTCTTAAAAACATTTTAGATTGTGAATTTTTATTTATTTTAACGATAATAAATTTTATAGGAGAATCAACAAAAATTACCAGACGTTAAGGAAAAGGCATATGTACAACTTTTTGGATCCCTAAAAGTACAAGACGATGAGAAAATGATAATGGCGCTCCGCATGTTTCCGGTTGATGATTGTAATGTTGTTACCAATCATCTACTTCAAGTCATCCAAGTGAGATTGGAATGTGAACATATAGCGAATAATCCTACTGTAAGCTTTCAAGGATGAGGTGTTTCCTTTTTATAATATAAAAGTTAATTTTTAGGGACCTTCACTCGCAGTGAAAAAGAATAATCCTGGAGCGGAGCTTGCAAGCTCTATGCACTTCTTAGAAAATAGCGTACCTGATAGTAGTTTAACACCAATTCAAAGTCAAGTTCATGAAATTTTAAGAAGATCAGGTTCAATATCTGGAACTTCCAAGTCTGCGCTTTTGAATCATTTTCCTCAAAACAAAGCAGTAGAAGTTATGTAAGTTACAATATTCATTAAATCTATTTTCTTGTTGACATACGAGGATAAATCAACTTTAACTTGTTAGTTTTGAGGATATCTGATTAATATAACCATATTATGAATGAAAACTATATTCTGACAAGATAAATATTTGATTTTTGAATGATATATTTATATGAAATTATTACTGATTCTTTCTTTTTTATAATTTTTTCCAGGAAGCTCTCGATTTCCTGATTAACGAAGGACATGCCTATTCTACAATAGATACTGAACACTTCAAAGCTACAGATCCTATGTAAAAGTTGGTCAGATTTATTATCTGTTAAGAATTGTTCTGAAGTTTTTCATTGTATTTCATTTTAGAAATGTAAGCTAAACTTTAGGAGAAATTGTATTGATTAATTTATATATTTGTTTATGAAATAAACGTGTTTTTCGTTTTATAGAAGTTTTAATATTACACAAGCTTTAAACATACAGGTGTCATTTTAGAGCATAACTTTCTTCATGTTGAATATGTATATATAGAAAAAAGGTTGATATTAATTTGTGATGTCCTAAAATTATTTCTAAATAAACAGGGTGTTCCGTTAGAAAGACATCTAAATGAAATGCTCCAAGTTTCTTTAATACTAAATTATTCCTATAAACCTTGAAGTTTGTCAAATTTTGCTTAGATTCGAACCTCATTTTTTTTTCAGAGGGAACATCTGTATTTAGTAACTGCAAATGAAAGACAAATCTGTTATAATGTTTGAGGTGTTCCCGTACTTTCTTCGAAAATTCAGTTAGAAAATGATTTAATATTTTTATTTTCGCATGGTTTCATCAAACTTTGCACTAAAATTGTCTAATAAGGCCTAATTAGATACAATATCTGATATATATTTTGATTCGACACAAATTTACTCCTTTGAGAAGAGAAAGATTGTTCAGAGTAGTCTCGAATTTCTGTCGATCCAATTTTGAAATATGCTTATGTCAAAATACAATCACACCCAACCAAGTGACAAATGAGTTTTGTAGTGAAAGAAGTTCATGATTTATCTCGAAAAAATAAACTCTGAACAATAGTTCTTATAAATCTTGTGTTAACACATATTTTGTTAACGTTTGATCCATACTCTAGAATCCACTCCAAAAGTATTATTAACTCTGTAATATTTTATAAAGTTTTAATTTGGTCAATACGATTCAAGGAATTCGACTGAACAACTACGTATTTACAAATCTAGATCACTCAAAAGCTGATGTTCTGGACACTAATCTGTTTGACGACAGAAGTCTTTGGAACCACATAAATATCGTAGTAACTAGATTGAGTACCGAAGAGATTTGACGCCTCAGAGAATTGAGAGACTTATTGTTGACATTTCTGGGGAGAACTGCTCAAGTGTCTATAAACTGGAAGATGCGAACGAGGCTTTCAACGTCTTTTGCTCAATTTTGATGTATAGTTTTCATTCTCACATTCTTCTCTAAAATGAAGGATGGTGACTGGATGAATGATATCGTCAGAAAGTCCACTAAGGAGATCAGAAACTTATATATTTTGTCGAAGCAGTTACTTGAGCTCAAAGAATTTTAACTTGCTTCAAAAATATAACACTCCTGATTAAATCTATCAAGAAAGAGTATTATCAAAAATGGATTGTTTCATCAGGTAATTAGAGTAAAGCATCTTGGAATGTTGTAATGTAGTTGAGTAACAAAAACTGTAAACGGATTTCTCACATACAGAGGGAGGGTGAGTCTCATTTCCCATGCCCCAGATGTGGCACAGAAGTGCCGAGGAGCTTTGTTAAGCCAAATCTCTGTTCAGAGGTACGCCGATAACATTAAGATCATAAATAGTAAGATTTTTCTACACTCATTTGACGAAGAAGAATTATTTTCACTAATAGATTAAATTAAAGCCTTCAAATGGCTATTATGATTTTCCAGATTTCTCTCATAAGAAATGCTCACAGAACTATCGGATCTTTAACATTCTTAGTTGAAACTTGAAAATATCTGAAGTGATACCTGATTATGCATTAAATGGATACCCGATATATTAAAATAAACAGTTAAATCAAGAAAACAGATTAAATCTATCATCTAGTAAAAGATATATCTTAAAATCTCAAAGATAAACATTTACGATGCAAATTATACACTCAATTGATACATAAAATTAGCTCTAAAAACAAATACATTTTCTTCTTCAAGAAGTAATTATTCTATTTCATTTCACTCCTGTATTACGAAAATGTAGATTCGATAAACCTTAACAAGTCAATTCCCGATTAATTGCCCAATCAGGCAACTCTGCAAACGGCAAGCTTCTCAATGTTTTCAAGGTCAATAGAAAAATTCCAACTAGATAAAAGTATTTTATATATATTTGAAGACGAGATGTAGAAAAATCATCAATGACACGTAAGAAAATATCTTACGAACTACCGAACTTACAATTTCTCTAGTATAAAATTCTCTATTTTTCTAGAAAAATAACGTTTATAACTAGTGGATTCAAATATTCATGAGTTGGCACTCTTGCATAGTTGGTATCAGACCACCGAAAGAATTTTATGACACTTCAACCAATGGTATATTTGCCTGGATAAATTGTTACTTCAACACATGCGCACAAACGGAATTTTTTTTTCAAGTTTGAAACAATTGAAAACATTTACTGATTTTGGCGCAAAGAAAATTAGTTTTATTTCAGTTGTTCGGGTTCCTTCTTAGAGTGATGAGTGCGAGTGTGTATAAATTATGGAGAAATTGCTGGTATTGGTGGCTGTTGATGTAAGTATTTAATGAAATACCTAATAACTACTTTCTAATTAAACTGAATAGTAGTTCTTAACTTGGAAAAGTAATTTTGGCATGTAATAATTCTTTTCTCCATTTCAGTTTTGGATTCTACAAGGAATGAATGAAGACTAAGGTTTGATAATCGGGGTCTTAATCATGATGGGTATAAATGATTGATTTTGGGAGAAATTTCTCATTTATATTCATCCAGTTAAGGGATCTCCTCTATTTTCAGCTTTTGTCTGGAACTCTTCCTGCGTCAATAGCAGATATTCAACCACAATACCACTGAGGAGATAATGTAAGTGTTTAAAATTCACTTTTGCATGTTCTAGGCCAGTTTTCTATCCAAATAACAACACAAACAAAATTGACATACGTGCCGATTTGTTCAAGAATAAAATAGTAGGTGTTGCATTTCATTTTCTTAGCTATCTTTGGAATACTGGAATACTAAATTAAATACTTTTCAATTCAATATGTATATTTTGAATATGATTTTTTAAATTTTCTGTTGAAAAAGAAGGTGGCTTAGATCTAGTTCAATAGTTGAATAGATGGCGCTGTATCCACTATCAAATGTTACTTATAACAATTTTATTGAATAATATTGAAGGATTATTTTTGGCATATATAAAAGCATTTATGTTAAAGCTGGTATTTTAATGGTAATGCATATATAGTGTGATTAAAAAGTAGATTTCAAACTTTTCATACAATTCATATGTTATTTATTAAAACCTGTCGAAAATGAATATGACGTAAATATCAATCAACATGTTTTGAAAATTCATGTAAAATATTAAATAGGGCATTTCGCAATGGTGAAGTATATATAGTTTATAATTGGCACAATTTAAAATGCCATTTTCTTGACAATTTAAATCTTGTAACATCCTTTCATATTTTAAGTATTATCATTGAATGAAATGGTGACGTAAGTAACCTGCACTACGTTCAAGATTATGAATTTAAGTTAAAGTTATCATCGTTTCACCGAATATTAAGCTTTGAAAATTTCGCTGCACGTTTTGCTATTTAATTTAACACTTGAACGTAAAGAACCTCTATAGAGGAGAAACAGGAAAAGTTCATTAATTTTTAAATATTTTTCCCTGGGAAACTGACTTTCAGAAAAGGCGAATGAATGAAAACGACATAAAAGCTCTTGTTTGATTGAGGATGTTTAAAAAATTTTAAATGGATTGCTTTCTTTGTTTGTATTATATGGAAAAGATTAAAAATTACTCTTCATGTTTTCACTTAGGACAGCCATTCCTTTCGAGGTAGCTTCTAAGAAAAACAGTTTTAGAGGAGCACATCCTTCATCATATATTTTGTGAATCGCCTCGGTAGCCTCACGGTTAGTTCGCAAGCATATTGGAACTCCTGGTTCGAATACGAGGTCAGATTATGGATGTTGTCCTTGAACAAAAAAAGTACTAAATTTGAAAGAGTCGCCTAAAGAGGGCATAAACTTCCGAAGACAAGATAACTTGAAATCCTTGTGCTGGCGGCACAGAACAGGGTCGGTTCTGTGGCTGGCAGTTATGATTGCACGGTCTAGGAGAGTGTTTCGCAATCCACTATAAACTAACTGTAGGTCCAGCTGTATAAATGGGCTAAGTTCCCGAGCACATCGTTAAAAAATGCAAGCAAAGAAGCATATCATTCTGTGGCTAACATAACCTTGAAATTTGTTATCTCAATATCAGAAATTATAAGTATTTTTTATTTTTTAATACGTCTTAAATATTGTGTAGTTTTGTTTTTTAAATTAATAGTAATACTGGTAAGAAACTACTATTTCGCATTGAAAATTTTTGAATAGGGTTTTTATATGAATGACGTAATATTTGCCACGTATTGAGGTATTCAGGGGAAGCACACAATCACGTAATTTATAAACTTTCAATACCGAGCTCAGTAAAATACTTAAAGATAAGATTGCTTTATTTATATATAATCTAGATCAAAAAGTATTCAATTCAACTTTGGTGAACTATTCGCTTCAAGTGTTCTGATACGCATTAGTTTCAGAATATCGATAAACTTTTCAACAAGAGAAATAGTGAGAAAAATGCATAGTTTCACGGGAAGAACAAATAATTTCGATATCTTAGGTAAGAAGAGAATACTATTTTTCTGAAATGTTCTTTATATTAACTGAAGTGCGTTTTATCTAATTAAATGTAACAAATTGAAGTATCCACTGATCTGAATCTGCTTATGTTAATTTTTTTCAGAAAGGGACATGTATGCTGCCACAAGTTTCCTAACGAAATTCGGAGATAAATATAGTAGATCTATAACTTTTAAAGAAAATACCTTATATGATGCCTTATTCAGTTTATACCTGAAAGAAAATCAAGTGAGTCTTTATCACCTTACAAATTTCTAGCTGAACATTTTCGGTATTCCTAGTTTCACATATTTTTTTTGTAGGGAAAAACGTTGATTTTTTACCTGCACAATGATAGAACCGAATTTTCGAAAAAATTCTGCAGATTTATATCGAACTTATCAGAAGATATTTTAGAAACTTATTTTGTGATGTATGGTTGGGATATCGAATATGATGAATATCAAGAAATTTTAGTAGAAACCTTACAAGAATTCTTGCCTATCGACCCTTGTATAAACATGATACAGAATAAAACTTCCGCAGCTATATTCATAACTTCTGTAGATATGTCTTTCGAAATTGCACATGTTATGAAGGAATTATCTAGTTTTGAACATTTCGAAAATGTTATGGAAAATTTAATTAGTTTTGTGGTTGATGATGGACCAACTGAAACAGGCACTTCTAGCACCTGTGGTGAGAATAGTGAAGAACATAGGTGAGTGTAGTTTGTGTAGAGGTTTGCTATACTGATTGGTGCACTTTTTTGTAATAGTTTTAACAGTTGGTAGAACACTATTTGAAGTCGATTTGCATGAGGTGCAATTTCAAAAAAGTTTGGTTTCTGTTGATAACTTTTGCGAATTTTGAGATGTCAGTACCTTTTTCAAAAAGATCGCTCTTCTATCTTATTCCATTCAGCTATTCAACATTGTTGTGAAAACCTACAGGATGGTATTTATTCTTGGGTTATCTACATTCAGAACATTTATTGAAATTAATAAAGATATGCCTGGCTTTCAATAGCAAATTCCTTACATGGAGGAAGCTAGAAAATGTCAACAAGTTATCAATAAAAAAACATACTGCTAATATTGAGGTTATCTCCCTCCGTGGGTAAGTCAGTAGAAGTACTGACTCCCACGCCGAGGGCCCGGGTTCGAATCCCAGGTAAGATATGGATGTAGTATGAATGTTGGTGTGTTTGTCCCACGTATGTATATAAAAATCACATTGAGACTGGATACATAACCGATAGGTTGAGTCCATAACCTCCGAAGGCCAGATAACTTGTAATCCTCAGAGGTGGCAGTTATCACTGCACGGTCTAGGTGAGTGGTTCGGAGTCCACTATAAACTGTAGGTCCTCAGAGAAAAACAAAAACAATATTGAGGTTATATGTACTGCATTAGGTGACATAAGGGTATATATAAAGCAACTGGACAAAGCCTTAAAACAAATTCAAGATGAAGAACAGTGCAGAAACATGGAAGTGGGAGATCTCAATGTAAACTTTCTGAGGCAAAGTACTGAAGAGCAACTGCTCGATGAGCGATTTGAGCCTCATGACTAGACCATGAATTCTCTGAATGATCTTGCATCACTTTGATTTCTGGCACATGTATAGACAATATGTACACGAACCTCCTACCAAATGTTTACATTAAGTCCCCCACTTGTCAGATCACCAGTCACAGTGTTCAGAGTTATCTTCAAATGTTAAACAAGAACTAATGCAATCTAAAATATCTAGACCCATCAAGGACGATGGGACAAGATTATTTTTGGACAATTTGCATAAGGAATACTGGGATATTTTTATCACAAGTCACGCTAAAAAGTCTTTCTTCGGTTTCACTTAATTAAAAGAAAAATTTGCCCAGTTTTTGCTTGGAAGGAGATTCAAAACAACAAAGAGCAGGAATAGGATAACTGATATTAGCAGATATATTCTACTATTGAAGAACAAAATTGAAGCGGTATACACAGTGTTCAAAGTAAGCAAAAATGAAGAATACCTAGAACTTACAAAAAATTGAAGACTCCTCTCCAGGAAGCAATTAAACAACATACCAAGAGAGCAGATGCTGGAAAAGAGGATAACAAGTACACGACTATATGGAAGTAAAATTTGCCTTCCCAGTACCCTTACAGCAGAAGAGTTAAGTTTGATTTACTTAGAGGTTGGGAGTAGCTTGTCATGTTCAACAACTGAAGACATGTAAAATGAAATATTTATTTCAGAACAAACGCATAAATGATTCTGCATCCATGTTTCTTGCACTTGTTACTCGGGAAGAGATCTTAAAAGTGGTATCCAAACTCAAAAAAAAATCCACCCAGGATATACATGGCTTCTAGGTAGTATTAATGAAGAGAACCATCCACATTCTAGCAGATCCACTGTGCCAGTTAGTGACACGACGGCATTTTCAGATCCGTTTCGATTTTACCAGTTTCCTTGAAATTTTTGATTGCCTTATAAAGTCGAGACTTGTGGGTGCAAACCAGCATGGTTTCAGCGAGACAAAGTCCACAATAATAGCAATGGTGGAACTTATCGAGTCTGTACTGGAGATAACTTGGAAGAGGCGATAGCACAAAATTTCTCTTTAAGTTTAAGTGAGATTGTCCTGGGTAATACAGAATGCATCTTAAATTTTTTACATCATATCCTTGGTGACAATTCAAATAGGCCATTCTGTATTCAATGAGTACAAAGGTTTTAAATTTGTTTTTCTATGCATATGTTCAACAGATACAGAAATGCAATGATTTCGCATTTTATTATTTTTATTTTAAGCTATGAGGCATTCCAACAAAAAATGTTTGAGACTCTTGGGAACAGAGACTACGATCTGTTTGAGCCAAACGAATTGAGCAATCTGAGAACGAAAATTGCTTACGCCTTATTTGGAGCACCTACTGAAGAAGATTCAGGTTATACGGAAAAACAAAATCAGGAGACTGAAAAAATGTATGATATAATATTGGAAGTGATTAGTAAGTTTCCATTTGCATTTTTATGAATTGTTTGAACTCGACAGTATACAGGATTAGTAGATTTGAGAAAGTTACAGGTTAGTTTAGTTTAATCAGAATTTTCGGATGGATGAATGATCTTTTGGAAATAGCAAAAAACCGTTCTATATCGATTCGAAGTATTCCATCAGAAATTTTCAGGAAAATTGTTTTCGATCGAATAGTCAGCATGATTTTTGGGTCGGAAAGTCGAAATATTCGTTTCTTTGATTGCCGTGACACATAAATATGTGTTATACAAATTATATAACATGGGTTTTAAGACTATTTATCTCGACTGGCTTGAGAGTTTTCCATCTAATAAACGCATTGAAAATTTATATATAAAACAGCCTACTCAGGGAGTTCCACAGGGCTCAGTTCTTGGCTTACTCTAGTTCAGACTGTTTATAAACGATCTTTCTGAATAAATCAATGATAACAGGTGGGCTGAAAAATTCGTAAGTTGATATATAGATGGCGTTACTAGGATCGAATATACGTGGTTTTCATTTAGTACAGTAGATATTATTTGAGTGAGATATTATAAAAGTGAATCAACTTATTGTTGGAATAATGGCTAAAATGGATGAAACATTACTTTTCGATGAAAAAAATTCAGTTAAAGCCAAAGCATGATGTGATAAACATTATTCGGACTCTGCGTCAGAAAAATCAACGAAAGAAAAATGGTTTGCAAAGTTTAAACGAGGTGATAAGAGCATCCAAGACGATGAACGCAGTAGAGGTCTCATGAAGGTCGTAATGAAAACTTTATAATTGTTTTGAATAATCGAAAAATGAAATTCACCAAGATAGCTGACACTTTGAAGATATTCAAGGAACCTGTTGATATTATTTTAAAAGAATGTTTGGGCATGCGAAGTGGATGTCGGGCTTATTGACTCTTGATCAAAAACAACTACGAGTCTATGATTCTGAGCACTTTGAAATAATAAAACCGAGTTGATACATGAAAATGGATGGAACATGGTTTCATTACTACATTTCAGAAAGCAATCGATAGTCTTTCGAGTGTTGGAGTGTCAGTTGGCAAAGTTATGTGGGATGCGCAGGGTATTATATTCATCCATTACCTTAAAAAGGGCCATACGATAAAGAGTGACTACTACATTGAATTATTGGATCAATTGAAAGACGAAATCACGAAGAAACGGCCCCATTTGAAAAGAAGAAAGCTGGTTCATCAAAACAATGCACCTCGCCACAAATCAATCAAAACAATGGCAACATTGTAGGAATTACTTCCCCATCCACCTTATTCAACAGATCTTGGCCCCAGACACTTTTTTCTGTTTTCAGACTTGAAACAAATGCTCGTTGGAAAAATAATTCAAAAGTAATGAAGAGGTGATGTTTGTAGATAAATTGATTGATCGCTACAATCGCTGTATCTCTCTCGAAGGTTATTATATTGAATTAAAAAATTTAACTTTACCAAAAAAATGTGTTCTACTATGTTAGCCTACGAAGTTTTCAGCGCACCTGGTACGTGTTTTTTGCTAAAGGGTAAAAGTCTTGAATAACTCTCAAAAAGATGTACAATCTTGATCTTATCATCTCATATCAGTGCATAAAAATTTTTTACCACAGAAAACCATAAAGCCGATGCTCTTTTAAAAGTTTCCCCGCCCCACATTTTTAACTCATCTGAAGAAAAAGCTAACATTCCAATCGTTTTAGATGAGTTCTCCGAGCGCGAGAACGAGGTGACGATGGCAGTAATTTACAACTGTTTGATACCGCTGGACAAAAAAAATTCGATGTACGACTATATCCCCGTGCCCGTTTTTGTTCTGCGTAGATGTAGGGAGGCCGACGACCCCTGCAGGGTGTTCGTAGACCATACAAGAAGGGTGTACGATTGCTGGCAGGATTATCTGGAAGAAAACAAATTCTGCAAATGCGTCATGGTCGTTCCTGAAGGCGGTCGTTACGAGGGAGACGAGAACGACAAGGTGAAACTCTTGAAATTAGAGTCGCCGGCGTGTGGCGTAGGCAGGAAGGTTTTGATGGGTGCCGATATCGCTGGAACCGTTTTGGGAGTTGGTTCAACGGGAGTGATGGCTGCAGCGGCCATCCCAGCGATTGCTGTGGCACCCATTGTTGCAGTGGGTGCTTTGGGTGTTGGTGTTACTGTAGGCGTCTACACAATCGGAAGAAGTATTGGTACGCTGATCGACAGGAAGTTGCATAGGGAGGTACGTAGTACGTTTCGCGAAAACTTAGTTGTTCATGAAAGGAATTTGTAGAGTGTCAATGTTTCTAACTCTGAAGCGAGAGCGGCTTATATTAACATTGCTGCTGGTGCTGCGGGTTTTGCCGGAGCCGGAGCTAACATTGCCGTTTCCCAAATGGCGGCCAGGGGTTTGACTATAGGCACAGTAAGTCTTTCTGAATTGCACCAGATCGTGCAGGGCTATTGAATATATATTTTACCTTTCCAGGCGACTAGGGTTGCCGTTAATACAATCGGTGTGGCTAGTATAGGAATAAACGGAGTGGCCATTGGCAACTCGGCGGCGGAAATATTCGTAAACTGGTACATAGACGATCAGTCGCCCTCGACTTTGACGATACTCCAATTGAGCACTTCGATCTTGTTCTTCGGCCACTCAATTTACACCTACAAGACGGCAGGTACCATCATCGAGGAAAGTCAAACGAGCGTACTGAGCGACTTGAAAAATATGCTCCAGAGCAATAAACAAAGGTAATAGCCAATTGATATTCGCATGATTTCTGTTTACATTATTAGAACTTTTATTTAACTTCATTTTAAAGAATACATTCTGTCAAAAAAGGACCGGGAATTGGTCATAATAATAGCCCTGTAAGATGATACATCTTCGTGGTGCAAAATCAATGTGTTTTCTTTATACAAATCTGGCCTTTTCGACGTATTTGCTCTCTTAAACGCCGCATAACGCTCAGGTATTTTTACCGCCTGACCTTCTGGCGAAAATTCCGAGTGCACAACACCGCGATAATCAAAGAGAACAGTCGGCATTACCTTGACTTGATCGATGTAAGTTCGAAATTGACTCGTTCTAGCAAGTCTTCAACGACCTTTACGCGATTCGATTCAAGACTTTTGGAACTTGTCGAGCGGCAACGCGTTTCATGCCCAATCAATCGTCTATAATTGTACGAATTGATTCGTGAGACATAAAAAGTTAATTGCCTGCCTCCCAAACTTAAGTGACGATTTTCAATTACCGTTTCCTTCGCTTTATTGATTAAGTGAAGAAAATAGTAATTGAAAATCGTCATTTAAGTTAGGGAGACAATCAATTCGTACCATTTTATACGATTGTTTGGGCATGAAACGCATTGCCACTCGTCTAAGTTCCAAAAAACCTGAATTCTCTTCGCGTAAAAGTCGCTGAAAATATGCTATACGAGTCAATTCTGACCACACATTTATAAAACGCATTGTAACTGGTGATGAGACATGGGTTTTCTTTGATTATCGCGATATTGTCGCTCGAAATTCTTGTTAGAAGGTCGAATGGTAAGTAAATAATATAACCTGAGCGTTATGCGGCGCTTTAGAGAACAAATTCGTCGAAGAAGACATTTTTCTTTTTCCAAAACTCATATTACCATTACGAGGTCCCCATACTAAATCGATAGAAGACGTAGAAGAGAATTCGTGGAGAGAGCTGAAGTCGATTTTGTAAAAACGTTTGAAAATTTTTAGATGATTGGAATACCAATTCCCGGTACTTTCTTGACAGAATTTATAAGACCTCAAAAAGTAATGCATATTTGTACGCTGTATATGGTTTGATACCACAGTTTGAATTCGTGGTCGTTCATAATTTGATCCGTTTATAACTTGAATAAGAGTTTGTCGCAAAGAGTTAAAATGTCTCATATTCGCATCGGGTTTCCAGGAGGATGTTCAACAAGTTGGAACTGGAGACGATTAGTCGGTACGGCGGAAGCGTGCAGAAGGGTAGGGCCGAGGTAATTTCTACTCTACGACAGGTGAAGAATATCAACGAGGTTTTCGCTTTTCTGGGTAAAAATAACAAAAGATTTAACGAAATGGGGATAAGGTTTTCCGCTAGCGATGGTCGGGTGGCGTTTAACGGCGTCACCGTCGATCTGGTAGAAGTGATGGCCATGTCAACCACGGATGTTTATTCGTTTTTTAGGGATTTACCCGCAAGTTCCAATCCTATTAACGTCGACAGTATAAAGCCAAGTATTAAATTAGATTTCGGCTGTTGCTTCAATGAGAATGCATTTACAATTGTGTGTTCTGCAGTGTCGATTGCAGTAAAAGCAGAAACGTTGGTTGAGAAAATTTTGGGTGTTCTCAGGACCTTTTTGGAGTATGTTATCGTAGAAACAAGTTTTGATACAGTCATGTCTAACTTATTTCCAAAAGACGCAAAATATTTACATTATGTCGATATGTTACTTTCTTTTATCAAAAAATGCGTTCAAGAAATTCAGGAAGATTACAGTGCAAATAGACAGGGGCGATTTAGTTTTTTGTACAGGTATTTGGATAATTTGGAAGAAGCGGAGAAAAAATTATTATTCATGCAAATGGTTTGCAGTGAATTGTTATCAGCTTTTCGTTATTGTACCTTTTCAGGAATAACGAGGAAATTGTTCCAATATTTAGAACAATGGATATTGAGCATAGTAATTGAAAGAGAAAATACTGTTTTACCTCCAAGTGATAGAAAACGTGTTCCATGTGGAAAATGTTCTGGTTATTATTTTGAATAATATTCATATCTTATGGAATCAAAATTCAATAAAATAAATCTAGGATAGATAAAAATTTTGGTGCTATCAGAATAATAGAAAATAAATATTTGAAATAACGTAACGAAATTTCAGTGTTTGTAGAAGAAGAAAGTTATTTTTTATTTTTGGCACAAACTGCAACCTCTTAACATCTGTCCAATTTTATATTTCTATCAGCAATTTTTAAAGAGGTGTTTGTTTTGTGAACTATACCAGAAATATTGTGTAAACTTTTAATCAATAAAAATTCTGCTCTATTTTAAAAGATCCAGACGAAAATATAAGTCTTATTTGTACAGAATCCAGTGTTTATATAAATCATAAACGAAATCACGTAATTTTATATCTATAGAATACAAAACCAGCGATGCTAGTGTGAAAAACTTCAACAAAATCAATTTTCCAGTTAACAGTATATCATTTAAATTTGGGAGGCTTTTATTTGGTAGAATTCCATTATCAATAATAAAAACAAGTAATACTTTTTGTTTTATTATCTCTTCAGGTAGCAATCTATTCCTTAATTTTATTGGATATACCTGTCATAAATAAACACTTAAGAAGAAGTAACTCCATAAGTTTTTAGTCACTTACGAACATTTGTATTTATAATCTCAATTGTATCTATAAATAGTTGTCATAATTTCTGTACATTCATTCGTCTGAAGAAGCTACGGTGTAGTAGAACGCGTTACGAATCACAATTATTCAGTAAAATCCTTAAAAAATATTACTTGTTTTTGTTATTAACAGTATATCCACTTTTGAGGTTAAAATACACCATAACACTTGTAGATAGAATAGAGAAAGTCTTATATGATTCAAAATATAGTTTATTATGTTAATGTTGATGTTTTTCCGGAGTAGTTTTTCGATTTCCATGTTTGTTATTCTATTTACAATATATTGAACTATTTTTATTCTGTATATGTTTTATTTATTAAATTTTTATTGGAATTTGTTCTTTTTTCAATAAACATTTAACGAGACAATGTGAGCGCTGATTCCAATAATTCAAATCTCTTTTTGGGCTATTAATTACATTGGTCGACAAAAATATTTTTCAACAGTATATATTGACTTTTATTACTTTTACCCCTACTAAACGTACTCAACATTCAAGAAAAACACAAAGATTAAATATATCTTCCCCGACTCAACTCACAAACTACTAGCAGCTTATAATTCAATGATCTGGCCTATTCAATTTCACTGTCACCGAAAAACTTCAAAATTGAAATAAATAAATAATCCAAAGTATAGAAAAACGTCAAATAACACATTATATTTCATAGAAGAAACTTCCTTGAAAAAATACGCTAGTTTATACTACGCTGGTCCTCTTTCTAATAGCTTGAGCATCTTTTAAATTTAAATTAACCCCCTCTTTCTCAACTGGTCTGAACTACAGCAAATTATTATTTAATGTTAAACAAAAACAGGCAAATTAAAAAATTAAGGAGTATACAAAATATTATAGTAGTTTATGTTGGGCAGAGAGATAGAAATTTCGGAACTAGATTCAAAGAACATTTATCCTCTGACAATAATTCTCTAATATTCTGTGAAAAAAGTATCCGAAAATTCTCATTTAAATTGCCCGCGTTGAGTATGTTAGGTTTCTGTATGTTGATAGAACTGTCCTTGATTATTATACCAAACATGAGCTCGATCTATCAATTAGTTTGTTTACGATATCTGTTGGAACCAGTCGACCTGTGGTACTCTGCGAATTTTACAATGGAAAAAAAATATTGAACAGTTATGAAGACTCTGTTTTATTTCGTAAACCCAAGTGTACGAGTGGCACAAAGCCTTTAATATTTTGAAGGAGATTCAATAAATATTGAAGAAGATTAATATTTTGCGTTTTATTTCAAATTTTCGGATACTTTTTGTCACTATATGTGAAACATAACATAAAAACCACAAAACATTCATTAATATTTAGATAATATCAAAATTCTTCATAATTGCGACGAAGGAAAATCAATAAACTTTGTAAAAGTGAAATCAGCTAGACGTTAATAACTCTCCACTACTTAATATCAAATTAAGTTAGTATCTATATAAGTTGACCAGTTGAAAATGACCTCACGGTCGTATTCGTAAAAATAAAATTGTGGAAAGTATGAAATATATTTTACTTCAACTTCGTTACCTTAAAATATACGTCAAAAGACATTTTACTCAGTATATGCAAAATTTATTGTACCTTAACCTAAATCTTTGCTATTGTCAATAATGTTTCTAAAGTGAAAAAGAAAGATAAACACAAGTTTCGATTAGATAATTTGAATATATATTTATCAACATAATTGTACAAATTAACAAAATTCATTCGCTAAACATCTTAGTCAGGAATTTTATATTAATATCACAGCTAAGTTATTCTATAATTACAATATATAATATTTATCTTGGCTCATCAATAAACTGCCATTAATAATTGAAAATCAGTTAAAACAATATATAAATGCGGTTTTCACAATTCAAAATATCCATAACCTCACAAACAAATTCAAAGAATCATTTCAGATAAATTATCACATAATGAATATCGCAATTCACCACATCCGATTTTCAATTAGTTGGAAAACTTTCAATTTGTAATTGATTTTTACCCATTCAAATTTATTCACAATACATTTGAAATATACTTTCAAAATTATGAAATATATAATATACGAAAAGAATTATTTGAAAACAATAATTCATCGATAAAACTTCCTGTAAAATTATCGTATATGTATCAGGATGGCCCTTATCTTTCAAAGTGAAAAATATCAACGGGACGCGTTTTAAAATTGGAAAAGAACTTAAAATAAGACATCAATGGAAGAGTTTAATAAGTTGATCACTATTAATGAAGAACCAAAATCAATATCTACGTTTGCTTGTTAAAGAATTCAGAAAAATATCCCAACCATTGTTAATTAATTTTTAATTGTCTTGTATTTTATGTTTAATCTTGACTATTCAAATAATTTGACATTTATTTTCTACTGCTATAAATAAATGTGGGAATTTATAGAAGTCTTCATTTTTAATTCCTCCTTTTGAGAGTCACTTTGAGACAGTTCCCAAATATTAAAAAAAAATGTGAACCAATAAGAACCACCCTCATATGTATAAATAAAAATTGATTTCAATTAATATTGAAGATAATTTGAATACAAAGGCACTAAATCCAGAATGAAAGAAATATGTATTATCTTTAACTATCAAATTTATAATTTGTTGCTAGGAGAGAAAATTCAACAATATACAATACAATATACAACATACTGAAGTATCTTTGAATAACAAAATGAAATTGGGTGAGAGCAAAAATGTTTTTGTAACCTTAACAGGTTCAATTATTTTCACTGCATATGAAAGTTAATATAAAAAAGGAATCTATGATGTTAAAATTCTTCGAATATCAGATAAAATAACAATCCTTGCCAATTATAATAAATGACAGCAGTCTACTTCATTTTTCCAATTTAGAGCTTCTCCGAAAAAAAATCAAAACGGCCCTGGAGAACTTGCTGATTTTAACTATTTCCAAAAACGGTGAACGAACAAAGAAATATTGACACGTATCTTTCTCAACCTGATGATTTTCGCTAATTGGAAAAAACAATCTGAGAAGTCTAAGCCCCTATTTTCAATGAATCCAGAATCTTATATAACCTTTAAAACATCAAATTTCAAAAACTTTTCAGTCCTCTTTCGAGAATGCTGCCTACAAAAATGTTTTAACTCAAAATATTCTAAAGATGACCACTTTTTTATTCCAAATACATATTTGGAAATAGGGACTCAGCTTTTCGAAAATATATGTTTCTATTTGTTGAATGATTCGTACTTGAAGAAGTGGGCCAAATCTAGTGATTTGAAACAACCTGTACACCTTGCGTTGCGTCTTAAGCCCATTGGATGACCACCTAAGTATCTAGATTTAATATTCTGCTCTCTCACTCTATCTAAGTATATCGTGCTCCCAAGACAAATCTAGAGAGGTGAAACACCATCGAGTCATGTTCACAAGATGAACAGTTCCTATTTGCACCTTCTGGCCCCATCACCATACCGTCGTCATGGTAGAAAAACTGGTATAAAATTCAGTTAAATTTGCCTCCACCCTTAGAATTGAAATCAATTGAGTAATATATCAAAATTGTTTCGTTGAAAAAGTTTTCACGGTTTCATTTTGCAAAAAACGTTGATAATACAGGCTGTTTTATTTAAACTGTCCACCCAAGATATCACGGCCGAAAAATTGAAAAAACCTTAATTGTAGTTTCTGGGGGTATTTTGTAGCACGAAAATACATGTGCTCAACTCACTTTCGTCTGTGTGGAAAGTGACTAAGCTTTACAAGTTCCATCCCTATAAAATCCGTTATGTTAACGAGTTGATCGAAGATGACTCGATCGAAACATTGAATTTTGTAAGCGATTTTTATAAAAACTATTTGCTTTAACAATGAGTACACTTTTTCATTTCAAGTGATTGTGTTAACAAGCAGAATTGCAATAGTGAACCGAGAAAGCTTTATTGATGAGACACTTAATAGCGAAGTGTATATTTGAATATTCTGGAAATGTCATGGATGTAGATCCAAAATAAACAGTTTTTTCAACATGGTCGAGCACCTCGCTATGCTCTAAATGTACGAAACTGAATCATAAATTAAGCGCGGAGTAGCCTGCAAGTTCTCCAGATTTAACATTGGTGCCCCTAATAATCTATAATAATTACATCTACGATATTCACGTTGACTTTTTTGAATTTCATTCACTTAAACCAAAATAAAATCTACTAAGACATATCACTCGAGAAGATATGGGCTATCGAATGATGTGTTATTAGAGGGGTGTTTCCATTTGTAGGGGTGAGTGAGTGAGTATTCTCAAAAACTAAAGATAACTTGTTATTTGCAGAAGTTGTTGAGATATCTTGGATGGACAATGTTAAAAAATCACATCAATTAACAAGCCTGCAGTTCCAACGAACAAATCTTCTTCTCAAATTTTAAAATTAGTTTTGTTTTCATTCAACTTTTATTTTTAATCTAAACTTGAATGGAAGCCTTGTTTCTACAAATTCATCTCGAGCTGGACTCGTTGGTGTCCAATATTGAATTATAGATAAGTTTTTTCATTCATCAGTCTTCTTAGTAGATGGCGCTGAAACCTATACGCATTCTCTGATCCGAACTTGCTTCAGAGGTCTAGGAAATCGAGGTGGATATGACAAAATCCAAACAGTTTCTCAGAGATATACATTTTCACATTAAAGTGTGTTCTTTTAAAATCTATTAAAGTAAGGCATAATTTTCAAATTCTTGTGAATAAAATTGGTTTCGATTTTGAAGACCAATACATGCAACAATTAGAATTAGACAAATGGAGCGTATCATATTTACTCGTTCTGATATGTTCATCTTTATGAGTTATATTTCAATATCTGATAAATCAATATTCTGAATCACTCTTTTCAGTTTGAATGATTGGGGCAATTGCTTTCGCGTTTTCAAGGCCAACTCTGTTCTTCCTTTAAAAACTATCAGTACGTGCCTTCAGTCAAAAGTGGTCCACTGTCGCTGTGCGCCAACTTTACTAGAGCTAGCCGCGTTCGAAAAACTATTGAAGTCTATACCGTACTCCTGCAGGAGGTCCTGATCGTGCCTGCTAGTCGCCACGTTACCGTTGCTTCTGTGATTCTCGTAGGCGTACAGAGGATTCGATATGCTGATTGGTAAGTTGCAGGTGTTACGATGCAAGAAAGAAGAATTGGGCGTTTTCAGGGGATCGAAATCGTCCAGGTCATCCGAAGTCGAGTCCAACCGGATCAGATCTTCCTCCTCCTCAATTTGCTGAGACAAAAAACGAATGAGAATCGTCCAAGTCGAACGGACGACAAGTGCACGGCAAAAATAACAACAAAACCTAAAAAACTTGAGACATCAACAATTGACAAGCAAGAACTTTGTGGAATCTTTAACAAATTAACTGCTGCTATAAAAAGAACTAATTATAAGTATCCCATCACCAGCAACACTTGAAATGTTATTTTTGCCATGCTCCAAACAGATCTATATCCAAGTGTGTTTTTTACCTTACGTCTGTGCGGCGTGCTTACGACCGGCGGTGATAACTTAACGATATCGACAGAGTGCTGATGGGCAACGAAAAACAACGGATCCCCATCCTCGTTTCTACCGCCACCGACTACGAAAGGAGCGGTACCGAACAGGTCTTTAGCGACTGGCGGAGGAGGCGGTGGCGCTGTTCGGTGGGGGGGAGCGGGAGGTGACGAAAACACGTCGTCGGGAGATTGAAGGAGCAGGTTTTCGGAATCCCTCGAGGCCAGATGGGGCAGGAATAGGGGGGGAGCGGCGCGCGGGGGACTGGAGGTAGGTGGCGGCGCGGCCGTCGACAGGTGGTGCTGGAAGTTCTCGAGACTACGTACGGGTTTAAGCTGAAAGAGTGATATAGAAAGGAGAGGTTAACACGAAACAAGCGGGGGAGGGTGAGCGACGATGAAGGAATGAAATATTCCATAAGCCATGCCAGAATTAGTTCTAAAAGCAACAACAGTTACCGATCTATCGACGGGGGGCGTCTCCAACCTCAGCTTGAGCAAATCTTGCATTTCATGCATCAGATCTATCCTGGGAATGTCAGGACTTTCGCTTCCTGAACCCTCGTCCGCGGAGTGGGGCTGCGAGCTAGGGCTCAGGGGGCTGTAGGACCTGAGGGACAAAGAAAAGAGTGATGACGATCGTGTAACAACATGGGCTCACCTTTCGAACGGGGAACTCTTGAAGGGTAACGAGGTATCCTTTCGGTACGTAGCGCTTGGTACGCTGAATCCCGCCAATCTCCTCTTACCGGTGGTGGGGGAACTCGGCGCAGATCGTGGTTTGTTACTCCTGGGAGCCTCGTCGCCGCTCAAACCGTTCTGCAAAGGATGTGGCGCGGTTTCTCCCTCTTTCAACAAGAAACGCAGTCCCTTATAGGCATTCTTCATTCCCTTACCACCGCCCTTGACCTGTAAACGTACATTTTAAGAACTCTACTCGGAATTGCTACAATACTCACCGTTTTCACGGCCGTTTTGACGGCTGGATTCGCCTTGTCTTTGACGCTCCTGAAGAATACCTTGCCCTCGGACTTCATGGCGGCCGTCCATTCCTTGTACTGTTGCTTGAGTTTCGAGCTGGACTTCTCGGAGAACTTGAACGTCTCCACCTCGAACTCGTCAGAGAAACCCAGGCCGTTGTTTAACATCGTCAGTCTTTCCTCTATGAACTGCGCGAGTGGAAAAATTAGCATCAAATTTGTTCGCTGATAAGATTCACTTACCTGCCTGAAGATTTGCAGGTTGAGCATCTCCCTGATGAACGGTTTTAGCGAAGCCGGCCTGGTGCCCACGAACACGTCTTCGTCGAAGGTGACGCTCTTGCCTGGTTGCAATCTGAGGGCGTCTCTGTAACCGCCGATAAGGTGTACCAGAGCTCGCAGGAAGGCTCGAGACACCGCGTCCCCCAGCAGCGCCGATTTGTTCTTCAGCTGACGTTTTAAAGGGGTCACCTGAATTGAAAATCGAAAGATATTCGGTGTATTCGGTCTTTCAGATCTACAGTACTCACCACTTCCTGCGGCAGGCTAGCTAAATCGTCGAAGGGGGTCTCGATGGTATTGTTGTCGGCGTCCAGTACGACCACGTCGCCTATTTCAGCGCGATTCACCTTCTGAAATACCAGTGAGCAACAGGATTATGTGTGAAGTGAAATGCAAGCAATTCAAAATTTCTTCTTTCTGTAATTCAATATATATCATCAAATGGGTAACGATTACCTTCATCACCTCCTCGGGAACCCCGACCAGGAATGGCATGGGAGCCAGGAGATAGTCCACCAAGGTGGACGGAAGAACGGGTATGAAGATGTGCTGCCAGTGCATGGGGTAGATGAGATCGTTGGCCGACTGGACGCACGAGCTTAGTCTCTTGAGTTTCTTCGACCTGATGATGATTCGTCTCTCGAACAGCATCGAGGCGAAGATCTGCATCATGTTCGTCGAGTCCACGGCATTATAGTACTCCGTCAGGTTGCTCTGTAACATGTTGTAATCGTCGATGGGGTCGCAAATTATCGAAACTCCACGATTTTCCCAAATCAGTTCGACCTACCTTCATATCTTCGCCCAAGAACGCCCCAGAAACCTCTGTGGGGGCAACGACGTAACAAAAAACTTCTCTGAAAGCCTTGGTTTGTTACTGGTGTCATTTTTTCTTCCGAAAAATCGGAACAACAAATTTCACTTCAATGTGGAAAAAGTTGTGCGAAAACTGTCGAAATGATGAAGACAGCGTTTAGAAACGAGTGAATGACAAAACCAGCAGCACAGCTAACGATAGAGACCTACGCCACATTTCAAAATAGCTGTGGAATTAGCAGAAGAACTGTCGTATTGAAAACGTTCTGGACAACTAAGAACTGGGTCAATAACGTTGAAAATTGCTTAGAAAGATTACGAGTGGTGGGTAATTTTTCCAGTACAAGCTTCTGTTTGTACCAAGACCGAAAGAAGGACAATGTTAGATGTTTTTTTCATTATGATGATCTTGTTCAAAGGGAGCATGTTCCAGAAGATCAGATAATTCACAAGGAATACTTTGTCGAAGTTCTGAAAAGCTTGAGTGATCCAATAAGAGAACGACTACAGCTTTGAGCAAGCAATAATTGGTTGCTTCATCATAAAAGGACCAAGCGTTACGTCGAGTAGCTGCACAAAGTCTTACAGTTACGTCAATCTAGTCTAGTACTTTGATTTATGTCCGTGGAACTTTTGTTTCCATCGTTTGTTTGTTGTCACATCGACGTTCTCTAAGAAAAGTTAAAGGAGAGTGACAAAACTTGAACGGAGGTAGGTCGAATACTTTGGAACGATTCTAGCACGTGCCAGATATTTCATAAATACTGTACTCACGTTTTCCGGTATGCTGGGCAGCTGGAACGGCTTGGGAACATCGACGGTAAATATCTGGAAAAAAAAAACACAAATTACACGTGATAAACGTTGACGTAAACAGACAAATTCGAATTTTTATCCTGCCAAACTCACCCTGTCTTCAGTATTAAAGGGAACGGAGAACTGCTTTCCGGGATCGGCGATTTTCGCGTTGTACACCGAGGTCAGGAATTCCCTGAGGTCCTCGCTTCTCGTGCTGTGCATCAGAGCAGCTGTAGTATCGAGAAATCTGCGAGACAAAAACCTACATCACCAATTTTGATAGTTTTGCTTTGAATTTCATCTGTGAGGTTTGTAACGGTAATAGCAACGAGACGAGAATGCCGAATGCCAGATTCGCTGCGAGTGATTTAGAGATGTCTAATAAAATTTTAGTTTACATCAAATACGTATATTTTCAAATTTAATCAGGTCTTTTAATGGCTGCAAGACATTTCTAGGCGCTGACGAAGCAACAACGTGCCACGTTGATATTTTTCACTTTGAAGGATAAAGACCACCCTAATATATATATTTTTTGAATTACACAGAAAGTTTTATTGATGAATTCTTGTTTTCACGGAAATAGTTGTTGATTCTCTTCCCCCATCTCCGTTTTCGATTTTTGGGTAAAATTATTAATGAAAACAGATCACTGCTATTGTTTTTTCATTTGATATATATATATATAGATCTTTTTTTATCTTGACGGGTCGATGAACGTTAACTTATCATTTCAAATTGTCAAGCCGATATTTAGAAAAGTAAATTTTCCAAATATCGAAAAAAAAACGGGGTTTTCTCGAATCTATACGAATCGTTTCTCGGACGACCCTCGTATAGATTCCGGGTACCATTCGATTCATGTTATTCAGAACGCAATCATTGGTTAGATCACAGTTACCTAACAATTCGCAAGGTTAAAGGCGATTATTTTTCCATAATAAACATTCCATTGCTGGTATAAAATTCGCGTAAAAACCATAAGTGTCGATCTCGGAATAACTGCTTTTTTACGAGCGTGAAGTACGGGATGGTCGCTTTTTCGTTTTGCACTTTACATCTACCGAAAAAATGGAGATTTTTCTTCGGAAAAATTACGTCTAATTGGCAATCATGTCCGAATGATATTCTGGAAAATCTACGACACATTTTACACGGTCAATAACCGGTACAAGCGTCGTGTATGGAAATGGAGATCGTTCAACATCCGGTATAATACGTTACTCGATTATTGTTCATTCACTTATTCTTCATTAATGCGACCATATCCGCAGTGCGGACATTTGTCGCTTATATTGGCCTCAATTTCACTTTTCAGCGTGAACGTTCTCCGACGTGAATCGTACGCGTATACGTTTCGAAAATTCAGAAATTTTTGTTTGAAGAATGCATAATAAACGTCGATTTTTTACATAAGAATGTCAGAATGAACTAGGCCTTCTAATTCTCCATACATAACACCTAGTAACTATTTCCTTTCCTCATCCTATGGGAGAGGAGAAACATTGAACTAATTTTCCTTCTATCTATCACAACAGTTCCAACAAGTATAAAACTGAAAGTTGCGCCATCTATCAATACTTGACTTTTTTTTTACATGGTTCACTAGATTTACATCCTCTTTTCTAACATTCTTCTAATGGAATTCTAGATTTAATGCATTTCTTCCATTTTAATCAAAAATTGAATTGAAAAGAAAACAAGTGTTGATAATGTCACAATGAGGGAAAACTTACTTATAGAAGGCATGGTGCCAGGGTAGGTAACTAAGCACAACTATGGCGGTCTGAGAATTCGGATCATGCCTACAGAAGCCATACGTCCACTTTGATTCATTATTAGTTAGTACAAAGGAATAATGCTGAATAACGTTACTGAAAAAAGGAAATTACAATTAGGAACATTCTTCACCAAGATACATCTATGTATTACCATTAATACCAACGGTAGTACTTACTTTTCAATTTTGTACGGATATGCAAATTTAGGAACTGCTCTCAAAACTTCTTCGTCTTTATACTTCTCAGGATACTGCTGTATTATCCATGCATCTTTCTCAGCCTGCGGGGGCACAACTTCACAAAAACATTCGAAGAAATGGGTAACATTCGTTCTGAGAACAAGGCAAATATCAAATTTTCAACCAGACTTCGATAAATCTATCTCGTTCAAATATTGAAACTAAGTAACATTAATCATTATTCAAACACAAATGAATTCTTGAAATATTTTACCCTAAGGTGATTTTAATGACATAATAACATACCTGAGTCGAGATCCCATGGCAGTTTGACAAACTTGACTTCCTAGATCTTTCCAACATCCATGTTATATAATTTAATTAAAAAATGCACAATCTCGATTTCATGAGTATGATAAACATTTCGCACGGATTTTCGACAAACACCCACCACTTAAAGAATGATTATATACCTAAGAGCGATAAATTTGACTGATTTGGTTTGACACAGCAGAAAAATATACTGCATAGGTTAGACAATTTTCTAAGTTGACAGAAAAAAATCTATGGTTCCCGAAATTAGACACAGAATAGTGAATATAATCTCTATTCACTTAACAATCTGAACAACATAAAACTTAAATTTCTTCTATTGTGATTTAAAAATACGAATTTTGATTATAATTATGTAAATATTTTTCAAATTTAAAAATGACTTTTTCCTACGTCTATGAGAATTACAGAAACGATATTATGAAAGCTCGTATTTTTATTGAAATCTAGATCTTCTAACATACACTTATTTCATTCACTGTTTCATCTAATTTTTGTCATTTTTGTTTACTGTGGGCATAGACTAATATAGAAGCATATATATAGAGTATATAAATCATCTTTGCTGTGAGCGAACATTTCATCGTATCTTCAATGAATACACCAATAATATTCCCACAAAATGTCAACTTAATCTGTATGTTTGCCACCAAAGTAATGGCAGTTAATACAAAACACGACACAAGTTACGTACCCCACCATCCATCTAATTGAAGAATATTTCTCAATTCTGTGGACGCAAACTGATCAAAATAAAAATTCTTCTATTTTTTCTTTTGTAATCTGAACATATGAATAAATATGCAAATATTTTTCAATATATCTACTTTTATCTCTGAATCACTTTCAACGTAAATTCTAGGATTAATGAATATAATTATTATCCTTTGCAATGAAGTTGGATGTACTGTTACTTGCATTGTCTTTTGCAGTAGAGTATATGTCACTTCTGTCATTTGTCATCAAAGTAAACAAACTGCTCTTAAATTCTCGAGTACTTATCATATGATTTTTTCAATGAAATTGTGAAAGTAAAATGTCCAAAATGCGAATTCGTCGAAATATCTGGCCAAAGTCACCTCAAGATGCAGTAATAACAGCTTTTTTGATGATTATAATTCCTTTCGTCTACTATTTCGAATTATTCGTCGTTCTCCCTCATTTTTATCAACTGTGGAGTCCTATTTATTTATTTCACTTCTGTATAGGCACTTTCATCCTTTGGAACCTCTGTTCAAATATGACCGCTATAATTTTGTGTGATACAAGTATAAGAGGACTTATAATGCCGACAAATATAACTGCGAATTGGAAATTTTGCTCTGCTTGTGAATGTATAACACCACCACGGTCTTGGCATTGTGAAATCTGTAATATTTGTATCTTAAAAAGAGATCATCATTGTAAATTTACCAGCTGTTGTGTGGGTCATTACAATCATCGATATTTCTTCGTGTTTGTGTTTTATATGTTTGCGGCTACGTCTTATGCAACAATTTACAACATTCGATTTATCCGAGATGTTGTCCATTTTGATACATTGGGATCATTACTGAAAATAATATTTCCGATAGCTGCTTTTTTTGTGTATTTTACATATAAAGAATTATATTTAGCTGCTACTTTACTGACCACTTTTGGAGGTGCATTTACTTCGATTCTACTGATATTCCATGGTAAATTGATTGTAAGAAATAAGACTACGCACGAAAAGAAACCAGAATGTTTGCAATATGATCGAAGTCGATTAGAAAATATTAAAGACGTTCTTGGTGAACGATGGTATCTGGTATGGTTATCGCCATTTATTGAAAGTAAATTACCTCAAGATGGTGTACATTGGATTGTGACAGAATCGAATAAAGTGAAATGAAAATGTTTCATTTTTTTGGAAAGAATACTTATTTTGAAGAGCACATAAAGAGTATTTAGTGTTCTGTGTTTTTGCACAGAAATTTGTGTTAAACATTTTCATTTTTTGACAAGAAATTTTGAACTTCATGGAATCAAAATAGTGTGTATTTGAGAAAATATGCATATAAGAAGAAGTATTATGCCTAAAGCTTGGACGGATGCAGCAATTACATCGTTTCTTATGTGTATGATGCCAATTATATTTTACTTCAACATGTTTGTTGTGTATCCACATTTTCATGGATTATGGAGCTGCCTACACATTTTATACTTAATCTCAGGAACTTTTATACTATGGAATCTAGGCACGAATTTAATTATGATTATTTTATGTGATACAAGCATTGAGAGAATGTTAGTTCCCCCTAATTCGAGTACTAATTGGAATTTTTGTTCGAAATGTAAAATGTATGTACCTCCCAGATCTTGGCATTGCAAAATATGTAATATTTGTATTTTGAAAAGAGACCACCATTGTAAATTTTCAAGTTGTTGTATCGGACATTACAATCATAGATATTTTTTGGCATTTGTATTTTATATGTTCATTTCGTCCATTTATTTATCACTCTACGATTTATGTTTCATTTATGATGTTGTGGGTTTCGATGTTTGGATCACTTTCGTTAAGGTGGCTTTTCCTTTATCTCTTTTTTTCTTTCCGGTAACTTTGAATGATTTGTATTTATTTGCACTTTTTTTCACTTCATACGCATCTTCATTTTCGTTTGCACTGTTGTGTTTCCATATGAAAAATTTAATAGAAAATAGGACATTATTGGAGAAACATCCTGAATGTTTGGTATATGATCGAGGAAGGTTAAATAATGTTAAAGATATTTTTGGCGAAAGGTGGTATTTCGTGTGGATATCACCTTTCATTGAAAGTAAACTACCTCAGGATGGTGTTCATTGGATTTTGAATAATTTAGGGAAGATTGAATAAATCAGGGTATTATTTTGTAATTTTAGTATTAACATGTTATAGTTTTGATATTTATAATGTACGTTCTAGTCTTGACTGTAATAAATACAAAAGAAAATATTGAGTTTTCATAGTATTGTTTGGATTAAGAAACTTCACAGTATAGGATTTTTATACTGTAACAAAATGATTTATGTGAACTTTGCTTACTTGTTTTTTAATTTATTATATTATAAATAAATAAATCTCTGAAACTTTTTTCCTATTTCACCCGAACGAGGTAATATTAAATAAAACAATTCAACAAAAATTTTTATTTATTGAACGAAATAATCAGTAAAGTTTCATCAGCAAATTAATCTATTTTTAAAATATAAAAGCTTAGGATTCATCTTAAAAATAATTTGTGAGCGTAACATGTGATAAATTTCTTACATGTAATAAAGTTTCGTGGCAATTCAAAATGGCACAAACGATTCGTTTTAGTTAAACAATTACAGGTAACGTAATGTTACTTTTAACTTTCACATAAAATCACATTCGTTTCTAAAATTGCAAGAGAAATAGGAAAGAAAATTTTGTAAATAGATTTTGATTTCTTCTTGAAGAAATAAATTAATCATTGCACTGATTTTATGTAAAATTATAGAAAATAGTATTTAGATATAGAAATGTCGATATTATTAAAATACAGCTTCTTCTTGGCCATTACTTCTGCCCGAAGGAGATCGCATCTGCAGTACTTGAATTAGACTAGCCTTTTCGTGTTCTAGGGCGGAAATTCTTTCGCTTTTCTTACTTACTTCCTGTGAAATACACTTTTAATTAGTGGAAAATCGAATCATATATATTTTTCGCATTTTAATCAAAAATGCAATAAAATTGAAATTAAAACTGAAGTAATTTCAAAATGCGCGCTAATTTATGAAAGAATAAATGGAAGTTTACTATTGGTTGAAAATGACATTACACATCGCCGGGGAAATAAAGTGTTCAAATTTCCTTTTATTCCGCAATGTTTTTCTTGTTAAGTATTATGAGAATAGTAACTGAATTGTTTGGGACAAGTTGTATATAGAAATATGATGAAAATGTAAAATAACATGAGTTTGAATGAGTACTTTAAAGAAGTTATCATGACAACGGTCTAAAATCTTGTTACATTTTGTGAAAATAAAACCGATTCTAATACGGTATCCATTAATTTTGGTTAAAAATATCAAATGAGCATAAAATAAAGATTTACCTCGGTAAGTAGACGGTTTTGTTGTTTCAGTCTATCAGTTATATCCCCATGTGCTAACGGATAGTGGTTGACAGCTAGGTTTATATGTAAGGGTAACCCACCCCTTTCCCAACTATCTGTTAGGGCTGCAAGATGTCTGTTGACCTCCAACACCCTCGCTCTTTGCAATTCCAGTCGTTCTTGTTGCGATTCTGACCAAGGCTCCTGCGAAATGAATAAATATCAAAATTTCAAACAATGAAAATACGAAAACGAACGAAAATCTTGATGATCATAGAAGAAAATGTTTGGAATATTCCATTATTGCTTGAAGGGGAGGAAATGAGTGTTTCAAATTGAATACTTGAAATTCCTTCAAATAAGATTTTTATTTCTATTAAAATGAGATTCGGTACAACTTTTTCGACAATTGAGAAATTTCGATTTGTCTTTAAATTTTATTAAGTATATAATCAACACAGACTTCGTCGGTCATTCTTTCACCACAGTCGGCAATGTCAAAGCTATAGAATTAGCTTTCACTTCGCGATAAATATTTTAAAAGTTTCTTTTATCTGTTGATGTTTTCGGATATTCAGTATTGAAAGTTTGCATTGCTTTCTCCATTAAAAAACATTCGAGGCAAAGAAAATCAGTATAATTTTGGATTTTGTTGAGTACATTATGCATTTTTCTCCAATTTCCGGACACCTGTACGCGGCTAGCGGTAACTTCGACGATAATATATTCCGTGCCGGTTATACTATAAACATAAACCACTAACACCATTTCTCTAGTACACGATTATATCGTGCTATTGTTTGTTGAGAAAACAGAAATGGTAGGAATGTCACGATTACAAAAACATCAATACTCCACTTTATAACATTAATTTAATACGTGATCTAGAGAATTATTAGAATGTACCATTCTATACGATTTTATTATCTGCCATTTGGAAAATGTTGAATAGTTTTGATTTACGTACCGGGGTTGTTCGACAAGTATTGCTTAAATTAAGGTAACCAAACTCGCGTCTATTTTCAACTCTGTTTTAACGAACGTCATAAGCGGGTAGAATACTGAAACTATAAGCTAATTTTATAGATATACGGGGCGTTTTGAAAAAAAATATGAAAAATTTTCACGGAGGATTCCTAAATAAATGATATTTGTTCAAAATATGTTAAAAGGATAAATATTTCGGATTTCTTGGAATTCATAGTTGGATATACCGGGTGGCTCACCACATTTGCGACGCAAGATTAGGCATATTCTACGGCCGCTTTTGAATTTTTTGCGCAGTAATATAAAGTGCTGTAGTGACTACAAACTGAAGATATTTTAGATTATACAAGGTGTTCCATAATAAAGTTATATACCAAAGTTATGGTTTTTTTAAAATGGGACACCCTATATTGTGTTTCTTACTAATGTTGCTGTTTAATATTAGGGGCTTAATATGCTTGGTATCTATAAATTCCTGGAAAAGGTCGTTGTTGACATCTATTAACACTATAAGGAAAAAAATTATGACAGTCTTGAAAAGAAAGAGTTTCGGGTATTATCAGCGTGTATCCAGAATCTTGAAAAACACAGATTCCATCCGTATCATGTTCAGGTCCACCAGGAGTTATCGGAAGGAGAAAGTTTTTCTATCTTCATTTTGTAAATGTTTCGTTTTTAATATTAAGTATGAGTTAATGTGATATTATGAACTCGATTTTTTGTCAATTTTTCTATTCAATAGTTGTTGGATCGTTACGATTCATGACAATTAAACATAGGAATGATTTCATCTAGTTAGGGTTTTCAACAAACCGTTAAAAATTGGTATAGGGAACCTATACCAATCGAAAGGTAATAAAATATCTAGGAATTTCGAACAAATCTTAATTTTTCTCACAAAGTCAAAATTGAAACAAAATATAGGGTGCCCTATTTAAAAATCATAACTTTGGTGTATGAATTTATTATGGGACATCCTGTATAGACTGAAATATTTAATTTGTAGTTATTACAGCACTACGTTTTACTGCGTAAGAAAAAATCAAAATCGGTCGTAAAATATCTCTAATCATCAATATATTTAGTTAATTTTATTATTTGTGTGGAGAATTAAGAGATCTAAAAATGATACTTGATTGTTTTTAATTCTGATTGATTCAAATTTTCTACTAAATTTTATTCGCATTTAAAGAAGATTGTAAAAAGTGTGGAAATATACTTTTCACTTTGTCTAAGTAATAAATGTCTTTATGTTATTTTCCTGTTAATGTAGATGTAATAAAACTGCTTACCACATGTCCCATGCGTCCCAAGTACTTCATCTTCTCTTGCAACGCCGCTACTTGCTTCATATACCATTCTCTAGCCTTCTCCACAGCTTGTAATCCTTGCATCAAAACATCTTTCTCCTGCTCTATCTGCTTCATCCTCTTTAACATATTATAATCGATTCCATTCTGCAACGTGTGTCTTCTTGGTTCTCTCCTCCTAACGTTGGGTTTCTTCTGATACATACCGCTTTGAAGATCATTTTGAATGGCTGCCTTGCCATCCCCCAAACTCCTACTGGGTCTTAGAAGACCTGTATACTGATTTTGCTGCTTGGTTTTATCATCGTTTAACATCAAGCCCATCTGCCAATTTTGCAACGCGTTTCTAATCTCAGCACGATCGATGTTAGTTATGTTACTAGTCGGTGGTCGTTCTATTCCAATGGCGGTCCTTGGTGGTTTGGGGGGACCATAAAGGGTTGGTTTGGTTAAATTTGGGATTGGTTTGTCGTAATTATGGATTTCCACAGTTTCTGTTTGGATGTTAGGGTTATCTTTGGGGAGTAATTGTGGCATACTGAGCGTTCTTTGTTGAGATATGACGTTGTTGGGTCTTATAGTAGCAGTATTGGTCCATTGCTGCTTAGGGGATGGTTCAATGTCTAATAAAGGGGCGCTTGGAGGTCTACTATTACTCTGATTACCCTGTTTTATATTGTGTTCGTTGCGATTCTCAACCTGGTTCCTCAACAAGCATATTTTGAGACCCGCGCAGAATCTCTCGAACGTTAGTAGACCGTTGGGCGGTGTAACCTTTCGCAGACTCTCGATTACTCCCTTGGGCAGGCCCTTGCATCCGTCATCCTGCCATCTGTTCTCGATATCGGAAAAGTTGACGTATCCCGTTCGCTTATCGTCCATTATGTCGAAAAGAGTACGCATCGCGGACACGAACTGTTTGGGAAGACCGTCGAGGGTTGACGATGGGGACGTCATCGTGTGGCACTGTTTACACTTTTATTTAGATCATCGTAGCTTGACGCGTATATGCGAGATGAACGATGGACGAGAAGCGGCTCGGGCACTGACTCGTTCTCGGACGCGTGCGAGAGAGGCTTGGGCTCGGCGACGATGGTAGGGGACCCATATGGGCGATATAGATGTAAGGATTTGTATACTTACAAGTACGTAATAAATAAAGGTATTCAAGTATCAAGAAATTGATATTCTGGGTAATTTGAATCTTGATAGCGTATAATAATGAATATTTCGTTACTATTCCGCGCAATACGTTTGTGGATAGGTTTGATTCTCGGTTGAGTCACAGTCAAGTCGATATAAAATGAAGAGATTTATCTTTTGGTGGGTGTAGCCTTTAGTAGCCCATAAAGATACTGCGCGGGTAATGCAGGTACCATGACGTGACGAAACCACAGGTATGTAGATATCTCGTGGGTTGCCTCAAGTAGGAGAGAGACTCGATTAACTGTACCACAATCTCCGACCTTGTCTAAGTGGCGGTAAATATTTGAATCGTTCCAAATGACAAACCGCAAAGTTTGATTTGTTTTTCCGAAATTGCAAAGTATCAAAAACAATTACAAATAGTACTTTATTTGACATTTGCTGTTGCAGTTTGATCAATTCTTTTTTTTTGACAAATACCTAGTTGATTTGGAATAAAAAAATTTACTCTCAAACGCTCAGACAATATTCTCTATTTACCGTCTGACCTTCTGCCAAGAATCCTGAGTGCACAACAAGGCGCCATTCCGAAGCTTGTTGACTGGTTTGCATGTCAAACTCTTTAACCAATGTCCCATCACCAGTTACAATGCGTTTTATGAATGTGAGGTCGGAATTCACTCATTCGAGCGATTTTCAGCGACCTTTACGAAAAAAATTCAGGTCTTGTAAAACTAGTTGAGCGGCAATGCGTTTCATGCCCAAACTATGGTTCAAAATGGTCTAATCTCTCACAAACTTAAATGACGATTTTCAATTACTTTATCCTTTACTTTATCGATGTTAACTTCAGTTGAAGTTTCAGCGATTCAGCACACGAAATTCCGTTTGAAGTACAATATTTGAGACAAACTCTTTGTTCGATATTATTATCCAATGTAAAAATCGCAAAACACACTTGTGAAAACTGACAAAATCGAGCACTGTGAAGAGACTATATGACAGATCACGTTCGCGCCAGTATAGAAAACAGTTGTGCCAACTTAGTACCAACAAAAATTTAGACAATCGTTCTAAGCAGATTTTTTAAATAATCAATTCCCTTATACTTTGTTGACTTAATGTATATCATTGGATAGAAAATTGAATTCGCTACAAAAAATTACCTTAAGTTTTTTCAATAAGAGTTGGTTTTCCAATTATTTCCATTGAAAGAATTCTAATGACCCCCTTCTTGGAACGGATTGTTAGATGAAATGGATTATTTTACAATACTTAGGTATTCACCGTATAAAACTACATGCCAAGTGTGAAAGAAGGCGGACTAACAGTTTCGGAGTTATAATTTTTTTTGGAACTATAACAGACGACCAGACAAACGGACAAGAATATATAATTTGTGAAATCTTCTACTGAAATGAAATGAGAGAAAATTTTTTGTGCATACTTTTAAAACATCCTGTATATGACAAATTTTTACTTTGTTGGTGATAGTTCATATTTAAAGGTGAAATCGAAATGTTTCTTTTAAAGGAAGAGAAAAATTAATATTTGTTAGTCCTTTGAATAATTAATAAAATTCAAATTTAAAATTATCACCAAATGTGTTCAGCTCTTGAAAAAAATTAAAATTAGAAATGAACTGTTGCACGAATTGAAGTTGTCGCTTCCTAGAAATCATAGGATTCTATGAATAACTGTAAGTTCTGTGTATACAATATCATGCGACTTCGAAGCCGGTTTTTTAATTGAGGAAAGAATTAAAGTTAATCTGCGGTGCAAATATTTGAAAGTTTAGTAAATTAGTGTATCTTTTTAAATATTATCTAACCTCAAACCTGTATAAGAACATTTCATTCGACATTCTTTGTACAGACGCAAAGTGCATAGAATCCAAAGGCAACGAGATCTATATATATTTTTGTTGGCAGTTGCGAATTCTGAGAAATGGACAGTGTGAACGAAGCGGTGTTGTCAGGTTCTTTGAAGTTTGATATTTTGCGTTGACGATAAATAGTTATGAATGGCAATGATACAAAAGTTGAGATTGGTGTTGTAAAACATAGCTTTTTAACTTACATGGTTACACTGAAATGTATTTCTATGTAACTGAATTTTAAGGGTGTTTTGGAAGGAAAATAAATTAACTGTCAATTGTCAATGAGTTCAAATATCTTAATTTTTCAGCAAGTTTTCATTGAAATTATGCAACATTTACAGGTTAGACTAATAAAGCTGCACTTGTATATAAGCTGAAAAATTTTTGTGAATTGTTGATACAATTGTAATAAGATTGAAACCACTTTAATTTTCTTTCTTGAAACTTTGAAAGAATGCGAATATTGACCATCCTTTCTGGACGCACTGAAAAAACTTGAGTATTTATTTTTGTCGATAAAAATTCATGTTTTCTTACCGTTAGTAGTAGTTCATTATTTATTGTAACTAAAGAATCAGCTCCTAATCCTTTCATTATCTGACATTTTCCAATGTATATACACAACAGTTTTCTATTTTCGATCGACATAGTGTACCATTTTAAATTGCACAGTGCAGTTATCAAATCTGTTATCTGAATAGAAATTTTTTTAAATGTGATGTATTTGTAGGAAATAAATTGAATATTGTAATCGACACATACAGGGTGTCCACGTTAAAGTTGGAAGTATCTAGAGAAGGGGTGTATATATTTCAAATTTTGGCACTACAGTGAATGCATATTGATCTACAATTTGCAATAGTTTTCAGAGGGGTAGCATTTCCGGTTATACCGGACATAACACAATCTCGCTATTTCAAATGGTATGGTGTGTTTTTAATTGTTGTTGTTTCGGGCATCTTTTGTCTTATCTAAAATTAAACACCATAGAAATATAATTTTTTCGGGTATTAACGTCCCTTGGTAATGCAAACTAAGTATTAACCACCATGCATTTGGACTCTAATAATTCAAATATGAGCTGTGAAATGCCTTCTCATATATTTTTGAGAATGTGGCAGCAGGGAAATTCTCTATGGATGCAAATAAACGGATCGTTTCATGAATATGATGAAGTGCCATTAGTGAAAGAATTTCAGCTTGGGGTTCAACAATAATATCGATTACAAGCCTGAGAAAGGAACTAGCTGATACAACTACCTTGGCTTTCTTCTTTACCTCTGGCAGTAAATTTGGTTATCTATGTCGATTGAGGATTATTTTTTTTTGTTTTTTGAACTTACGCTATTTTGATTCGTCTGGCCACAATAAAAACAAAAAATCAGTGCGATTAGACATGATATACATGTCAAGATTTCAAGAGCATTGCGATAAACACTGTCCTCGAAGTCGATCTGAAAATAAACATATAAACATTACTGCAATTGGTAAAAGTTTTAAACTTATATAGTAAAGAGAAGACATAATTTAAAAATAATTTATGAAAATGTAGTTCACATCACATGCTTGGCTCGTGGAGTTAACAGAGTAGCAGAAATTGGAAGTTTTCTTGAGTTTGATGATAAATTCTTAGTAAGAGCTTTTATTGCTAATGTTGTGCTTAAATAACTCTTTCATATAATATTTATACTTAATATATTATATAAAATTTTGTATATATTTTCGAAGAATCATTACATACATATGGGCTTACATATAATCCGTTCTTTAGTGATCATTCTGTCTAGATTTTGTAAACAAATGATAGGTTAGATGTATCAGATACTCACTTTATATATCCACATTAAGATACCGCTAAAAAATCCCACACAAATTGGTACATGCAAAATAATTTCGATGTACGACTTTCTCATCCAGTACTCCATAAAACTAGAAGAAACAATCTGAAATATCAGCGTTTCAAGAAAGAATTCTATACCTCATAATCTCACAGTGTCGTTTTATACAAAAAATTAATTTTTTTCTTATCCGTTGTTGGACATTTTCATCGCGAACCAAATCTGCTAGATCTAAATCGGAATTTTGGATGTTGCAGATTTCTTCAATCAAGTGATGTAGAATTATAAATTGAGTTGTGATGTGTATCGCCAAGTATGCCAGAAAATATGGATAAAGTATCGACAGGCTTGGGATGAGAATAGAGATGAACATTTTTTGAAATTTGCAAAGAATATATAACTTTGGGAAATTTTGTTTAATGAGGGGCAATATGACGATGAAGATATTTAATTCTTCTCTCGTGGCGATCAAGATGGCTGTTAATAAGTTTAAAATAACCACCAGTAGCATAAATGTTCTAGTATATCTCACTAGTTCAAGAATTCGTCGTTTGTATTTGAAGCCGGCGCAGTCCAAAGTGAACATCAATCCAAGAAGCTTTTGTCTTAACGTTTTCAGGTGTTCACGTCTGAAGGTGATGGTTCCTAATGTGTAAGTTCCCTAGGAAAAATTTCAATTAACACAATTAAATCAAACAATTCAATAGTTAAAGAATTTTTACTAACAATTGATTAAGTTAAAACGTACAGCACATACAGCACCTTCTTCAGACAATTGAGCGTGCAATAAGTGAAATAAGAGGATAAAAGACATGGATACAGAATATACAGGGTGCGAAATATTTCGCCAAGATTATTTCAGTTTTTTTTCTTATGAATACTACAGTTTTTCCGTATTTACCACAGTTTATGTGTGAAAATTCATCAATTTCACGTGTACGGTGGAAACAATAATCGTTCGGTGATCTATTTTACTCTTGGATGACTGTCATCTTGATTTCTTTTATTAACAACTCTAAATTAATTGTTATTATTTCTATTTTGTTGATATTTCGTTGATAGGCAGTGACTGTTCCAGGGACTTTCGAATTTTCCTTAAGATAGAGGCAGGGTCCCCGTGAGGGCTACTGGCGCTTGTGTGCAAAAAAGGATTTTGGCGTCCCTTAAGGCATTTTGGATCATGTTTTTTATTTTTTTTAAGGTAGGAGGTAGGTAGGTAGGTGCTTGAAGTAAAGTAAAAAACTGAACAGAAGTCATATTTATTTGTAGACTAAAATATCAAAATGAAACAAACAGAATAAAATCATAACAAAATAAATTTTTGCTCACACCCATTTTAAAACATTTACTTAAGTAATTGGATACAGACACGTTGACACGTTGACTCGTGTCGTATATCTATATATATATATATATATATATATATATATATATATATATAGATATTTCTAATAACAGATACCTAGGGCATTATCATGTTCGAAAAGCAATTGAGAAGAACCTTGAAGAAAAGCCAAGCATTGTGGAGATTAATACTTAACAATTCTTTCCAACACGTCTCCCCAATATTTTTTTCCGTTTCTAAAATCCGAAGATGATGAGCATTAACAGTCATAGATGTCTCCAACATTTTTTAAAATTTACCCAAGTGTTTATATAACTGTTGTGTAAAATGGACGTTTCGTGTTTCTCTTAATTAGCAAAGACAAGTGTTACCAATCAGATACTCCATTTGTATCACAAAAAGTGTTAGGAGTTTTACATTTACAAAACAACTTACAACAAAAACAGAATACAGAATCTTCAGAGAGAGAATAAATAAGCCAAGCCCTTTCGACTTTTTCTCCATTTGCTAGATTTCTTTCAAAGTATTTGCACGAAAACTTTCTCTTATCTTTATTACTAAGAAAGCTAAAACTGATGTCTATCAAGGGCAGACCACGTTTAATCAATATTCTAGCCAACTCACTGGTGATTCTTTCGGGCCACAAACAGGGGTCGGATGGAATTATATCGATACTAGCCTCATTACAGCTTTCATCGAAAGTGTCACTTGCAGCAGGTATTTCAGTAGCTGATATTACCGAACTTTTTACACAAGCTGAATTACCTGAAGTGGATTGTTCAAGTGCTGTAGACGAGGATGATGTCATCGTTTCATCGGGCTCTGCATCAGTAAAAGCTGTTTTGCTGCTACAACCGCTGCCACTTGTTGCTGGACCTGATGTTACTGTTGAAATTTCAGATGGTCCACTCACGGTTATTGATATAACGGATTTAGAATCTTGAGATTTGGACGATTCGGTCGCACCAACATCGAAATTTGGAATCTCGATTGTTTTGCAAGAAATGCTTTAAAGATCCAACCATTTTTCCCCTTTCTTGTAGTCTCAGTTTCTTTTGCTCGCGAAACTTTGCACCTGAAGGTCTCTTTCTTTTATCCTGAAAAAACAAATAAATAATTAGTACTCATGGGAATTAGGAATCAACTTCTAAAGTACCCACAATAATAAGCACCATGTGGATAGGATAGGAAATATTCTTAAAAAGTTAACTAAATAGCCAATAGTTCATAACTCTTTATAGGGCAGATTATTATCAAGTAAGATATGGCCGATTAAAGTTTGCATATTTGAGTAAAAACAATTTGTTCGAGCCCTTTCAGCTTGAATCCTTTCAAAAATAAAGGCAAAAAAGATATTAAACTAATTTGATCTTTTAGCCCTTAAAAAACCTTACAAAAGGTTTTTAAAAGATCAATAGCATGAAAACTAGTTATGGATAAAACCAGTTACTTTTTTAAACTAGTACATGAAATTTCAAATAATAAAAAGATATTTGGTTAAAAAAATTAATTATAACCAGAATCCTATAAAGGGTTAATGTTGATAGTATAGAGTAGGGAACACTTACCATTTTATAAAAAATCAAGCCGTTGAAATTGCAGTCAGCAGGTATTCGGCACTTAATTTAAAAAAAAAAAAGTAGTAAGCAAAATATTACACAACACAACACCACACTTGACAAAATAAAAATAACTTTATATGTAAAAATTAATAGAATTACTTGTTTTTATTCACTTGTTCCAGTGAACTAACTGATTTAAGAACGCCTGTGGCGATGCATCGCTTTTATAGCGCTCCAGGCGTTATTGATGTCTGAACAGGAAAAGTCAATAAATTGCCGCCTGACATGTTCTCGCAACATAGAAATCGGCAGTAACTGGATGATATACTAATAAAATTTCGTGTATATTTATACCTAATCATATTTAATTTCTCAACTTTTATTTTAATATTTCTTTTGGACCCTGGTTGTTGGCGCCCCTGAAGGATGACGCCCGTGTGCATTGCACACTTTGCACATATGGTTGCGGGGCCCTGGATAGAAGTTCATTCAAACAGGTTGCTTTAAAACTAGAAAACATGATTGTGGTCGCCACCGGGATATTAGAATATATTTTTTTCATAATTGTTTATTTGATCTGATTATGTAGATTTTAAAAAGACACCTATGTGCCGAATTTGAACTGAGTGTCTGAAAAACTGTTGTAATTATAGGAAAAAAAATGAAAAAATCTAAAAATTTTAACAGTCTGCATTTCAGTAAAAAGCGTTTGCGGACATATGCTCGTAGGGACATTATCAAATAGCTCGAGGAGTTATCTCGCGTTTTTATTTGTAATTCTTGCAGTTTTCGAGGGATCCAGTTCCAATTGGATGTGAGCGAATTTTTCAACTTCATCCCCATCCAAATCATAGTGTAGTACACCACTGGTCTTCCTAAGAATATTTATGAAAAACTCATTCAATTTCAACACTTTTTCGTCTCTTGAAATTCTTTGGAAATCGCAACCGTTTTCGGGTAAAAAAATGTTTTACTTGAGAAGGCACGTTTTTTTTTTGAATCAACTGAATTTTTTGGATGAAGAATCTTCTGTAGAAATTAATGACTGTATACCTGAAACACCCTGTAGAATATATAAATGAGTATACTACATTTTTTACAACAATTCCTCTAGACAAATTTTTATATTCTTATTCGATCCTTTTCTAAGATTCAAGAATGAATGATGTTTATAAAATTAAAATCTTGACAACTTTATAGAAAATTAAAGTATGATTGGCTCTATTTATTGAAACACTAATTAAAGTGAATTGCGTCACGTTGAGTAAACATTCGACCCTTGTTTTGCTAAAAACTTCAACTGAATTTTGCTGCATTCAACTTATTTATACTTAGAAAACTTACGTAAATCAATATGACAGTAGGCGTTAGAACAGTAATGACCAAATCTGCATCTTGCTCATATATCATGAAAAAAATGTTGGTGGAACAAGCACCAAAAGCTAAAAAAATCGCATAACTGATAAAAAACTTTGACGTTTTTCTTTTAACAATATCCAGAGCGAATAAGGAACAATATTTAACCAATCTTCTTTCGGACCTACAAAAGTTTTATTAAATTTTTATTTATATAAAATCTACTTGAATTTACCGTCAACATAACGGACTTTCTTGTAAACAGACATTTTCAATAATAAACATACTTAAAAACAATCATCAATGAAATGAACGATTAAACATTTTCTGCATTGAAAATATTAATAATTAATATAAATACAAAATCATCAGTAAAGCTGTCGAGAAAATAACATAAAATGGATTCATTCTCTATTAAACTTAAAATTTAATAAAAATGAGTGTAAACATCATCAAGAAATATTTATTTGAAACTACGAAATGTCTTAATTCTGAAATAGTTTAATTTATTCATATTAATGGTGTGTATTCTTTGTTTCAAACGATTTTATGAAAAATTTTTAACTTGTTCTATTTAATATATAATTAGAGATATTTAGGTGAAACCCTGAATAACTTTTTGCAAATGTAGGAAAGGATATTAATGAATCTTTTAGTGGATGTAACGATGGTAACATAGAAAAGTTGAGGCTTTAAAGATTGCTACTGAGGAAGAAATTTCGAACATCAAGTTCTTGAAGAGGAAAGACACCCACGATATCTTTAGAATGACAGAAATTTCCTCAAAAATATTCAGTCAGAAATTAACTGAATAAATAAATGTTTGTTGAAAGGGATATTTCCAGACCAGCTGAAAAGGACAAAACTAATTCCTATTTCCAAAAAAGAAAACCTAAAAGACCCCAGCAATTATAGGCCAATGACAATTCTGCATGATCCAATACTCTCGAGACCCTTATAAAATTGCTTATTTTGAGAAGAGTAACATCTTTAACGAAAACCAGAGTAAATATCGAAACAACAGGTCCACTATTTCTACATTGCTAGGCATGATTAATGATGTACTGGAAGGTCGAGAAAATAATCTCAATATGGATCTCATGGCAAGAGATCTTTTGATTCCATGAGCAAGACCATTTCTTCGGAGTGTATGGAGTGCATGATCCCTTATGGAAATCAGAAAGCAGCAGGTATTCTGGGATAATTCCCTGTCAACAGAAAAGATAGTGAATGATGGGCTTCATCAAGGTTTCATCCTGGAACCGTTGCTGTTCATCCCATTTTTTAGAGATCTGTGAAAATACAACTAACACTGTAAGACCTACCTCTATGCGAATGATGTCACGTACAATTTGAGAGCTCCGAAGCAGATTTCCAACAGAAGAAGGATATTGTGCTCCAGGAATCAGAGAGGCAAAACATTAAGCTCCTAGGAGTGAGTGTCGACAATAAGATCACTTGGCAAGTTCATCCCAAGAATTAGTAATTAAAATATGTTCAAATATAACTATAAAGAGAGTCAGTACCTACGAACCATCCCGAACTGCCTTCTTCTCATTCCGCTAAACTCTAGTTCTCATTTGGAGCACATCATCATCGGTAAAAGCAGTTTTCATCAAACAGAAGTGGGCCAACCAACTTCAGAAATAGCATTTCTGTTGAAATTCGAGATATAAGTGTTGTCAATGTCGATTACCAACAGCTTGCTCAACATCTCCACTAACAGTTGAGAATAGCAATATAAAAAGACATTGACTTATCAAAGTGACTGGCACACAAGCTAACACTATGTCTTATATAAAAATCAATGAACAAAAGTAGATGATTCATTTTTATTATCTACCATAAATAGTTTTGTATATTTTGGCGTATGTAGGATGAGCGTGGACCATCCTGCCGATCTGTGGTGCTGTGATTCCAAACTGGTGGGCAATTAAAGCTTCGTGAATTATTTCGCCTGCATGTTGGCTTATAATGTGAGTACCAAGGACCATTTTGGTATGGGGACAGAAGAGAGCCTTGATGCATCCCGTCGTATCCAAATCTGTACGGGCCCTTGCGTTTTCATTGAACGTACACCATTTAACCTGCCAATGAAGGAAATGGACGAAAGATGTCGTTGTACACTTCTTCATACGTACCTCGTATGGAATTCCTTCCTCTTGGAGCTCTTCTTCTGTTTTCCCTATAGAGGCTATTTCGGGATGTGTGTATATCACCAAGGGAATGTTGATCCAGTCGAAGTGCGCCGAAATACCACAAAGATTATCCACGCACGTCATTCCTTGAACAATCATTGTTAGTAACTTATATGATTGGAATCTTCATGTTGTAGCCCTGCTTGTTTGTTCCAAGAAGGTTAAGTTTTAACCTTACCATCTTCCGAGGCCTTATGGGCAGTCATAGGACCGGGAGTCACGTCACCCACGGCGTAAAAATTTGGGGTGCTAGTTTGATAGTTGGGGTGAACTTGGATGTATCCATTTTTGTTCGTCTTTATTGCCACCCGTTCCAAATCTAGACCTTCGGTGTACGGAATTCTGCCTACAGCTATTAAGAGTACGTCGCATTCCATCTGAAATAAAATAATCCACACATTTCTTTGGCGTTTTCAAACTAGAGGCGCCACCTACATGTAAGCATAATGTAATTTGAAGTGATTGTATGTTTTTAGTACTTGTACAAGAATGAAAATCAAAACTAGAGGCGAAAGTTTTGGGAAACCTTTCAATTTATGAATCAATCCGTGAGAAAAACAGGTGACCATCACGTTGAACAAGTGAAACTCGCGCTCATTGATGATTCCATGGAAAGTTCGCGTTGCTTTATCAAGAATCACTCAAAGTTTTTTATGATATTGATGGAAATAACATTAGTTGAATCTAAATCATCAATTTATGCTGTTTTAGGCAAATAGCTGAGCTTACGAAAGTTTGAAATCATTGGCCAAGAAGGACACAAACTTTTTCAATATAAACTATAAACCAAGTGTTTAAAGGACGACTTTACAGTTTTTTAGAACACACGTATTGATATATAGGGTAGAAAAATTCACCAAGCAAACACTCTCTCGTTGAAATGTTCACTTACTTCTTTTTTCTTGCCACCTCGAACGTCTTCTGTTTGAACCTTCACTACATTGCCGCTCCTCTTCGCTCCCAAAATTTTCGTATCCATCACGAATTTCATTCCCTGGTCTTCCAGAATCTTCTGGTATTTGGAACGCACTTCTTCATCGATCTTGAAGGCACCAATGAGCGAATCGTTCGAGACGATCGTCACTTGGGAGCCAAGATGGCACCATGCGGAACCCTGCAATTCAAGTTGAGAAATGAAAATTGCCGAAAATGAAGTGGAAGCATATGTACCATTTCTATGGCGCTTATGCCAGCACCTACGACGGTGAGACGTTTTGGAACCGTCTTCAGGTTAAGCACGCCAGCGGTGGACACAATGCGCTCCTCGTCGATCTGTAAAAAATCGTGAAAAGGCGATTGTCTCGAGAATTTTCCGGCCCACCTCGATGCCGGGAAAAGGACGATTTGTAGCGCCGGTGGCGATGATAATGTTGTCGGCTTCGACGACGCGTCGTTTTCCGTCGTCGGTTTCGACCGTGATCTTGTTGCAACCACTGATTTTCGCTGTGCCTCGGACAATGTCAATGCCCGAAGTTTTTAAAATGCTAGTCATATGGTCGCTCAGGTTTGCTACTATTTTAGATTTGCTACTCATTAATTTGATCAAGTCCAGCTTGAGACCAGAAGCTATCGAAGGGTTTTGGAATTGATATACGATTGTGTCATTATAAAATAACTTACTAACAACTCCTTGGGAAGCAAAAACACCGCTTTTCACTTGATGATAGTTGTAAGAAAATTTAATTAAGCATTTGGAAGGTATACAGCCATTGTTGATACATGTTCCACCCACGGTGGGTAATTTATCGATGACTACCACCTGAAATTATAAAATGAAACGTCAAATTCTCAACGCATTATTTTCCTACATGTTTCATTCCAATTTCTTTTGCTCTGAGTGCTCCATATAGCCCACCTGGACCAATACCAATAATCGCTAAATCAGCTACTCTGTCTTCGTTCTTCGAATATTGGCGCCTAAACGACTTTATATCATAACGAAAAATTTGTCCACAATATCTCCTGTTCTAAAATCGAAATTAATCAGAATAAGTGGCGATACCATCATAAAGAATTACCAACGAATTGAAAACGAATAATATTTTCATTATAAAATTCTTTACTGAAATTTTAACAAGTTTTTGCTGTCAGATTTCTTGACATATTGATTTTTCTAGTCGTTGAGAATTGCATGATTTCATTTCGTTTTTATGAACGGTAATTTTCAGAAAAATCATCAAAGAGTAATATTTATACTTGATTTTAATTCCATAATAAATTTTACATTCATAGATACTGAGTAAAGATAGTTACAAAATGAATAAAATTACATATATACAGGTTGTTTTTGGTATACAGTAACTAATTAATACAGGAGATTTCACAACGAAAAGTATGAAAAAATTGTCTAAAAATTCTCGTGATACAGATTTTTCTCACGTTCCTGTTGGTAAGTCTTTTAATATTCAAGGGATCCAGCTTCAATTTGCAGAAAAGGAAATAGGTATACAAAATGATATTGTTTTTATGGTCATGCTACCTTTGACCCATCAAAACCATAGTTTAGTTTTTCGAAAATATTCATGAAAGAGATCTTCCAATTTTATTACAATCGCTCCAGTTTTCGAGTAAAACAACGATTTGCATGAGGAGGCACAAGTTTTTATTCAATTCGATAACCGTAATTCAAAGATGGAAGCGAAGCTGTTTTCATAATTTCTTACAAAAACTTTTCATGTAGTTTTCACCTCATTTTATGTTTGAATATACAGAGTGCTTATTTTATTTAGTGGAGATTAAAACACTCGGGTGAAAATTTATCAAAACGCGTCCATTCAATTTCTATATTGTAGCAATTGGTTGTAAGTATACTAAGATTTTTAAATGCCCCCAGTCGATGTAATGTAGAGGATACAGATCAATGAATCGTGGAGGCCAAGCTACAGGACTGCTTCCACCAAACCACCTATTGGAATATGCTTGATTTGAATGATTCTTCACCATTAGTCCAAAATGCATCAACCACATTCTCTTTCTATTCGTACAAGAGTATTCTGCTGGAAGTCAAGGTATGCTAGAGAATTCAATCAGTTAAATAGAATTATTGGCCCCAACAATCTGCCATAATACAAATAGGCCCAAAAAGTGACACAGAAAGGGACGTAATGTGTTTTTGAAATGAGAATAACTCAGTTGTTTTTCAACGTAGAACATTTTTAATTACTCAAAATGAATGCTTAAATGTTACCATTCAGCGTAGATAAAGTGAAAAGAATCATGTCCTGAAAATGACATCAGGGAGATGACGTTCTTGTTCCGAAATGCATTGCTGTATTCGATTCTCAAAGTCTAATGAATCGGTGTTGATAGCCCTTACTTCTTTTGTGATAGCGTGCTTTTAACTCTTGCAGATTTCGAGGTTTATCGACGTAGACCTTAGGCTTTAGGTTTCCCCACAAAAAATAATCACAAGTAGTGAGATCCGGGGAACGAGGGGGATACGGAAAATAATCAAAACGAGAGATTACATAACGAGGAAAAATACGACTTCCATTGAGGTTCTGGCAGTATGTGCCGTGGCACCATACTGCTTGAACCAAACATTCTTCGTCGTCGCAATTCTGGGATAAAAAGTTATCCAGCATGAAAACATATCACTCAGAGTTTACATTTACGGTTGCCCTTCTCTCATCCTCGGAAATATACGATCCAATCACCTCAAGGCTGTTGTCTAATGTCGGCAGATCTGCTTATTAACAAATAAGAATGGGCCTCATCACACCTCATTATCTCTGGTTAATTTTCATCAGCGATAATCATTTGCATTCTCTCGACAACCTTGAGTTTATAAAGGTGATAGCGGAGGTCTTGGTGAAAAAATTGAGCGAACAGTTCGACTACTCATTTGAACCGCTGATGCTCGTTTTCGGAAGGAGTGCCCTGGACTTTGAATTACAGCTTGTCTCACTCTTTCAACGGAAGCTGGTGTCCTTACACTTCGGGGACGACCTTGAGGTTTCGGATTCATTGCTGATGCGTTTTTAAATTCTGTACCCATCGGATTATTGTGTCACGTTTCGGAACTGAATCGTTACGACCAATGTTGAATCGCTGACGAAAGCGTCGCTGCACGACCAAGACTCTCCCCAACTGATAACGCACTGTGCTCTCTTATCCAGATAACTATTGTGAACCAAATGATAACTACTCCTGAGTCTAATGACCTCAGCTGCTCCCCTCTACTCACTCACCGTTACGTGTACTACCCGTTTTAAAAACGCCCCACCCTGTATAAAAAGTTTTCTAGTGGCAAGGCTCCATTAACACCATTAAAATAGCTTTTGAGTGCTGATTTTGAATCCTGATAAACTGATCTAGATCAGATTTTTTCCTTGGCTAATCGAACCGTCTGGCTTCATGTAACGAACGGTTAATAAAAAGGAAATTTTTCTTTGAAGCAATATTTCTGTTAGAAAAAGTTGCAAGATAGTATTCGGAGCAAATTGGTGCTAGATTCCTTGAAAATTACAAAAGTTATTAACAGAAATTCAGCATCCTGTATCTCGAGAATGGACGACTTTTGGACTTATGTTCATAGCTTTTTTTTATGTGGAATCTTCTGTAGAAATTGATGACTGTGTACCTGAAACAACCTGTATTGGAAGTTTCTAAATATCGTGTACTGTCGGAACGAGGTGATTCGTTGGTTATTTTTAAATGAATAAAGTTTCTACTGAACTTAGTTATGCAAATATTTCGCTGCCGATCTACAGGCTATTGAAATTTTGATGTTTCCACAGCTCTTACAATTTTTGTGATATTTTGCTCAAATATTAGAATAAGGTCGTACAATATGAGTTATATAAAAGCATGTGTAAAACTTTCATCAGAATTTAATTGGTGGTATTTTTTCAGGACCTTTTCGTAAAGAAAATAAAAAAGCTATAGAAATGAAAATGAAAATATCTAACTTTGAACTTGTGTAGATCCGAAACGAAACGTTTATGGACGTGTACTAGAAATTGTAACCTCATTCCTTAAGTACATGATATTGAGAAACGCCCTGTATAGAAATCAGAATAATGAGAAGAGTAACAAATGTTTATTATAAATAAAATCATTTTTTGGACAAATAACTGTCATCGTCATATACATAAATATATGGATGTCTCTCAACCAATCCGATGTCTTTCTCGAGTTGTTTCAAATCTTCTTCCATCTTCGTTTTACGTATTTTCTTCGGTATGGTGTCTGTGAGTATCGGCAATCCCTGATATTGTTTCTGCAGTTCTTCCCAATTTTGTTTCAACCCCTTAAAAGTTAATGAATGTCATTTCGAATTATAACTATAAGTTTTGAATATTTTTCTACAGTATGTCGATGATTTATTCTTTGCTTTTGATATAAAGAAAGCCAACTTGGAGAAGATAGATGAATATCTCAAGATGAAGCTCTTGAAATAAGGTGCTGTACAGGTTGCATAAGTTTCGATGTATGTACGGCAGCTCTCTCGATCTTATTTTCATGGACTAGTTCAAAATTTCTCCAATTTTGGTAAAATCGTCCATCGCGGATATCTGTCAAAATTTTTCTTTATATTGAACAAGTTCCACGAAGAAATAGTATATGAGCGTAGTCAACCCAGATTTTTGGGTCCATAATGATTCTAAAACATCTATAGATCATAATCGGTATCACTTACAAGATCGAACCTGGCCATCGGGGCTCTCTCGGTCAAACATAGATGGAATTTGACGAAATATCGCAGGTAATGTATTTTTTTATTATCTTCTTAGTCCCTTTCATGACCTTGCTTACTATGTAAAACCTTTTCTCAGATTTGTTCAGACATAAGAAGTTTGATTGTTGAAATATTTTTCTGCTGGTTTTCTTTTTCCCTTGTTACAGATTCTTGTCCCAAACCCCCTTCCTTTCACCCTTGTTTTCGTTTGGAAATCATGGAATGCAAGAGAGAATGAAGCGGCTAAGCAGATAAACGACACTAACACAACATAAACAAACAAGCTATTGCTAGTGCAATAGCGACAGGGCAACGAGTTTTTTCCTCAGGTTTTTTCACTCGTTTATTGAATCATATACAAGATAATATGGTTCCCCTGTTACGTTTCCTGAGCTCACACTTGTGCTTTTTCTGACACACACCAAATTTATAGATATAAGCACTTATTGTAAATAAAATTATTCAAATTTTGTGAATCCTCTCTTTTCGAAAGAATATATATATATATATATATATATATATATATATATATATATATATATATATATATATATATATATATATATATATATATATATCTGGATCATCATTGAAGTTACATAAAAATAAGTTTGACATTCTACAGGCACTTCTTTAAGTAAAATACAGTGCTGTGTGAAATTTTTTTTTTAGCTCAGCGGTTTTCGAGTTATAATGCAAACATGCTTTTTCTTAGAAACGACCCATAGGAAATTTTACCCCTATTTGATGCAGTAATTTTTCTCCTTTTCACTTGTAGTCAATCATTGCATTCAATGCTTTTTTTCAGAGAAAAACCTAAAATTGCCACAATTCTATTCATTAAATGCATGCCCATCAACGATTTATATTGTTCTATGACTGAAAACCACAGATTTTGAAGATCCTATTTGAGATCATGGTTATTTCTATGGTTTAATTCGATTTAGACCATAGTAATTAATTTTGGTCTTAGTGTTTGACACTTAAGACTCCAGTTTCAGTATAGGTATTAATGTTTATTGAATATGTTAGTTGTATGTTCCAACTATTACATTTAAGAATTTGTTCACCTGAAACTTTGGTTGTTTCAAGATGCAGAATAGGAATCATAACTATGACAAGTTCGATATGATGGAATGTTATATTTTTAGTGGGTATGATTCAACAGCAACGGCCGAAACATATTTCAATCGGTATTCTGAAAGGCACCAGCCAGATAAATTTATTTTTCGAAAAATGAAAGAGAATCTTATCAATAGTGGCTCATTCAGAAAATCAAGGAATAAAAAATATCATGTAAGCGATAAAGATGAAGCAACGATCGAAGTGATAGGTGGTGTAACGGCCAAACCTTCAATTTTGCATAGACAAATAGAAAAAGAAACAGTGTAAACCCTACAAAATGCGAGTCCCCCAATTTTTGCAGCCAGGGAATTTTTGCAATTGGTATCTAGAAAATATCCAAGAACACCCAAGCTTTTTTAGAGAGGTCCTATGGACAGATGAAGTCCGCATCACTAGCGATGGGATATTTAATCGCTTTAATGAACATTTGTGGTTCGATGTAAATCCTCAAGGCCATATTGATGTGCAGCATCAAGGAAGATATAGTTTCAATGTGTGGTATGCACTGAAAATCAATGATCAATTTTTTTATTGAACACGAAGGTGCCCCTTCCCACCAAACAATTTGAATTTCGGATATAATTAGATAGGGACTAAAGATCCTGTGAGATGGCCGCCTCGTTCTCCTGATTTGACTAGATTTTCTTTCATTGGGGTCATGTTGAAGATTCACACCACAAGAGGAACATTAACAATTTAGAAGAGTTATAACAGAATTTTAGGGAATGCCTTGCTTCTGTTAGCAATATTCATATTTACAATGCCTGCCGTAGTTTTTCTCGGCGATGCGATAGAGTAGTTTCCCCCGTTTGTATCGTTAGGACTTTTCGTTTCTGTTTTTTTACTCGCATAACTTTCTAATCATTCTAATAGAATATTACCAAAGCAACATGCATGGACTCATATGTTACGTAGATTCCTCAGGTTAGTAAGTTAATCTGTAATTCGATTTATGAAGAATAGAAGTGATTGTCAAACTCTGAGACCTAACCTAACCTAACCACAGTTAATTACTATGGTCGAATAAAACCATAGAAATAACCATGATCTTAAAAAGAATCTTTAAAATCTGTGGTTTTCAGTCATAGAACAATATGAATCGTCGATGGGCATGCATCTAATGAATAGCATTGTGGAAATTTTAGGTTTTTCTCTGAAAAAAGGTATTGAATTCAATAATTGACTACAAGTGTTATATCTTTCTGAAAAGGAAAAATAAACTGCATCCAATAGGGGAAGAATTTCTTATGGTTTGTATTTGAAAAAAATCATGTTTGCATTAAAACTCGAAAACTGCTGAGCTAAAAAAAAATTCACACGGCACTGTATTTTACTTAAAGAAGTGCCTGTAAAATGTCAAACTTATTTTAATGTTACTTTGAGATATCCAAGATATCCGCGATGGACGATTTTTAAAATATTCAAGAGTCCAGAACGGAAAGAGATATCAGGAAAATGTTGGCACTACTAAACTAGTTCCTGATAATAAGATCGAGGGTTCATTCTTCCCTATTTGCAATATTTCCCCCTTATACTGTAAATAGTTGAAAAAAATTTTACCTCTAATAATTTTTCCCTGTTTTCTCTAGTGATATAACGACATTTCGGTTGTTCTACCCCTTCGGTGTCTCTTTTGATCAGATGTTCCTTGTGTTGGTTTTCAATGTAACATTTCAAATAAGGTGGAGTCTTTCCATAATACTTTGAGTATATATACACCGGATCCACCTCCCTAATTAGGGGTCTAGAAGCACCAGTCCTGTCGAAAACAACTTTCTTTTCAGGAATTTTCGGTTTCAGTTCTAAAACTTTCTTGATGTTGGCCGATACGAAGCTGTGGGTGGTGCGATACTCTTCTTTCTTCTTCAGTTCTTCATCAAATTGTTTTATCTAATAATAGAATATCATTATTAGTTACTTTATTCTATTTACTACTGTGTCTGGATTATTTATCTTTCAAGATTTTCCTTGAAAAACTCCTCTGTCAACTTGAAATATCATAATAAGTGAAAGAATTTTTCCAATAAACTAATTATATCACAACAACGTCATTAAAATCAACAAACACATTTTTTTGACAAGACATCTATTTTTCATGAGTTTTCGATATAACAAAGTTGGTCAAACGAAGAAGATATTGTCGACGTGTAGAAAACACACCTTACCTGATCTCTGCTGGGGTACACCTTCTCCTTCTTGGTGAATTCTAATTGTGGTTCGTCGTAAGGTCGACATCTCGAATGTGGTTGCTTCCCCGTCCTCTTCCGTAGGAACTGTTTGGGATCTGGCAAGCACTCCACCGGTCTTCCCATAATTTTGTGAGACTCCTTGCATACCTTCGAATAGACGTTTGGTTTTCTCACGTAATCTGCGTATTTCGAACGATACCTTGGCGATGTTTTCACCAAAGGAACGGGCTTTGTCGTGATGCTATAAATATTCTCATCGTGATTTTTCAGGTGAATCACCGACATTCTGCCTTGAAAATGAGATTTTATTCATTGAAAATCTCACGACGTTTGTTGTGTGAAAATTATCGATAAAACTATTGTCATGGTAACGTTATTAGATATTTAATCAATATTTCGTTTTAGATAGAAATGAATTTAAATTTTTAGTCAGGAAGATAATAGGTATGCTTTATTTTCTAAATACATCATATTGTTAGTTTATTCAATTTCCTTCTAGGGGGTTCGTAAAGGGATGGTCGTTTTTGCACCTTCATGATATTGAAAAGGACGAAATTTTTACGTTTTCTCATTGCTTTATTCCGCTTCCGACTCGCGTTGAATTCTTGGATTTCTTTATGGCTACGACTTATTGCTGGTCTGGACCAGTACCAATGCCAAGGTTGTCTGAACTGTTCGACTGATCCCGTTTTCGAGAAATATTTATTTTCTTGACTTTCGCTTTTCGAATTGATCTTTCTGCTACTTCCTGATTTTTCTTGATTTTTCATTTTCGTGTCGTGAGATTCTGAGCACTCAAAATATGACATACGAAATTTCATAGCTTGCTTGTTTGTCAAAACGAATTAAATCACTAACAACTGTCCAAATGATTCTGAACAAATTGAAAAGTAATAAAAATGGCAAAATTGTGGAATTTAAGGGTTGGAATCGTTTCCGATCGAGACCGTTAGGGAGGAGCAGCAGAGAAATCAGAGAATTTGATAATTGTCGAAGGAAAATGGATATATGGAGATGGAGTCATGATTTTTTGAAGGATAATATGAAGGTGGTCCAAGGAGAGAACTTACAACGTGAACCCAAGCGACAATATCGAATACTGAACTATTGGAAATGATTTATTTTTTGAAATACAAATGTTTTTTACTTAGTTGGTTTCTATCAATACCAAAGACATAACCAAATACACTGTAAAGCTCCTTTTCAAGTTACTTTCTGCTCTACTACTACATAGCATTCAATTTTTCGTGCCTCCATTTTTAAAGCTGCTAATTTCGTTGAATTAAATACATTCTTCTCTAACATTAGGTGGATGTTACTCCTTTCATCTGATATCTCAGTCGATGCCTTTAATGAAACCCTTATGAAAGGTATGAACAAATATGTACATACATTCAAATAAAAAAGTACCGAAAATTGATTATTCAAAAAATTATTGAAATTTTTGTTGTTGCTAAGTTGGCACAAATATTTTCTCTACTGAACACGATCTGTTATTTAGTTTGTTTACAGTGCTCGATTGTATTAGCTCTCATAAGTGTATTTTGCGATTTTTACAACGGACAAAAATATCGAGCTGAGAAATTATTTCGAATTTTGTATTGCAAGTCACAAGTCACAAAGTCTTGTGGGAAGAAAACTCATGCATTTTGCAGTACGATAATGCACAAGGCTATCATTGAATTTTTGATCAAAAACTCAACAAATACCATCCAACAACCACTGCATTCAGTTGATATGGCTCCAGATGAGTTTTTTCTTTTTGCTAAAACTTAAGTTACCACTTCGAGGTAGCCGTTGTGAATCGATAAAATACATAAAAGAGAATTAGCTTTGATGTTTGAAAATTGTTTTGGCGTAAATGTATTATTTCGGGAGGGTCCTATTTTGAAGGCGATACAATAAGTTTGAATGAAAAATACTCGGAAATCTTTTAACAGAATATAAAATGTAATCTAATATATAATATAAGTATTAATCTAATGATTAATACTTATTACGTTTCTTATGTTCGAAAGGCAGAAGCTGCTCTGACAGGAAACTTGAAAACATTTTGGTTTTTGCGCCAACAGATTTGATGAAATCTTCTCTGACGTCTCTCAGCAACTAGTAATATTGATCTAACCTAACCTAACCTAAACTAATTCTTAAATAAGACAACAGAATGAATATATACGAGGGGTGTTTGTCAAGTTTTGTATATAGTGTTAAAATGAAACTATTCAGAGCTTTCAAACTTTATTGTTTTTTGAAGTATTCTTGGCGGATTTTTATACAGTCTGAGCTCTTTGTTCGAGGTCTATATATTCCGTTTATATGGGATACGTTCCTAGGTGACAAAATAAAAAAAATTCACGTTTTTAACCATAATGATTAATTATCTTCAGGCTGTGTGCTTTCTTATGAGTACGACAAAACATTAGCAGGTCGTTCTTGTTTCGATCTTTCAAAGCAAGAGCATTTAACGATCTGTAAAGCATCAGTGGTTTAATGACACTATCTCCAGATACAATAGAACATAGCAGCAGTGTAACTCTATCCGTTTCTGCCTTAAATCCAGGGGCAGATTTTTCGCTTTTGGAAACGAATGCTTTGTTTGGTGTTCTCTTCCAAAACAGTGCAATTTCGTCTGCATTAAATACTTGCTCAAGTTTGTATCTTCCATCAGTTACTTGGTTTGCAAATTCTTCTGGACATCTTATTAAGTAATTAAATTTTCATTGAAATTAAAATATCACAACCGAAGAATTATCTACAGTTGTCCCTTTTGTAATATTGAATCTACTTCATTGGAATAAATCCTAAAAATACATTTAACTGTAAGGTGAATGTCCTTGACGTTGTTGCTATTCAGGATATCATCCGACTCGTGACAATTCCGTTTACAAATGTTCATTCCGTTGGTTTTTCAGGATCAAGAAAATTATATGACGATAAAGAAACCTAATGAATTTTGTTTATTTAAGAGAATCCTTATCTTAGTACAAAACGTACTGATAAATATGCATTGTTCTCCTTAACAAGTTCTTTTGAGTATTACCGTTTTGGTGTTCCATTCGATCATTTGCAATCAACGTTCCCGTGATTATGGAAGAAATCAGCGGTGAGTTGCAATTTTTAATTTTCAATATTATCGCGAAAATTGCTTCACGAATTGACGACAATCCTTTTCCAATTTTTTTGAACATCTGATTTGCAGACGCTGTTACGGTCAATTATCCTTCTATATACTCGATTTTTTTCAATTGATTCATTGATGAAGATAATTTAATATCCAGTTTCCGATATTTTATGTGATATTTTATGAAGATATTGTAGACAAGATTAAATATGCTCGTTTCTTTATATTATTGTATGTTTGCATATTCTTTCATAATCTATAACTTCCACAATTATTAAGTTAGAGCTTTTGGATTCTTCGGAATGTCAAAGGAAAATTCAAAATCGTCGACAGGCTGAAAGGTACACTGCATTTTCAGTCCGCTGAAATTTTTTTTCATGCGATATTAATCCATGAAATCAAAAACTCAATTCTTTTCGATTATTATGAGGGATTAATCATGAAAATCCATAAAAATTAATGAAACTGTGAAGCGATGAAAATTCCAGTGTTGTATGCGATCGCAAATTGAAATTTTCGTTTCATCTCATAACTTTCATGATCCTAGAGCGATCGTCTCTCTTGAGGAAAGCAGCCATGACTGCTCCTAGATATAGCCTTAGGACTAATACTCATCACTTCATTCAACTTGCTTTATTACAAGATAAATATCAAAATCACAGTAACTGATTAGTAAATTACTTACTATTATTAAGGTAACTAATACAAAAAAAACTTATCTAAAAAGATTAACCACTAACAATAAAAGGAGTCTCAGACAAGATGAATTCAAACTATATATTACAAATTTTCAATTTAAAACAATCTGAGCTTTTCAACAAATCGAAACTCAATGATAGAGCCCGGTCAACAATTAACGAAGATAGAAAAGAAGAATTTGATCATTAAGAGAAACGAGTTTTACATCAGTTTCCTGGTTATCCTGTATCTTACAGCTTACAGGTTACTTGATTGGCTGAATATATCGACTGCCCTAGGTGGCAAGACTAGTTCCCTTAAAGACGTGGTTACCCCAGTTGTGAAATATTAAGGTTTGGCATAAAGATGACTCAAAATATCTTGATGGTGAAAAAAAATCCTTGGAATAGCAGATATCGATCTAGATTAATTTAACAAAAGAAAATTCGAAATCTCTCCACTCGCTAATTGAATTGGTTGTCAAGGAAATCTGGCAAAATTACCGACTACTTATAATCCCTCAGACGATTGGAACTTATCCAGATAATCAAAGAATACTTAATTTCTATCACTGAAAATTTTTCACTCCAATCGCTAGAACACAGTTCCAATAAAATTACAAACGATTCTGAAAATTTCTAAATGGAAAAGAGAGAATCTAATGAATTCCGAACTTATATAGACTCGGTTCTATAAAAAAACTATTGATATTCGAAAAAATTAATAAAAAAGCGCCATTATTTTCTTCACAACAATAAAGTGGAAACGAAACATAGAATGAGTACTGCTTTCCGTTCCCCCACAGTAACGAGAAAACGATCCTCTTTCAAGTACTGACTTCACAATTAACCGGTGAACAACCTAGATCAATAGCAGCGACACCTTACGGATATAACTATAATTTTCATTGGATATCGTTACCTGTAGATTCCTGATTCGAATTTGTTTGAATATTTAACTTGATGAAAATTATGAAAACTGAGTTTAAAAGGCATGAATGATTAATTCGAGAAATCGGACTGTTACAAAAATTTCTATTTTATCTGAATAATGACGACAGCATGATTTTTCACAAATTATATTTGAAGGTTTATTTGAAATATTAATTAAAATAATGAATTTCCTTGCAAATAATGTTATCTTAATTCTATGGTTGTATTTGAAAAGATAAGATAAATATTTGTCAGCATCTAAAGTCTAAGAAAAATAATTTCATCATGAAATCTTGTAGTTCGAAACGTTTGTTGGTATTTTAATTTCCCATTTTTAGATGGGAACATTCTCGAAGGTCCGAATCCTTTATACGAACCGGAAAATGGTGGGCTCGGTTTTGAATTATTTAGTTCCATGACCTTGAACAGAACAAAGATCGCTCAGGTGAGTTGACCTGGAAACCACAAAAAAATTCCAAAACAACGTTTCCTCATCTTCTTTCCAGCACTTCATCAATACCGGCGAAAGCGACACCTATGCGGAACTGTTAGGAAAATGCGTTGGAACGGCCATGTACATGTCAAAAAAGAACCTAAAAACGGGGGATATAATATGTTTGTGTAGCGGAAACCATAAGGACTCTATGGTACCCATCATAGCCACCCAGTTTCTAGGTCTTATATATTCTGCCATCGAACCGACGATGCTGGACGAAGACCTTATATATTGGTTGGATAGTCTCCGACCTAAAATAGTATTCGTTGAAGAGAACGTCGTAAACAAAATGGAGTCTTGCCTGGAGAAGAGCGGAGTCGCATGCGAACTTATAGTTTTCGGGAAAACTCAACGCCACGTCGAATTTTCCGCTCTACCTAAGTCGCTAAAAGAAGATTTTAAACCGGTCTTCGTCGAAGATTTAACACGAACAGCTTTGATTTTTTTAAGTAGCGGTACAACGGGAAAATCGAAAGGCGCGTGTATCAACCACCTGGCGGCGCTCGGACAGATTTTCAATTTTAACGCGGGTATAGTGGCGCGCGGTACCGCGACCTTCAGCAATTTCACCATGACATTCGACGAGGTGGAAAATCCGAGTTTTATGTCGTACTCCCCTGTATACTGGATGTCCGCGGTTCTAATCTCCTTCAGCATGATATTTTCAGGAGGTGCCACGGTGATTGGTACAATTTTCGATCCTGAAAGTGCCTGGGCAGCTTTGGATAAGTACAAGGTGAGCAAATACACGTTTAGCTGGAATTTTCTTGAATGATGATTTTGTTTTAGCCAAACGTCTTTTTTCTACCGCCAGGACAGGCGAAAACTTTGTGTCTGTATGGTTTAGAAAAGTTTCCCAAGCCATCCTTCGATGTTTTTCTGACCGGCGGTGGATTAGTTTTGAAAAGTCACCTGGAAACGATGAAAGCTTGCTTTCCGGAAACAACCATCAGGCAGACTTACGGCCAAACGGAAAATTTCGGTTCTTACACATTTTTCGACGTGAGAAAACCTGAAGATAGCAAGTTACAACAAGAGCGTCCGGAGTCTTGCGGGCGGGTGACCCCTGGAAATCGAATAAAGGTAGCTCGTCATCTCTGACTTAATTTTCAAGGTCACATTCGCTCTTGAATTAACCTCGACTTTTTCTCTCTTTCTGAGACATTGAGTTCCTTCTAACTCTAAAAGATTTTCTTCTGATCTTTAGATAGTTGACGTAGAGAGTGAACAAATTTGCGGCGTCAAACAACAGGGAGAATTAAGGTCAAAAAGCAAATATCTGATGAATGGTTACTACAAATTAGACTCTAGTTTTGCCTTCGACTCTGATGGGTGGTTCAAGACTGGAGATCTAGCTTATTTCGACGAACAAGGCTGCATTTATATCGTAGATCGAATTAAAGATATTTTATTATATACAGTCCACAATATACAACCATCGGTATGATTCTAACATTATAAAAGGGTTATCCTTTAAACTATTTTTATTTTCAACAGGTTATTGAAGAGATATTAGCTAAACATCCAGCAGTTTTAGAATCAACAGTTATCGGTTTACCACATCCAGAAGATAACGAACATCCAATGGGTGTGGTTGTTCTTAGAAAAGAGTACGAAAATAAAGTGGAGGAACAAGAAATTGTCAACTTTGTAAATTGCAGAGTACCGGCTGATAAATATAAGATCAGGGGTGGAATAAAGTTTTTAGATGAAATACCAAAAACTCCTTCAGGGAAATTGAAGAAAATTCAATTGAAACAACTGATAATTGATGGAAAACTCTGAGGATGATTAATAAATTTTTATTTCATATAATTTTGGTTTAACCTATCAAATACTTGAGTTAGTTGCAACGTTTGAATATAATGCGATTTATATTTAATCTATCGGTTTTCAAACAAAAATTCCCAGTAGGACACCCCGTAAAAATCAATAGAAATATAGGTGAACACAAACATCCATACTTTCCCTCACACTGATTTATAAGAGGTGTAAAACTTATAATGTGTATGTACCTTTAGTCATGGGTAACTAGAAATTATATTGAGTTGTTTGTTAACGTCGAATATAACAAAATTTCTGCATTTTCATTCAATCTTCCGAATTGAATATTGAAAAATATTTTGCGCTCTGAATTTCAAAAATTGGTTCAATTCGAGTTTTAAATTTTGTGAAAATGGGAAGAGTTGATGGTAAGTATACCATTACTACTGTTCGATTATTTTTGAATTATTTAATAATTGTGGAAATTATATAGGAATTAATGGTTAATTATATTATGATTACTCTAGAACATTCTTTAACCTACAATGATTATTCGAGAATAAATCAAGTTGCATTTCGAATGACATTCAAAGTCTGGAATATTTTCGTAGTTATGTCACTTTCGAAAATGACTTTTTGGTTCAACTAAATTATTTTTATGTTCAATTACCCATTTTAAGTACCTTCTGTAAAACCGCCATGAGAAATTGGAAGTGAGTGAACTACAAAATGTAGGAGGTTGTCGAGTTTAAAATGTGGAAAGAGGAAAAGTCCGCACAAATCTGGAAAACTCGAAGGCTAATATTTCCAGAATTGTCTTGGAGTCTTGGAGAACTATCTATTAATTGTTTTTTTTATTACTAAAACTCAAATTTGACTGTGTTGTTTTTTTTAGATAAAAATATACTCGAAGGTCCCAATGTTTTATATGAGCCAAACAGAGGTGGCCTTGGTTATGAAATTTTTCGTTCCATGACTTTGAACAAGCAGAAAATAGCACAGGTGGGTTTTTATTCGTTTCCAACTATTTTGTTAGAATAACTAAACTCTACGCTGAGTTTGAACGCGATGTATCATTTAGTTTGTTTACATTGCTCCATTTTGTCAAACCTCACAAGTGTGTTTTACGATTTTTATAATGATAATAATCTCGAACAAAAAGTTTGTCTCAAATTTAATTTTTCAAATGGAATTTCGTGTACCAAACGCTACAAATGTTAAAGAAGGCTTACGGTGAATCCACTTCATCAAAAACACGTGCATTTGAGTGGTACAATGCATTCAACTGCGGCCGAGATGTGGTGGAAGATTCGCCTCGGTCTGGTCGACGACCAAAGTCAAATGGTAATTGAGAATCGTCATTTAAGTTTGAAGAGATAGCCAATGAACTTTAGGGGCCTCGCGATTGCCTCGTACCACTTTAAACGATTGTTTGGGCATAAAACGCTTTGCCGCTCGACTAGTTCCAAAAGTCTTGAATTGAATCGCGTAAAGGTCGTTGAAAACTTGCTAGAACGAATCAATTTCGACCCAGTATTCATAAAACACATTGTAACTAGTGATGAGACATGGGTTTATGTTGTTTATGAGTTTGATATTCAAACCACGTTAAAGTCAAGGTAACGTTGACTGTTTTCTTTAACTATCGCGGTGTTTTGCACTCGGACTTCTTGCCAGAAGATCAGACGACAAATAAGAAATATTACCTAAGCGTTATGCGGCGAAAAAGACTAGATTTGTGGAAAGATCACCTGATATGGCTCTGATCGATTTCTTTCTTTTTCCAAAACAGAAATTACCACTCACCGTTTTAAATCGATAGAAGAGATAAAAGAGAATTCGTGGCGAAAACTGAGGTCGACTCCGAAATGAGCGTTTGAAGAGGAACCTATCTTGAAGGCGATATAATAAATTTGGATAAAAAATAAATATTTTGTATCTCATTGACCATTCCAGCTACTTTTTGACATATTATCATTATATTTGCAGCACATCATCAGTACTGGAGAAAGTGATACCAATGAAGAATTGCTACGAAGATGTGTTAGAACAGCCATATTCATGACCAAGAGGGAGTTGAAAAAGGGGGACATGGTGTGTTTGGCCAGCCCCAATCACAAGGACTGCATGGTACCATTTATTGCAAGTCAATTCGTTGGTCTGATGTACTCCTCTATAGAACCTACATTGCCCGAGGATGACCTAGAACATCTCTTCGAGTACCTGCATCCCAAGGTGCTGTTTGTCGGTGAAAATGCCTTGGAGAAAATTGAAAAATGTATGAGAAAAGTTGGTGCCAAATGCGAACTTATAGTTTTCGGAAAAACTGATAGGTACACAGAATTTTCCGCAATCTTGTTAGCGTCACAAGAAGAAGCAACTTTCGAGCCAGTTTTTATTGAAGACCTCAAGGAAACAGCGATGGTCAGCCTTAGCAGCGGTACGTCAGGAAAGTCCAAGGGGATTGCTTATAACCATTACGGCGCCCTGGCACAAATATTTAAGTTTCACAAATACGTTGTTGGAAAGGGTACAATAAACCTTAGCAACTTCACGATGAAATTTGATGATACCGAAACGCCAACTTACATGTTTTACTCGCCAATGTATTGGTTATCTGCTATTATTATGTCATTGTGTACACTATTTGCTGGAGGTACAAGAATTGTGGGTACTATTTTCAACCCCGAAGAAGCTTGGCTCGCCTTGGAAAAGTACCAACCAAACACCTGCTTTTTGCCGCCAGGCCAAGCGAACGAATTGTGCTTATTCCCGAGGTCCAACAATTTGGACAGAGTACTCGTAAACGTTTTTCTTACAGGCGGTGGGTTAGTCTTGAAAACTCACATGGAAAATCTGAAAAAATGCTTTCCGCAAACCAAGGTCATTCAGGCATACGGACAGACGGAAAATTTTGGGATTGTGACAGCTTTCAACGTCGGAAAACCTGAAGAGATGGAAATGCAGAACCAACATCCGGATTCGTGCGGCAAAGTGACCGAAGGGATTCAGATTAAGGTGAGGAACAAATAAAATCCAAGCTGCTATAATTATTTTGTCTTTCAGATAGTTGATGATGAAAGTGATAAAATTTGTGGAGTTAAACAACAGGGGGAATTAAGATTGAAGAATAGGTTTTTCATGAATGGTTATTACAAGTTAGACTCTAGTTTCGCTTTTGATTCAGATGGTTGGTTCAAGACTGGAGATCTAGCTTATTATGACGAAAATGGTTGTGTGTATATCGTTGATAGACTTAAAGACGTCTTGTTGTACACAGTCTACAATATTAAACCTTCTGTAAGTTTGAGGAGAACCGATAGAATTTTTTCTCAATTTCAATTTTCAACAGGTCATCGAAGAAATCTTAGCGAAACATCCAGCTGTATTAGAATCTCTGGTGATAGGTTTGCCACATCCCAAAGATAACGAACATCCAATGGGAGTCGTGGTTCTCAGGAAAGAATATGAACGTAAAGTTGGCGAAGAAGAAATTATAAATTTCGTGAATTCAAAGGTACCCTCTGACAGATATAAGATCAGAGGTGGGATAAAGTTTGTAGATCACATAGTAAAAACGCCGTCAGGGAAATATAAGAAAATTGAAATGAAAAAGTTAATAGTTGAAGGAAAATTTAAGTATTGAACTGAATATTTTATTGAGGTTACATGGTATTAAAGTATTAATGTGTAATACTGTTTTTTCAATAACATATTCGACGTTTCTTGAAATAGTCGGAAATTTCGTGAATTCAAAGGTACCCTCTGACAGATATAGGATCAGAAGTGGGATAAAGTTTGTAGATCACATAGTAAAAACACCGTCAGGAAAATACAAGAACATTGAAATGAATAAGTTGATATTGAAGAAAAATTTAAGTATTTTATCAAGGTTACATGGTAATAAAGTATGAATCTTTATTTACAATAACAAATTATATATATATATATATATATATATATATATATATATATATATATATATATATATATATATATATATATATATATATAAGCAGCCAGAAAATGTGGCATATTTTCGAGTAGTTGAAAATTAATAACTTCTATCTGAATTCCAATATCTAGAATTGTCGTTTCCATCAAAGGAATAACAAAATGGCTCTGTGTTGATTCTACAAGCAGGCCAATAATTGCTGCAACCATAGGGTGAAAAGCACCCAGCACCCATGTCTTTATAATCGACATTACTGTTGTGAATATTCTCTCCCAGGAAGTTATACGCAGAATTTCTCATGACTGAAGCTGCAAGTAGATTTGAAGTAGATTGACTCAAATTCTTCGATAAGATCTTGATATATCTTTCAATATCCATTGGTTGTTCTTCTTTTAACATTTGGCTAAGGACTGTGATGTAGTTTGCTGCCAAACGAAGGGTTTCTATCTTCGATAATTTTTGTGGTGTTGAAGTTATATCCACGAAAGTTTGTTGAAGCGGCATACAACTAAAAAAAATTATTTTATTTGTATATTTTAGTATATTATCGATATATTGAAATTGTAATCGAAATTCATTCAAAGTGCATCACTTTGAAACTAAATTGTTTCGGTTGTTTTTGAATGTTTGTTATTACACATGGATCAAAAAGTTCCCCAATAAAAATACATTTTTTTTAATGCGAAAATATGCTTTTATATGGAATGCCTCAAAAAAAGCTTTAGTTTCGGTTATAACCTTTTCGTCGTGACAAATCTCTTTCTGGGGCATCTTTTTAAATCAGCAAAGAGTAAGTAATCGCTTGGTTCTAAATATGGAGATTTCGGTGGATGCATCAACAATTCCAAGCGTGGTGCATCATTTTTTCTTTGCCATATGAGACCGTTTGCGGTTAATCTCATTTATTAATTGGTCGCGTAAGACTATACAGTAAAAGCCTAAAGTATGTTTTTAAATGATATCGCCGCAGCGTTGATTCGGCTTTTCCTTTGACATAAACCGCCGTCTTTATTTTTGAGAACATAAACAAACAAAATGTTTAAGTGAAGTTATTACTCATGCATAAAGTATATTGTTGAATGCCACTTATTACAGCCTAATGACGATGAGGCTTCAACAAGCACTGATAACGTGACATTCAATTTGAAAAATCTTAGTGAAGATTTAAGAATGGCAAATGAGCTCCGTGATTTCTTTGTGAAACAAAGTCTTGTTTTTGAGAGACAAGTTGGAAATGCTGAATATCAGTCTGAATTGAAGGATCTTTTAAAAACTACCAAGCAAGAAAAAATTTCAAAATTTTTCTAACCTAGCACGATATTTTTGGCGCCATCCATTTGACCCAAGTGTTAGTTCAACAACATTTGTTAGGAAAAGCTAAACGATTTTTTATGTAGTTGTTGTTGTTGTAATCATAAGATCATTTATAATAATCTAAACTAGGTTTTTTCTTAACCTAATTAACTTCTTCAACTGTTAAACCCTTGATTTTAATTACTGATAATGATTCCCCATTTAACTTGAAGCGATTTTTGTGTAGCACACTCTTTGCCTAAACTTCACTATTTTCGAGCTATAAATCATTTTGAAATTTTACCTAAAATTAGAGAAAAAAGGTACAATGTTAGCAAAGTTCGTTCTAAATTGTTTAAAAAATTGTTGACAGGAGTAAAGACTATTGGAATCATATAATTTAAAGTTTGAAAACAAGTTATGAAAGTATCTATTGTTTCAACACTGTCAAATAAGAAACACACCACATACCTACGTAAGATATCCAAGGCTGCGTTCAAGCCATGCATTCTGTTTCGTTCTCGAGCGTTCGCTTTGTTCCTCCTCAATTTTTTTTTGTATATTCTAATTTTGTGTTCCCTTCGCGAATTCTTGTCAGATCTATTCATCGTTCACGATCGTGCTCAATTTGTCATTCATTTCGATCGAATTTTCCACCAACTGATGTTACAGAACGTGAAAACTGATTTTTATACTTCAATTAACGATATCTCCCGATTGTTGACTTAAGCATTTTCCATTTAGGCGAATCGGGATTTTCGAGTGTTTTCTGGCTGACATATCGCGCCATATGTCACAGGCGGCGCGTGGGAAAGCAATTATCTGGAAAATAAAGCAGCACGCCACCCTTGTTTGCTATGATAAAAAAGATCCTATGAGAGAATGTGATAAGATATATTTTAATTGTTGATTTTTCCTGTTAGCTTGACTAGGGTATGATTTGGTCCAATTCAATTTAAAGGGCGATTTGGATGATGATAAAAGAAGTTTCTCTTCATATTCTCAGGAAAAAATATAGTGAAACCTCCTTATTTGCACTTAGAGGCTTTAAACTTAACCCGGGGGCATTTTTTCTCAAAACATACCACCTTTTTGTGGATGACGAAAAAAAAATTATATAACTCTTACACAAGATTAAAAAAGTTTATTATAGCACCTGACACCTTAGAAACGTCATTTACTGTTAAGGCCAAAGTATAAGCCGCACAAGGTACAAAAAGAGCTTTCGGATTCGCATCAAGAATGCGTTTTTGAAGACCAACATGTTTTCCCTTCATATTTGTCCCATTATCATAACCCTGTCCCTTAATGTGTTTTAATTCTAAATATAATTTTTCCAAATCTTCTATCACAAATGTATATATCCCTTCTCCTGTAGAGTCCACTATTGGATTAAACGCAATAAAATTTTCCTTAACTTCAACCTTTTTTTTTGAAGTGGTGTTAAGGACATTATACCTCAGAACAAGACTAATTTACTCAGTATAACTAGTGTCTGGTGTACAATCTAATATTATCGAAAAATATTTTAAACTGCGAACCATTTCTAAAATATCATTTCTTACTTACTTTCTGTATTTGCACGCCTAAATAATGAGTCATTTTAACAGATTTTTTTTTTGGGAGTTATATACTCAGCTAACGTGCTGTCGCATTACTGAATCAAAAGAGGCAATCATCTCAACAGCCTTCAGAAAATTTCCATTATCATGTCCGAAAAGCAATTGAGAAGAACCTTGAAAAGCCAAACATTGTGTAGATTAATACTTAATAATCGCAATAATTCTTTCCAACACGTCTCGCTAATATTTTTTTTTCCGTTTCTGAAATCCGCAGATAAGCATTAACAGTCATAGATGTCTCCAACATTTTTTTAAAATTTACCCAAGTCTTTATATAAATGTTGTGTAAAATTGACGTGTCGTGTCTCTTAATTAGCAAAGACAAGTGTTACCAATCAGATACTCCATTTGTATTACAAAAAGTGTTAGGAGTTTTACATTTACAAAACAAATTACAACAAAATCAAAATACAGAATCTTTAGAAATAGAGTAAATAAGCCAAGCCCTTTCAACTCTTTCTCCATTTGCTAGAATTCTTTCAAAGTATTTGCACGAAAACTTTATCTTATCTGTATTACTAGGAAACCTAAAACTGATGTCTATCAAGGGCGGACCACGTTTAACCAACGTTCTAGCCATCTCATTGGTGATTCTTTCGGGCCACAAGCTGGGGTCGGACGGAATTATATCGATACTAGCCTCATTACAGCGTTCATCGAAAGTGTCACTGGCAGCTGGGATTTCGGTAGCTGATATTACCGAACTTTTTACACAGGCTGAATTACCTGAAGTGGATTGTTCAAGTGCTGTAGACGAGGATGATGTCATCGTTTCATCGGACTCTGCATCAGTAAAAGCTGTTTTGCTGCTACAACCGCTGCCACCTGTTGCAGGACCTGATGTTACTATTGAAATTTCAGATGGTTCACTCACGGTTATTGATATTATGGATTTAGAATCATGAGATTCGGACGATTCGGTCGCACCAACATCGATATTTGGAATCTCGATTGTTTTGCAAGAAATGCTTTAAAGATCCAACCATTTTTCCCCTTTCTTGTAGTCTCAGTTTCTTTTGCTCGCGAAACTTCGCACCTGAAGGTCTCTTTCTTTTATCCTGAAAAAACAAATAAATAATTAGTACTCATGGGATTTAGGAATTAACTTCTAAAGTAACCACAATAATAAGCACCATGTGGGTAGGATAGGAAATATTCTTAAAAAATTAACTAAATACCCAATAGATCATAACTCTTTATAGGGCAGATTATTATCAAGTAAGATATGGCCGATTAAAGTTTGCATATTTGAGTAAAAACAATTTGTTCGAGCCCTTTCAGCTTGAATCCTTTCAGAAATTAAGGCAAAAAGATATTAAACTAATTTGATCTTTTAGCCCTTAAAAACCCTACAAAATGGTTTTTAAAAGATCAATAGCATGAAAACTAGTTATGGATAAAACCAGTTACTTTTTAAACTAGTACATGAAATTTCAAATAATTAAAAGATATTTGGCTAAAAAATTAATTATAACCAGTATCCTATAAAGGGTTAATGTTGATAGTATAGAGTAGGGAACACTTACCATTTTATAAAAAATCAAGCCGTTGAAATTGCAGTCACCAAGTATTCGGCTTTTTTAAAAAAAAAAGTAGTAAGCAAAATATTACACAACACAACACCACACTTGACAAAATAAAAATAACTTTATATGTAAAAATTAATAGAATTCACTTGTTGCACGGTCCAGTGAACTAACTGATTTAAAAACGCCTGTGGCGATGCATCGCTTTTATAGCGCTCCAGGCGATATTCATGTCTGAACAGGAAAAATCAAGAAACTGCCGCCTGACATGTTCTCGCAACATAGAAATCGGCAGTAACTGGATGATTTACTAATAAAATTTCGTGTTTATTTATACCTAATCCTATTTAATTTCTCAACTTTTATTTCAATTTATTTTTGAACCCTGTGTTTTGGCGCCCGTGTGCATTGCACATATGGTTGCGGGGGCCCTGAGTGGTTGAAAAGAGAGATGATGGTAAAGTTAAAAAAGACACGAGAACTTATTTTCTCTATCAATATAGTCTTCTTTTAGTGCTCTACATTTGCAGGAGAATTGTCCACAGATAACTCATTTCGTCATAATTATTACCTGAATGCCGAAATGAAATTCCGTTCTTCAAAGGAATAATAAAATTTACAGTTAAAGATACGTTAAAAGGGCAATGAAATTTTCCCAGAAAAATGATTAATATTATTGGGAGACTCGGATATAAAGTTGTCCCTTTGCTAATAATTAATCCAAGTTTGTCAATAATATGATTTGCAGATTTTCTGATCATTTCTGAATGAGCTGCTTTCTTGTATTATAAACATGCTTCTTCATAACACCCAACTGGTTTTAACCCCGGTGAATTATCAGGCCATTTGACGGTTCTCCATCCACTTGTCCAGTATTTATGGTTCCCCATTTTCTCAACTGATAAATCTTCTAAATCTAATGAATTCTTCAGCGGGATACCCTGTATTATATTTTGATTTATCGTTCACAGTAATTTGGTCATTTGGCTTAATTCTTTTTCGTTTTTTTCGATAATAGAAACAGACTGAAAGAGGTTGGATTCATAAAAATGGAAATAGAAGAACATAACATATGTAGGGCAGCTATGCTAGTACAATATTAATTAAATAAACATTACTTCCGGTAGTGTTTAGTTTCAAATCAAATATTCAAAGCTTCTTTTTATTTTATCAGCTTCGTCAGCATCAGAGTGGGATGGAAATAGGGGCCAACGACATCGTTATCAATACAGACGACAGACAAGCATCTAAGTTTCAGTTTTAATGTGTTCATTCCGAGTGGAGGCAAAGCCTCCCACAGAAACGACGGAAATCACTTATCTCTTACTCGAATTTAATTTAAACATATTCGTTTGTACAAATAAAAACAATTTAAAATGTGGTTCAAATTAATGTTATTATTTATTTTAGGTAAGTACATTTCTGGTATTTTATTGATTTATATTTTGGAATTGTCCAGAAATAATTATTTCTGATTAAGTTGATCTTAAAAGTATATTCAAAAAGTTTTAGTACAAATTATTTTTCTAAAAATTTCCGAAGTGTCAATTGTCGAACTATTGCCAACCTTAAGACTCGAATGGCGGCAAATTCAAAACTTTAGTAGCATGTAACATTTAGCTAACGAATTGCACTACCCAATTTAATATTTTTAAGTATATTTCGTTCGTTTTAGGTTTAGAAGTATGTCTGGCTTGTGACATGGACCAGACTAAAGAAGGATGTCGAATTAAAAATGGGGTTTGTTCCTGTGGCTTTGGATGTATCTCTGAATACAGATATGACAGTATGGCTGAATGTAATAGTGCACTTAAAGGTAATTGTTCGCTCTGCTTATTTTCACTACTTCGAAATTACTTGAAAATATGGGGATTTCAATAGGTATAATCGAATGCAGTAAATTTCTAGCATAGTGTTTGCGCGTTAGGACGTTTCTTATGACACTGATTCTTCAATATTTCATTTTCCAATTTCTGAAAGTGATCAATAACTTTTTTCTTTTTTTTTCAAGGGAAAAGAAGGGATAGCTGTTACCCTTCACCCTGTATGAATGGTGGTTCTTGCATCCAAATATCTCAGAAACCCTACTTTATTTGTAGATGCGATGGTACAGGTTTCTTTGGGCAAAGATGCCATAGAGGTAAACAAATTTAATCTCAAGAATTTCTTCGTAAAATGCATATTTACGTCTACAAATACAATTTCGTAATCATACAATTTGATTAGACAAAGATTATTGTAACTGCGTTTGATTTTAGGGTTACACATTAGGTTATCACAGCGTAAACAAATGTTACCATATCAATTATTCCATTATTAGAACCATATCGTATTAATAAAAAAATTGGAAATTTTTCCAATTGTCAATCAAAGTACGGTTGAATGATTACGAAATAATTCGAATTGATATAATTCATTTTAACTTGGGACAAATTGATCTTCTTTCAATCGACCTTCGTGTTTTTACTTTTAATATTTAATAGTTATGAATATGCACATGGCAAAAATGTTGGAATATTTGAAGTTTTTCAGTTACTTATTTTATTACAGAAACTGTGAATATGGAATGGTAATTTATATGAGATTATAGAGAACACGTTCCTAGCTGACAAAAAAAACTAAATATATAAAAAAAAATCAATTTAATTAAAGTTTTTGACGATATTGATTATTACCTTCAAAATTATGTAAGGTTTGAAGAATTTTGAAATTTTTCTTGCTTGGCAGTTTTGAAAAGCTCCTTCAATTCAGACTGATATTCAGCATTTCCAACTTGTCCCTCAAAAACAAGACTTCGTTTCACAAAGAAATTACAGAGCTCATTTGCGTTTCTCAAACCTGCAGTAAGATTTTTCAAATTAAGTATCACGTTTCTAGTGCTTGTTGAAGCTTCGTCTTCAATTGACTATGAATTTAACATTTCCTCCAAGTCGGTTTCAATCAAATCTTCATTTTGCAATTCAAGCAACTCCTATACTAGTCGAGTTTCCTCAAAAATGAGAATTTTCCAGAGATATAAATCCTGTGGTTCTGTTCAGTATGCTTTCGCAGAATCACACAAAACCTGCCAAATGTTTGCAAGAATGATATAGCATGGTTTTCAAAACTTTAGACAAGAATATATGAATGAATCGCACCTCCAGTGTATTTTTATCTGTCTATTTATATAAGTTAAAGCAAATTCTGAATTTTGAATTCAATTAAAAATAGGATTTTTACCTTTATGAAGAACCCAAGATGAAAAATCAACTATAAGTTTTGAACATTTGTTACTCTCTTTATATTAAAATTTTTCTGGAGCAGAATGACGGGAGACTAGATATGTAGGAACCGATAAATTTATACAAAGCCTTTGAAAAGATTGATTCATACAGTCCCCTAAAACATAAGCTTGCAGCCTTTAACTCCATAATCCACAGAGCGTCTACAGTACCGATATCAGAGAGTAATTTTAGTCAGAAATTGATTTGATCAAGCAAATAGCCATGAACAATCATTTTTCAACACAATTGATTGAAAAAAATATCAACACAATAATAAATTGATCTCAAAACTTCTCCACCTCATTATAGACAAAAAATATCCAAATATATCACTTATAAAAGACATTTATCCACTAAAATACAGAATTATTTTTCCTAGCGCATCTAACACAGGAAAATTATTATTCATTTCAAAATCCATACTAAATAAATTTAAGAAATCTGGAGTATACAAAATCGAATACAGTGAATGTGCTGCATGTTATGAAGACCAAATTGGTAGAGACTTACAGACTCGTTTCAAAGAGCATCCACATACAGACAAAAATGCATCTTTTTCGAACATCAAAGATACAAATCATATTCAAAATTCTGAAAAGCTAAAAATACTACAAGGAAAGAAATTGAACCTCTGGAGTGTTTGGAAACTAAAAAAAATTAGAAAAAAACCCACATCGAAGACTCAACAATCAATTTAAATGGATATAATTCCCCATTACTTAATCTATAATAACTTCACCCTCTTTTAAGTCTAAAAGTAATATAAATACCTTAATGTAGTATAAACACTTGAAAATGTGTACTAATAGTTTTGTACCTAAACAATAAACAGTGAAAATTTGATAAGTTCATATTTCAACCAAACAAAAACTATTAAATGCTCAAAGTATATTATCAATTTTTTTAGCTTGTCCGATCCAAGGAGCAGGTGGTGTCACAAGTATATTCCCATACGAATGTATAGTTATATAATAAAAACTAATTTTACAGTATCATATCAAATATTACAAATGTGTACCTTCATTAATGAAATAAAAGACTTTGAAATATTTCGCTTATCATATTTATTTCTTCGAAAGTAAAACAACTTTACAAGTAGGTAAGAAAGATGATCCACGTATTTATATTGCAATTAATATTTTTATGCATCACAGTACCCAACAGCAACATTCGTATAAAAGGCATGGAAATAAGGCAAAGGAATTAATTAAATAATTCTATTTTGCCTCTAATTACTATAATGTAAACGAATATCATTCAATTTTTATTACAATAAATTTTAAAACATACAACAATAATTCCTATTACCATTTAAAAATTGAATATATGTTTTGCCTCATCAATTTCTTTGAACTTAGCAGAATGACTAGGATTTGAGCAATTTTATTTCAAACGTTGCAATATTTTTATTAACTGTTACTTTTGTGATCTTTTAAAATTGCTCAACATTGTACCGTTCGTTTTAATTAACAAAAATCTGTCATTTTTTGTACCGTCACAATACGAATATTTTTGATACATTCAGATTGTCACAATTGAGTTTATTTTTTTTAAACGTCTACTACAACATTTAGCGCAATGTGTCTATTTGAAGAGAGGGTGTGTTCTAAACCTTTCATCATATTTCTGATAATATTTTATAAATGGACTATCTCAAGAAACTGTTGATTAGAATGAAACTTTCAAGAACAACAAGATGTCCTTAAAACCGTAGCGATAAACTTTTCTACTTCAACTTAGCAAGCTTTCACTGGTATAAGTTTGAATTTTAATTAACAATGACGTTTTAGTAGCTTCTTCAAACGACAGAGTATGTAAAAATGATGGTAACTTATATAAAATATATAACTTTTCAAATCGACAATACTTTGAGCAATGACATCAGAAACAATAAAACTGAATTTGAAAAAGAAGTCAGGTCAGTCAGGCTGTTAATATTACGTCGGTAGGACCCATAGAATTTTCAATATTAAAATGATAGAATGACAATTATTTCTTAAAAAATAATAACTTTTTTGAACCAAAATTTTAAATCATACACAAAAAGTAATTGGTAAAGAAATTTTAATGGGGCAATATCATTTTCATTTTCACGAAATATGATCCCAATATTCTGCAAAAATGTTTGAGCTTGTGGTTCAAAAACAAAAATAGTATTTCTAATTAACTTAGAAGTTGGCGTCACTGTTGCATACTTCATCGTCGAAAAGCACAACTGTGTGATGAAATGTGTCAAGATTCGCTTGAATTTTAGTAAAAATTAGGTTTTTTTCATTTCGAAATTTTCTCAGCATTCTACTGGCAGACATAGAGTTTCTGACAACTGTACCTTCTCCGAGAAGAACTAAAAGTTCACATTTGTAGAGCAGGATGTCTGTACCTTCTTAGGGATGAAATGAAAGTTCCTATTTTGGTGCAGCAACCTGCAAATGCTATTGAAATGTCTCTATATTTTTTACGAAGAATTTAAAGTTCATCTTTGTAATGCAGGAACATAGGGCTGATGTTGAATGTTTTCTTGAAGAATAACTAAAAGTTCTTATTCTGGCGCAGGAACATACTGCTGCTGTTGAAATGTCTGTATCTTATTAGAGAAGAACTAAAAGTTTATATTTTGGTGCAGAGGCGTAAAGCTGCTGTTGGAATTACTGTACATTCTTAGAGATGAACTAAAATATCATCTTCCTGGTGCAGTACTTCATGTTGCTACTTGCAATTTAGTGACAAAGCTCACCTTCACACTTTGAATAAACAAGAATATAGCTAATTGAAGCCACTATAACATCATCAGTTTTCTTTACTTGATATGAATGTTTCCACTTGGTACAATCAATTTTGTCAAGGATCCATAGTAATCACTGGAATCAGAAAGAGTTTAATTTTTTCTCCAAGCCATTCCTGTGGTGAGATCTACGTTAATCAACAAGGTCACCAGACTTAAGCGCTTAAGACTTCTCCGTGACATCGTCCAAATAAACAATTCAATCAATATTTCAATGATATCGATGTAATTTGTTAATAGATAATTGTTTCTGTCCATCTTATATTTAATCTGAATGACGTACAGTTTGTTGAGTACGCAGATTTATTTCAAGTAGCGATTCCTCATCTAATATAAGAAAAAAACGTCAAATAACCCTCTTTTCTTAGGTTCTTTCTCTTCGAAATATGACTATTCAAAGAAAGATAAAATGTAATTTACAATTTCGTTGCAAACAAAAAAGCAATTAGTCTGAAATTTGTCAAGAAACTTCAGTGAATAAGGGTTTATATGCCAATATTTTTTCAATTATACACCTTATCTAAAAATGCGTGAAATTCGCAACTTTTCGCTTTTTACAACTTTTTTGAAATGATGGAATAATTATTTGCTAAAACCTCATTTGAGTAGAAAACTTTTTCGCCCCCTATATTTTCTTGAAAAAAAAATTCTTCAAGCACCTACAACCAAAATTTCAAGAAATTCAGAAGAGTAAAACTTCAAGTAGGCTGCTATAATAATAGCAGCCTACTAGTTCTTAATGAAAAATAGAGTAGACAATTTGCGAATTTCATTCATTTCAAAAAGAGATGGATAAAAGAAAAAACACAAAGGTCTTGTTAAACTGAAAATATCTGCAGATCTTGTAGCTAATTGTTGTTTCTGTTTGTAAAGAAAAATTGAAAACCTTAAATAGGCGTACTTAAAAATTCAAAAATAGCAAACTTGCGGTTAGAAAGTTATAGAAGATGAGAGAAAAAAATAAACTAGATGTACAAAGCCAAACTACTTTGGGTAACTGTCACAATTGAAATATATCCAAAAAAATTCAGTATCATACCTCAACGTGTCACAATAAACAATTTCTATCACAGAATGGAAAAAAAAACACGTCGTGAAATATCAATCATAAAACGAGAATGTTTCAATACGCGCAAATTTCATTCAAGCGAAGTCATGAATGTTTTGATTTCAATAATTTCTGTATAACAGAAAATTTACTTTTAGACTAGCCAAAAAAAATATTTTAACAATAAGACACAGATATTGTACTCATTTTTCTAGGCACTGAGATACAAGTGTTAAAAAATTGATTTGATTTCTTAAAATCACATTTTAAAGAAAATTTTAGTAGAAATTGCAATACCTAGCGAATAGTTGAACGTAATTTTCATAGCTGCAATTTAAAGTTAAAAAAGTTTTTCAAAATCAATATCACATGGGGATGTATGACAGACATTTCACAACGTAAAAATTACGAACTGTTGAAGGGGTACTGTCGAGACTGCAAATCGCGGAGATGGTACACCTAAACGGAGTATCAAATTAATAGTTACAAAAACGTCGGTTACCTCTTAAAAATAAAGACGCAGTCTTCGCTAGGACATTATTCTAAATCACCTTAATCTGCTTATTTCTTCAGTATTGTATCTTTATTAATCCTAACAATAAATTCATTGTATTCATATTTGTCAATGGATTATCATTTTTTTTCTTGTTTTTCTTGTTTTTTTTTCATCATTTTCATCGATTTTACTTTATTCACTTGACTTTGTAAGCAATGTCGTCATCTAGTACAGCAAAACGACTGAAAGGAACAACTGAAAGTATCATCTATATATTCTGTTCACAAATTTTTACAAAACGTCATTTGCGTGACTGAAATTTTCTTCTTTCTTCAAATTCGCAAATATTCCATTTTATCGATATGGATTCCAGGATATTCGCATTCGCTTCCAATTTAATCCAAGTTTACTTTTTCAATTATAGTATCAACCAAATCGTCGCTGTATAAATATCAATATCCGTTATTGAACTTGTACCTTTTGAAAAAATGCTAAGCCAATATCTCATTTGAAAAACGTGGGAAATCTAATGCGGCCTTCAAAGTTACGTTTGATTTTGAACATCACAAAGTGAAACTGAACATTGAAACCGTCTTCGATCAAATTCCGGAAACGAATGTTTTTATCCCAATCGCATATCCACAAAATCGACCAATCGAAGGACCAAGAGACCATAACCTCAAATTCGGGTACGTCCACATCAAGAGACAATTTGTTGCAAGTTCTCAATAATTTAATAATTGTTCAATCGTACGTAGCAGATAGGACTTATAAAATACAAGTTTATACCTCGACAGACAACCACTGCAAGAGACAACAGATATGAGCTGCTTGCGATCACGTAGTATGTTGAATATACAGGACGATCCGTCTGTTCGGTGTCCGAATGGATACGGTACTTTTGTAAAAAAAAAAATGGAGAAAATGAAATGAAAAGAATTCGGAGTGTCTCGAGACGGATCACCCTGCACGTCTTTCGGCGGTGACTGTTTCGTTTTAGAGACGGGGGCGGGGTTAAGATTCGAACTATGTGATCGTCGTCGTCTTCGCCGCCGGCTCATCGACGTCGTTATTCGGGCGTCGAGCCTGGCGCCCGTTTCGTCCGGGAGTCGAGGGCGAAGCCGCGAGTACCGTCCGGGCCCTTCGTGAGTCGCAGGACCGTCAGTTTGGGCCCCGCGTCGTCCAATGATATCGTGCGCAGTCGGCTGATTAGTCGTTCGGGTCTCGCCTGTACGTCGCTGAAAGAAAAACGAAAATTGCACAATTTTCTCCAACGTTTATCGAAAGTGTACATACCTGACTTTGACAACGTTGCAAGCCGACGATTTTCCTGTCCTGTGATTGGTAACCAGCACGAACTCGACGGTGTCGCCCACCTGGAGCGTGACGCCATCTCGTACTTCGGTCATGTGAAAATACAATTTCTTGCCTTCTTCCACCTCATAGGCCAGGAAGCCGAAGTGACCCTTGATGGCGTCCACGGGTGCTCTCAGCTTCTTCCTCAGCGCCTCGATGTTCGCAGCGCGTCCCGTCTTGTCCACCTGCAGCTGCACGTGATCGCCCACCTGCAGTAATTCCCTCTTGTTCGTTAGACCCATTATGCCGAATTCGTATTCGACGGGCTCGTCGTCCGGACTCTCCCCCGTAATCTGTATCAGTCCCGGATAATCTGTCTGGTCAGGATTGACGGATCGCAGCGGTCGAACCACCACGCCGTCCAAGATTTCTTCGTTGACCTGGGGTAGGGCGATGGTTCCCTTGGGCACCACACGCACGTTCTCCGCCGACGAGCACGTCCCCGAATTGCTGCGGCTGGCCAGGTTGTATTCCACCTCCTGACCCAGTTCCAGACTGTTCGAATCTCCGTCAAAGTTACTGCGAAAACCGAAACGTTCATACAAATTCTTCGCGAAGCCGTCGTCAACATACCTGAAGTGGAAGAAGACTTCCTTGTCGTGTTGCACGGTCTCGATGAAGCCGAAACCGTCCTTGAGCGCCGCTATGAAGCCCTGATAGATCTGGTTGTTGCTGGAACTCCGGCTCACTTTGATGCCGTTGGTCTGCGTGGACGACTGAACGATCTCTATGTCCGTGGCGATGAGTTCCTTGTTCCTCTTCACCTGGTTTATGTTGAATTTTATCTGGAATATCGACTCGATTGCTAACTAATCACCAAACCTTTCTAAATTAGATAAAGCAACTCGTTGGTGAAGGTTACTCGGGAAAAATAGAGGAGAGACACATAAGAGAGGGTGTGAAAAGAAGTTGTACCTTCGTTTAGTTCCATTGGTTGTGAAACAAGTGATAACCAAACACTTACCTTGTCCCCCAGCCTCGGATAATGCTTCAAATCGATGTCTTTGGAATAAAACGCGATGTTCTTCTTCTGCCCGTTCAACTGGTACGTTATCAGGCCCGTATCGGGCTGGTGTTCGCCGTTACCCACGCCATTCTTGGTGGGACTCCGCGTCGCCCAATTGATCGGCGGTATCTCCTTGCAGACGATGCCAAGGACGTCGCAATCCACGCAAGTCTCGAACTGCACCGTGCCCGGCGGCAGGTACTTCATGCGGATCGCGCTCTGTCTGTTGTTTGAGAAGGTGCTGCTCTGGTCTTGGATCACGGTGAACTCGAACTCGTCGCCGGCCTGAATCTCGCGTTCCGAGTCTAGGATCTCGTTGAAGTGGAAGAAGAGTCTGGGCTCGCGATCCACGCAACGCAGAAAACCGAAGCCCTCCTTCAGGCTGACGACGACGCCCTGCTCGCGCTTCTCGCCCGACACCAGGAAGCTCTCGTCGAGGAGGGAGATGTGTGTGGCACGATTTAAACCATCCCGTCTGTCTGTGGCGATTCGGAACTGTACCCAATCGCCGTGGCGCAAGGTAAAGTCGCCCTTTTGGTCTTTGTCTCCAAACGAAATTTCCACCTAAAAAAAAAAGTTGAGTTAACTTCGAAGAGTAACAAACATTGCGTTACCTACTTCGGAGTGGTCCGGAGCCCTATACCTGATCCTGCCCGGCAGAGGATCGGATTGGTGCCGAGCGTTCGGTCCCCTATCCAGCGGCTTCAATACCTGACCTTTGATCACCTCGGGCTTCAGATCTTCGAATATCACGGTGCCGGGCGGCAATCGAATTATGTTACACGCAACTTCTTTGCCCTGAAAACGAAGAATGTTAGGCGGATATGATATGGAGCTCGACGTACTTACGTTACGAGTCTGAATGATGAACTCTACGTCGTCCCCAAGTCTTAATTCTTCTTTGGTTTTGGCTTCGGAGAAGTGAAAGAAGATCTCCTTGACTATGTCGGCGCGCTCTATGAAGCCGAAGCTTTCCTTCATGGAACACACCACGCCCTGGTACTTGACGGGGTGCGCGGCGTTCTCCAAGCGCACGTGGCATGCCCCCAAGTTACCCCTAAACGATACGGTGTAACATTTTTGTAAAACTACAACAATGTTTCACTTACCTATTGTTGGTGGCTATCTGGAAGCTGACCTTGTCCCCAGCGCTCAACGTGACGTTGCCCTCGACGTCGTCCTTGGTGTACGGCAGGAAGAAACACTCGCCGCGGTTCTCGTAACTAATGCGACCGGTGGTGTCGCCCGCCGATCCCTCGCCCCTCACCTCGGTCGTCACGGTGCCGGTGACGCGTTCCTCGCTCATCACCACCTCGGGCGCGATCTTGGTGACGGCGCTAGCGATCGGTTTGCCGGTGCGTCGGTCGTAAGTCATCTCGAACTCGACAGGATCGCCGATCTTCAGGTGGTCGCGATTCCCGCTGAACTGCGAGAAGTGGAAGAAGAGACGAGCCTGCCGCTCGCAGCACTGGATGAATCCGTACGAGTGCTGCCGAGAAAAAAATTATCGTAATTCTCTAATCCGAAGTGTCCCGTACTAAGAAAACAAGGAAACTCACCAGTAATTTCTCGATTATACCAGTCTCCCGAGTACCAAGATTAGTGGAGTTGGAATCGCTGTAGCTGGAATTGTTGCCGTTGGACTGAGAGGTCGAGAATATGTTTGTGTTGTTGTCTCCGGAGCTGTTGAAGACGCTGTTCGAGTCTAACGAGAAGGTACCTTGGGAAAATGAAAGAAATATAGAAAAACAAAAAACTTTCTGAGTAAATTATGGAAGCTAGTTGGTGTATAAGAGGCAATAGTGTTGAATATATGTACCAATGGAAAAACGACCCGCGCCTCCCGCCTGTGTGGCGCTGGACGAGCCGTAGATACCGTTGTTGGAGTAGGGAGCTCCCGAGGATGAGGGCTGCTTGTCCTGCAGCAGAGGAAAGTCCTGTCCGAACCGCGACGACGACGTTGAACGGTTGAAATTGAATACTTGCGATGATTTACCTGTGACAAATTGTAAATTATCCAAGTGATATCTAAAGTAGAACGTTCCAGGTTACATATTTAGTTTTGAAGCTGAAGATCTTCAATACTTCTTATAGAAATTATTTACATTGTTTCTTTTAAATTTCTTCACAGAAGCTTAATTACTTCAACAAACGAATTACATCGATCCGTTGCGCGGAGACTTTGAAAGCCTAGCTCTCCGGAACGTGTGAAATTTCTATATTTTTGTTTATACACACTCTCTCAACGTCGAAGTACCTTCTCAAAAAGGATATTAGTAAATGTCAGCTTGCGCAGAAGCGCCGTGAGATATAAACGTGTGTTTTTACGTCCGTCTCCGAGCGACCCCACGCGACGACTGATGTAAGTAAAAATGTTTGGATCAACTTTTTTACTTTTGTAATTATTCTTGTTGTACTGTGTAAATACTGATATTTTCTTTTTGTTTCAGAGTTCCAAAATATATAAGCTCACCTATAGAAATGGACCAACATCAACAGCAACGCATTTTGGCCTGAATAGGAGAAAGTCATGATGATGAAATGGTGGGTGGTTTGAAAGACGATGATAACGAAGCGTGTTTGGATGAAGTTAGTGACCATAACAGGGACTCGGAACAAGAATGTGAGGATAATAACCATCTTATGAACAGTCAAGTTCGAGTGACGAAGACAAAAACATTCCTTTTATGAATTTTTACACGGAAAATTTTTTATTGTCAAAAGAAAGGACAGAACCGGTTATAAAATTACTTGTAAATAGACTCCATTTTTGCAGAGTGTGAGAACAAGAAGACATAATATTGTCACTGAACAACCAGGTCCGCAAGGTTTAGCGCGTAAGGTCAGAAATCCTATCGAGTCCTGGTCTCTTTTTTTGACTAATGCCATGTTGCTTAGTATTGTTGAATGCACTAATACAAAGATAACTTCTATGCAGATCAACTATGAGAGAGACCGAGACTGAACTGTTGAATATGAACGAACTCAAAGCTTTGAGTTGAAAAACGTTGCGTACATTGTCCTAGAAGAACAAATAGAAAATTTAAGACCGTCTGTAACAAATGTCCGGAACATACCAATTATGTTCAGTGCTGGACACTTTGCGGTGGGTTGTGCCGACAACCTCGTCCTCCTTGTTCGTGGGAAAAACGTCAGCACCTTATGTGAAGTTGCGCAGAACGCTGTGCGAATGATTGAACAATGGTGCAGAGAGAACGACTTGTCTGTAAATCCTAACAAAACAGAATGAATGATTATATTCACTCGAAAAATGAAATTACCGCCCTTCAAGGCACCCATTATTTTCAACGAGGAACTAACACTAGTGAAACAAGTGAAATACCTAGGTGTGATGCTTGATGCCAAACTAAATTGGGACAATCACATCAAAAGACAGGCGCAAAGAGCCCAAAACACATTCTGGGCGTGCCGGAAACTATTCGTCCCCAGATGGGGACTTAAACCAAAGATAATATACTGGGTATACAACAGTAATAAGACCGCTCCTGACCTATGCCGCCATCGTATGGTGGCCTGCACTGGAAAAAGAATAAAACGGAACAAGATCCAAAGGCAAGCATGTCTGACAGTTACGGGAGCTTTGAGATCCACACCCACGGACTCCATGGAGTGTCTTCTGATCATCCCTCCACTACATATAGTGGTGGAGGTGGCCATGAGGGCCTCTTTGAGACTGTGGGAGGGAGGTATGTGGAGGGACAGAAATCCAATCTCTGGACACTCCGCATCCCTGAACAAAACCAGAGAAGTCTGATCTGACCTTCTCACAAGAGGAGATCAAATTACTTTGACGAACCCTACAAAGTAGTTATTTCACCAAAAGAAATTTGGACCACACCCCAAGTCCTACTCACACTACAGGGCCCCACCTGGTTTACGGATGGGTCCAAAACCGGGACGGGTACAGGCATGGACGTTCACGGCCCTAGGGCAAACATTATGATTGCGCTGGGAGACGTCACCGTAACACACGCAGAAATATTTGCTATTCTCCGGTGCGTACAGGAAAACCTACATAGGAACTATACAGACGCATACATCTACATATGTTCTGATAGCCAAAACAGCCTTAGATATCTTAAAGATATGAAGGTTACATCCAAACTGGTTGATGAATACTGAACAACTCAGTGCTACAAACAGAGTCATTCTAATTTGGTGCCCAGCCCATCAGGGAATCAAAGGAAACGAGATAGCAGACAGCCTCGCTAAAAAAGCAACAGCTGTCAGGCCAATGAGACCAGAACAAATTTTGACCATCCCATGGACCCATGTGCTCTCTTTCTTTCAAAACTGGACCACCACCGAGGCCCAAAATTACCGAGCAAACATCTGACTGAGGCAGTCAAAAAGGCTCATACAAGAAGAGGATACATGAGCTACTGTCTCTCGAAAAAAAGTCTGTTGGAATGGTAGTGAGCCTATTGACGGGACACTAACTCAACAAACATCTACACGTCATGAAACTATCGGAAACCACACACAATGTCGTGGTTGCCTAGAAAATGACGAAACAATGGAACACATACTCTTCGAATGTCCCGCCCATAAGGAAACCAGACTGAACTAAAACACCCAGCGCCCGGATGATCCAGGAGGCCCTCTACAACAGTCTTGCAAGCTTCATCAGGAAGTTTTTGCAAGACAAATAACAACGCAACAAAACACGGCAAGCACAATGGGCCAAACGGCCTGAGTGCTGCCCATATGGGCGCCGTGCAGGAAGAAGAAGATCGCATTATGAAGATGTAACTTTGTTACATTCTGTAATGCCTCAATAACTTTAACAGAGTATTATCATATAGAATGTGATAGCTCATGTAATCATTGCTGTATAAAATCCAATGAATATAAAGTAATAATGTTCGAAAACCAAATCAAACAACTTTAGGATTCCCGATTTTGAAATAAAAAAAATCTTAGTGTATATAATTCTTGATTCTTTATACCCAAGCATCAGTTACTTTAATAAGCAAACCACATCAAAACTTTATTAATTAATTCTCTATTGGAAAATAAGTGGAATATATGGAACGAACAAATACCATGAAGAAAGATAGAAATCACTAAATACCAGTCAGTTCTCTTCACCTCTACTAGTTAAGCCTCCCACCAAAAGTATTTGTCCAATGTTGAAGTAACAGTCTCCTACCTGCAAGGATGTTCCACCAATAACAAAACACTATGCTTTAAGCCCCTCCCATGACCAAAAAATTACTATACAACCAGTTGAAACTAATGAAATTGCCAGAAATATTGCAATCTTTCACTGTTTAAAACAGCATTGAAAGGACCCCAAAGAAAATCTTAATACAATTAATCTTCTAAATGAAAAAATGAAACCTTATTTCATTTCCTTGAAATTATGTTCTAAATTAAAACTGCATGTTTTTCATATACAAAAATAGCATAAAATATATTTAAAACTGTCCTGAGACGGTCAAAAAGGGATAAAAGCAGTAATAACGATGGAACTTACCAGTGTTCCCCATGGATTTCAAGTCCATAATGGCAGAGTCCTGATTCATGGTGTCGGGCGGCTGGAAGGTCTTCCACTGAGGATTGCCGGACATGTCTTTTATTTCGTCTCTTCCTTAATGATTAAATACGATGATTTCTTCTTCTGACTCTTCTTCTTCCTTACTAGTCGTTTCCTTAAGTGTATCGAATATCACAGAATGGTTTTCGTCGGTATCAAATTGTACACCCAAAAGTCTATATGGCAGCCGGTTCACCGAACTTCGACAAAACGAAAGCTCGTCCCACAATCAATTCACAATATATCTGAATCGTTTCTCCAAATGGTCAACAACTTACTTCACATGTATATAGAATAATAAAAACAAACCAATAAATAAAAAAATTACAATTCACAGTCACTCAAAATTTGAAATGTAACAGAAAATTAAATAAAAATCCTCAGATGTCTTCAATGCGTGCTGGGTGCGTTTTGTGCTGTTTTTCTCATAATTTGACAAGGCCAGTAGTTTCGCAGGTTTACTTTCAATTTTCTATACTAAAATTGGGTTTTTCTTAGTTACACAAGCTAGAAAAAAAACAACATTATTAGTACAAAGATATGTTACATTTCTAACATTCGTACCCCTATTTCTTATAAGAACAAATTTGAAGTTTTTAACGCATAGCTGAAACGAAAAAACTGAACACTATGAAGTAAAGAAAATCAAATGAAATACCTCTAATATTCGTAGTGGAATTTTCCTGAATAATCTGATGATTTCATTATTTTTACGAAATTCGAACTTGCAAAAAAACTACCAGAAAAACTGATAAAATCCTCTAATTAGATTTCCGTTCGAACTTTACAACAGTTCATAACAAAGCTATATCACAAACTCTCATTAATACCACACATCTGGCCAAAACCAAACAGAATTGGAAAAAAAATTGGTTCAAAATAAATTTGAATATATTATTTCATATATTTCACTCATTAAACAAAGCTATATATTCAAAGTAGTAGAGACGTATTTAGTTTTTACAACGGTCAATTTATTGATTTCTTCTCAAATTCCGACAACCAAGAAAAAACGCTTCATTAATGCAAAACACAACGATTAACAATCGAAACCTTACGAAAATGTCGAAATACTATAGTTTTTCGCTGTAAATTAAATACGAAATGCGTAAATTGCTGAACACAATTCTTGTAAGGGGTGCAAATGTCAGAGATGTTCTAGCGCGTAATATACGCACGCTGCGGTATTATTTCGTGAATTAACTATTTCCTACAATAGTAAATTGAACGTTTACGTACATTTTTTGAAAGTTTCGCATTCAATTGATTGTTTTTTGTACAAAATTTCAACTCACCACGACACAGCAACGCACTGACGACATGCCGCCATGTTGAATGTCAACATGCTCTAGAAAAACAAACTACAAATTATTGAAGCGATGTTGTCAAGTCTACTATAAATTTAAAATAACAAAAATTTAAAGCTATTTAAATTTTTTATTATATTTAATATTTTCTGTAAATTAATATTCATTTAGCTTGTACAATATTATTTATTTTTTCAAATAACTTTTGCTACATTTTAATACAATAAACAAAAATTATTCTAATATAGTAAAGAGATTATAGAAATTCGACAACACTGACTCATCTGCGATGAAGTTAGCCAAGAAAAAATTTGAAGAAACTAAAATCACTAAGTGAAGAAATTTTTAATTTCAATTTTGTAAATACGGCGCGAATTTTATCCAAGTATCGTTACAAACTTAAATAATTGTTTAAAAACTGTTTCAATTTTCTTTGATGTTGAAAATATTGATACAGTAATATTCGAGCGGTTTGGTGAGAAACTAATTTCCACTAGTTTTTCGCCTACATAAAAAATAACCTACTTCCTGTTGAGATTGTCATCATTATTTTTATATTTTTTATATATTTTTGGATTATTTATGGATATTTTGCGTAGAAATGGAAGCCATATTCCACGAAAAGGTAACTATAGGGATTAGGATGGATAAAATAAGTAATGGAAATTATATTTCAGCAAGAAGGTTCGTTATGTGCTCAACATTGTTTGAATTCTCTTCTTCAAGGAGCTTATTTTACACCAGTTGACTTGAGCACATTAGCAGATAAATTAGACGAAGAAGAAAGGAAACGAATGGCAGAATGTGGTGAAAACAGTGAAGAGTACCAAAAATTTCTAAGTCAACCTTCGGGTAACATGGATGACAGTGGTTATTTCTCAGTGCAAGTGATAAGCAGTGCCCTTCAAGTTTGGGGACTAGAATTAGTGCCTTATTCCAGTACAGACGGAAGAGTTAAAGGTGCGCTCACAGAACCACATAAAATGAATGCGTTCATCTGTAACTATAGGGATCATTGGTTGACGATAAGAAAAATAGGGATCCAATGGTTTAACTTGAATTCCTTACTCACCAAACCGCAATTAATATCCGACACTTACTTGTCACTCTTCTTAGCTCAACTCAAAAATGAAGGGTACTCGATCTTTGTCGTTTTCGGTGAACTGCCTGATTCCACTGCCGACCAAATCTTAAAACGGACACCTGTTGTACCCACTCCTCAACCTAGAATACCTGTGAGTAACTCAGATAGCGATCCACAAATTCAGCAAGCCATAAGTCTAAGTTTAGCAGACGAGTCGCCGACTGCATTATTGAGATTGAATTCTGAGGAAGATCCGGAACTTCAAGAAGCTTTGAGGTTAAGTTTGATGCAAAATGAGGAGGATGATGAGGAAACGTTGCTGCAGAAAGCTATTAATATGAGTCTGCAATGGTAGAAAGCATTTTACTTGTCGATTCATTCAGTATTTATCGGGAGAACTCTTGTTCGCTCCAGTGATTTTTAACCTGTTGTTTTATTAAAGTTATCTCAATCTTGTGTGCCTAAATGATCCCCTTAACTGTTATCTGGTATGTGTTAATTGTTTTTCTACATATTTCTTATGTTTATTAATTGAAAGAAAATTTATTTTACTAGTCCAAATAACTGATTTTCTCGATATCCAATTTGTTAAAAAAGATCACTTATTTTCATTTCGCTTCTTCAAATTTGTTTGTTGTAGTTTTTCAATGATATTTCTATTTCATTAATTATTTTGATGTTTTATGTTTTATTTGTTTGACTAACAACTTTTGTTGTAAAAGACCTTTATTGTTATTCTTTGAGGAAAATATACTTATTTATTCTACAGAAATGTTTTTGTTTAATGCTGAACAACCTAAACCTTACTTAAATATAAATCACTTGTGTTTAATCAAATTAAGAACATGAATATTAAAAATTAGAAAATTATTACAAATCTTGAGTACTTCACATAAAAATTTATCGATTTTAATCTTATTTGTCTAAACTTTCATAATCTAAAGTGTGATCGATAATCTCGACCACTAGGAATAGCACCTTGCAACCTCATTCGTCTCACTGCTTCCCGAAGATGTTTAGGTTGCAACGGACCACTTTCATTTTGTTCTTCCATAACATCTAAAGCTAAATATTATAATTACACAGTGAAATACATGATTTTTATATACAAACCTTCTTCAACAACCTCTCCAACGAATACTTTAGCAATACCAGCCATAGCAATCACAACATTTTGTGAAACAGAGCAACCTGTTATAGTTTGCATTAATCTCTTTATCGCTGCTTTAGGAAATGCAGACCTTCGATACATTTCATATCTGTCCAACTGGTCTTCAGTGAAATTTGAAACTAAAACTCTGATATAAGTGAGACAATTATGAAAGACATTCAGATATAAACTTACTGCATCTTTTCTCTTTCCTCTTCTTCCATCTCCTTTTTACTTTTAATGACTTTTTTCTTAGGTGGTTGCGTATATTGAGAAACTTCAGGAAGTATGAAATCTGTGCCAAGATCAATGGTTTCCTCTTTTATTCTTAAAGAATCACTGAATGATAAATCGTGCTCTTCCATATCCTGTTTCATACTGTCTTCATATTCCATACTGATGTCCCTAGAATGTTCTTCTTCAGATTCAGAATTGCCCCCGCTGAGATCATATTTTAATTGTTCTAAAGCTCTTATATTATTCGCATCAGGTTTATCTAGTATATCATCCATTTTTTGAACCTTATAATAATAGGCAAATAGTGAAAGGGAAATATGAAAAGAATTTTATTTACAGAGTAACTGCGCCATCTGGATATATTATTCGAAGGGTTATGTTCAACTTCATTGCAATATTAAGAATATAAGAGAATTAATCGAATTTATGTTAATAGATATGAATTTTGATGGATTAATTATATTGGTTCAAGTTTATATTCTTAATAATTCCTAAATCTTTCGTATTATTATTTTTGAAATTGATATCTGACTGAAGTTAGCTACTAGACGATGTGACATATGTTCGTACCAATATGTCATTTGTCATTTAGTTGCCCTAGAATTCGATTTCGTATCGTGCGCCAGCATCGAAATTCAGTCAATATATCACGTTTGGGCAGTCTTTGACAACATAATTCCATTTATAATTTAAAAGATCAGACTAATATCCTAGAATCATGCTAAATTTCGAACGTATTTGAGCCGCATATTAATTGTTAATTCATCACTGTTGGTGTTCGAGATAAAATTGAAGAAAAAAGTGCATTTCGACGTACGCAGAAGAACGGTATCGTCAATTTACGATCAGATCGGTTACTTTGTTTACATCGTGCTATATTCTTTTGATTTTCACCGAAAATTTCAATGTGTGATGCTGTGATTTCGTGTTGAACATCAACTTGGGTTCTACCTCTAACGTAAGTATCCAAGTTGGCTTTGTGCCCTGAATTTCTGTTTATTAGATCATTGTTCGATACGGAGAACCATCTTTCATGGATAAATAGCTTACTTGATCACAAATTCGTCGAGTTAGTGAAATATTACTGAAGTGTTTCAAGAATTATTGTTAGATTAATCAGTGAAAGAGAATGAACAAAGCTTTCGTTAATACATGCAGTTTATTAGTCTCAATATGATCATGAATCATTTTGAGTGCACTGCCCTGTTCATCCCACCATCGTGAACAGATTTACATTTCGTGAAATAATGACATTTGCTTCGGAAATTTGCATAAAAAATCGTACTTGAATGAAAATTGTTGGTAGCCATTCGTTAATTCCCACAGATAATTGGAAAATACCATATTTGATCGTTATTTGGGGAAATTCTATTCAGATAATGAATAATTTCAATATTTAGAGGTTAATGGATATTTGATTTTGATGTGTTGATTTATACAAAGGCTTATATAGTAGTCATGTAAGATAAAGTTATGAGTTTCAGTTGTTTTTGTAACTACCGTCTTTTCAGGTAGGTGTCTTGCCATAGGTGCCCTGAGGGTCTGTTAGCCCTTGGAGTCGTTGAATGGGGCTTGTCTCGCCCCCGATTTCTTGCACTGGCTCCTACCTCAACCACCACCATTACCCCGTTAAATCCAGAAGGTAAGTTTTTCACTGTTTTTTAATTTGATTGTACTTTATATGTATACCCTGCGATTTAGGTTCACCAACTATTTTATTCAGGTCGTTTCAATTTCGCGCCGCATAAAACATCAAATTAATTTTTTCCGATTCGTTCTAACCTCACTTTAATTTCCTATTGCTGCAAATGAAATTATAGTTAACCAACAAGTTGGGTAATAAATAATTCAGTTCCTATTAATTATGATTGATAAGTTGTACGATTACCTGTAATAACTTCGTATCGTATTACGAGGAAAAAAAATTAATTTGCTACGATGTAGGTCGCGTTTTTGTACGGGGTCCGATCGACAAAGAAAATGATGAAAGTTTCTTTGGAATAAATTAACTTATTTATTTCCTGTATAGTTTTGTATAATATCATTTTTGGAATAGACATTTAACTGAACTTAGCTACAAGACGATGTATAATACTGGGTGATTGTTTTGAGAGGATCATTAGAATATTTTGACTTCAAATTATCTTATTAGGATTTTATTGGGATCGTGCAATGTTGAATACTTTATATCTGTATGGTTCACTTCGGATAAGATCATGTGAATGTGGTCCCTATTTTTATAAGAGAACTTTAAGAATTAATAGAGCTTGATATTCTAAGACAATTTCGTTTTCGTGATACAGAGTACTCAAGTTTTTGAGATCATACAAGATCAAATACCTATACGATTCACTTTGGATTAGAGTATATGCATTCTGTACCGAAATTGGTCAGTGAAACATAAAATATTTATTTTATAACTTCAGATAAATATGTTGATGGCTGACTAGAGTGAGCCAAATTTTCCATATCTCGGCCGTTGTTGAAAGCAGATGTTTTTGATAAAGTCGATTCACCGTAAGCCTTCTGTAACATTTTCAGCGATTCTGCCGGGAAATTTCATATGCTTTATAAATACAAGTGCTTTGTTCATTATTTTCATTTATTGTGAAAGTCGTTAAACTCACTTGTGAGCACTGCAAAAAAACGAAATGACCAATCGCGTTCAAACTCCTCATTAGTATAGAAAACTGTTGTGCCAACTTAGCAACAAAAATTTTGACAAACGTTTCAAGCAGATTTTTCAAAAAATTAATTCCCGGTACTTTAAACGTCAATTTAATAGCAAATACTTCGCTATTGGAGATACAGGTTTTCAAGTTTCGAGAAAAATTCCTTTAAGTTAATATTTTTTACAATTTTCGAGATGTTGAACTCAAATTTGAAATGTAGGTCACTTCTTTAGTTCCAGAAGATTCAGTATTCGTTATTGTTATAAAAGGTGAATTTTTCTTGGATCATCTACCCGAATATTTGGGAATTACTTCACGGGGTGTCTCCAATGACGTAAGTTAATTGTTAAATCTATTCAGAAACTTTTATATCTCTTATATTTTCATCGTGATAGTCACAGGGTTCAAGAAAACAATACGTTTGCCCCGAAATCGCACGTCCCAGTAGAACGCGCAAATTGCCACGAATTATACCCATGACTCGTGCGTCTTTTTACTCGTCTGCTTAACGAGCGGAAACGTCGGAAAAATGCAACTTCCGCCCCATTATCTAGTCCGCGAACCAAACTCGAAAATTAGTTTTTTCGCACGAAAAGATTGACATTTGTAACGGTATTCGTTATTACGACGATAACGTTCCGGAGAAGAACGCGCGACATTAAACCAACGAGGTTCGGGGACAGTTATAATTGTCCTTTAATTATCGTCGAAATCGTTCTGAGTCGCCTATTCGGTTAATACGACTCGTTTTCGGTCGATTAAAAGAACATTTGACGACGTCTTGCGTGTCTGCGATCTGCACAGTCTAGGCCGATATGGCTGCATTGTAATAGATGGCGCCGTACGTAAGCGTATGCTCGATTCGGTAGTATTTGTTTCGATGTATGACTGAATGTAAGAATTTCTGACTGCATCAAGATTGAAGGGTCAAAATTTAGGCCATTCTAGAAGGTAATCTCTCTGCAGTTTGATATAATATATGTGCTATGAGTAATGAAGGGGTTTCTTGTTGCAAATTTCATAAAAATTTCTTTTATTAGGAATTGTTTCTGAAATAGGATGAAAGAATCTTAACGAGAGCACGGACGGGATCCCTGGGCCTTAGGGTCAAAAGTGATTCGATACGGGGCAACTTTGTGCACGCGGACATTACGGGAGAATCGTGCGAATTAAGTCGGTCGTGTTTCGGGTTAATTGATATCCAATTACGTCTCGCTCTCGATATAATCGCGATCTGACGTAACGGCCTAGAAGTTTCGACGTAATTGCCGTTCTCGTTAACGTCGGTCGTGGTAAAATGCCCGAGTTTTTCGCGTCGCTGGGAAAGCTTGTATGTTTCCTTTGCATTGTTTCGACAATTTTAAATCCTCCGTCCAATTCAGGAGTTACTTTTCGACATGGTTAGGGCTTTTGCCTAATTCGATGGTGTCCAGCCAGGTTTTTATAAAGGATGATTTGATGAACCTCAGAATCGTTGCAAATTCTCAATGATGGAGTTTCAATGCGATCGTAAATGTTTTAACGACACCTATGGCGAAGGTGCGTGTGGGTGTTCTTCATTTTCATAATGAAACGTTTCAAGGTCCGACTAAATTAATTTATAGGAACAATTAAGTTCTAAAAATAAGACAATCAATTACTACCGATCGGCCAATGGGTTAATTGATAGTTCGCAACGGGCGCAGAAGGTAATTCGACTTTAATTTCCTCGTTTTCATCACTTTACGGGCGCCCATTCTAATTTAACTGAATTGGTGGAAAATTCAGGTTATGCCAATGAGATAATCTCTTGTAAGAGATTTTTTTAATCCAATAGTTGTCAAGCTTTTCAAAGTGTTGAACTAATAATTTTGGAATAAATAGAAAAAATTTCTATAATTCATAAAAATTATGTTATGAACTACCAAAATTGTCAGATCGGGATCGATGTTTCTTCAAATTTCTATATTTTTGTAGTTATGAAGCACAAGTACAATACGTCTGTCGGACGAATCATAAAATGTTCGTTCTTCACGTCTGTCCTTCCGAAATAGTGGAGAATAATCGAAATCAACAATTCCATTGTCGTGTACCTGAGAAAATAGGGTTCATCGTCTTTGTCCGAACTAGCAAGCTCATTTGTACAAATGTGAGGCAGGTATTCGCCTTTGATTTCACATGAATGCGTTCGGGATGGGTACGGATGACGCAATTCCCTTTTAACGTTGTTACTATTACCGAATTCTTTTCGACTGGCACGAAAATAGCGGGCTTTTCCTTTGAACGATGTATAAAAACGCGCGCCAACAATAACAGAAGAAGAGGTCGATGTTGGACCCAGCTACTTGTTCATTTGAAAATTTCAACTAAAATAAAAACTATCAGATATTATATGACTATATATATATATATATATATATATATATATATATATATATATATACCAGCAGAAAAAACAGATCATGCCCGTTCCTTAATCAGGCATCTAAACTCACATCATGCCTTCTACGATTGCTCCTAAAGTGTGAGCACAGGAAATGTAACAGGGGAACCATACTAGCTTGCGTATGATTCAGTAAACGAGTGAAAAAACCTGTGGAAAAAACTCGTTTCCCTGTCGCTGCTGCACTAGCAGTAACTTGTCTGTTAATGTTGTGTTAGTGTCGTGTGTACAAAAAGAGTACCAAAATTTTTCTGCTTAGCAGCTTCATCCTCTCATTCTCATCTTGCACTCCATGATTTACAGCACTTCTTCGCGAAGACAAGGGTGAAAAGGAAGGGGGATTGGGACGGAAAAAATCTGTAACAATGGAAGAAGAAAACCAGCAGAAAAATATTTCATCAAAACATGCCTAAGTCTTATATGTTTAAACTCACTTGAATCTAAGAACTGAACTAATGCTTCTCTGTTTTTCAATATTCTCATATACCTTTTGAGAATAAAGTCCTACATGGGTGTAACCCTTGCCTTATCAACATACACCATGAGAAAAAAAAACACTAAGAGGGGGCAGTCGTAGCCTTATATAAGAACTGAACAAATGCTCCGCTGTTTTTCAACAGGGAACATCTCGTACAGCATACGAGGAAGTAGCCCATAATCACCTCAAGATTCAAAAATTAATCTCTTAAATAGACTTAAGGTTCTCTACCCAGTTAATGAAATTATCTGAAACTGAATGAATTTCTCGAAAACCACCCGTGAAATAGTGAATAGGACAATCGAGGACTAAATGTCTTATAGTTTCTTCAGCTGCGTCACATTCACATGCCGGACTTTCTACAGTATTCCATTTGAACAACATACTTTTATTACGACCATGTCCTGTTCTGAGACGATTTAATGTACACCAATTTTTCCTACTTATATCGAAACCTGCAACCCTTTTGGAAGGATCCTCTATGAGAACTTTATTGAAAACATCAAGTTCCTTCCATTCAGTTTTCCAAAGATCAACAGCTTTCACCCGTGTACGCAAAAAGTCAATCGACCTAATAGGTTTCCTAGATTTCAATCTCAGGTTAGGTGGATTTTAAAGATCGTGTATTATCGGAAAAACTTCTGGAAATGAGTGATACTTATCCTAAGACGATTCAAGAGCTAATTTCCTGCGAATATGGGAAGGAACTATATAACAAATAACCGGAAGCCATGGAGTAGCAGTTGAACTGATACATCCACTTATAACTCTCATAGAACAGTTCAACTGAGAATCAAACTTATTAACATGAGCACTATTCGACCACACCTGACAGCAATATTCTGCTGCTGAATATACTAAAGCTAAAGCAGTAGTTCGCAAAGTAGAGACTCCGGCGCCCCAATTAGATCCAGCTAGTTTATGTGGTATATTGTTTCTTGTTTTCAACTTCTGAAATAATTTATCAATATAAAATTTGAAAGTTAAAGAACGATCGAGCTTTACACCAAAATATGTTGGAGTGAAATTATGAGTTAATAGTGATTGATTGAAGAACACTCTTAGTTGCCTATCCTTCTCATGATTATTCAGATGAAAACAAGAAACCTCAGTTTTCGAAGGATTTGGACATAAACGCCATTTTTTTTTGAAGAAAATGTTCAGAATTTCTAAATCAGAAGTCAATGTTTGCTCAATTGTTTCGAACATATAGTGTCAAAAAACCAAAGCAATATCATCAGCATAAATAAACTTTGTAGAGGAAGTTTCAGGAATGTTAGACATATATAAATTGAAGAGAAGAGGTGCAAGAACAGATCCCTGAGGTAGGCCATCATTTAGATTGTAAAATCTACTGCTTTTCTCAACGATAAAAACTTAAAGTCTTCTATTAGATAACATATTTGCAATCAACTTCACAATTTTTCCACATTGAACTACTTCAAAGAGTTTATAAACTAAACTATCCTTCCAAACTCTGTCATATGCCGAAGAGAGATCTACAAATACAGCGCCTATTTTAATCCTGTCTCAATGAAAGTGGATAAACTTGATCAAAACGATTCCAATCTCCAATCTCCTTGAGAAGTGGACAGAGCTCTGTCAATGATTGGTTGTGACCTCTGATAAAGAAGTCTTTCTAAAATTTTGAACGAAACAGAAAGTAAGCTGATAGGTCGATAACTACTAGGAAGTTCTGGATTTTTCCCAGGTTTGAGAATGGCAATAACTTAAGCCTTTCTAAATTCAATGGGAATACTACCTGAGCTGAGAATGTCATTGTAAAAGGATAGTAACCACTTTTTAGCGTTATTGTCTAGATGTTTAAAGAATTTAGGGAAAATGCCATAAAATCCTGGAGCTTTACGAACTTTAGTAGATTTTATTGCAGATTTGAGCTCTTCTTCGTCAAAAGGATTCCATAAATCCTCAACCGTGATAGCATCCCTCCTCCTTTTATGTAAGATTCGTTTCATTCTATTCCTGTCATATTTACTAATCTTCACTCTTTTAGAGACATTTACAAGCCTAGATGCTACAGAATTGCCTAATTTTCTCAACAAATCCCAGGAACTTCTACTAGAATGACGAAAATTCATACCATTCATCAACTCATTCCATTTATTCTTTCTGCGATCATTCAAAGAACTGAGGAATGCATCGGCTTTCGAAAGCCTCTAGGAATATGTTTTTTAGCAGCATTTTTGACAACTCCTATAAACCGGAAATAATTTCTACCCAAGGGGGAACCCATCGCAAATCACTATCTGTGTACTTTTTGTTTACCCTCGTAAGTCGTTACTTAAAATGCATTTTCATCATCAATGTCGATTGTCATTCTGCGTTTGATAATCTAAAGCATATAAAAAGTTGAAGGTTATTCAATGATGAATTAGAGCATATTGCTCTAAGTGTAGTTCATACGGGTTCCCGATGGAAGTTTCCAATACAAATAAATATTTAGGGACGGAATTAATAAGCTTCATGAATTATTTTACATTGACAAATACTGTTTTGTCTATTGTGTTCCATACTTTTTACATTACCCTCGTATTCTTTTCAATCGCTCGCGAGAAATAATGTGGATTGGTTAGATTACGTTTGGAATTCACTCTATATTTTCATTTCAATGATAGTTACGGATAACTTGTACGTTTATGCGTATTTAGTATAATTTGATTTACCAAATAGATGTCCTTGTTGGAAGAACGACGGAATTGTTCCTCAGTACCTGTCAACGTAACCGTGGGCACCTAGCACGCTAGTGCGCATTCACGCCGTGTCCTCGGTGGAAACGAACCGACGATACCGCTATCCACCGCTCGCTCAGCTGTTGTCGTTGACGGTCAGTCGTGCTGCGATCGCGAACGTTCACGTAGTTTTGGTTTTCGCGACGACGAATAGCAACAGGTGACTACGGAGTTCAGTGGAAAATACGTGAAAGTCTGCGTGAGTGATGTGATCATTTGTGGATTTCCATGTCGCCCTACAGCCGGTACAGGCCGTTGCCCGGCTCCGGCGACGGGCTGTCGGTGTTGCAAACACCCCCGGCGTGCAAGCCGTCGCCCCAGGCCTCCGCATGTAGGTTCCTCAGGTGGATTTCCAAGCTGAGTCCTCAACCAGTCAACAAGCAGAGTGCTTTGGGTACGTTTTTCCTCGTTTGCGGTTTGGAATATGATTGGGAAATTCGCGATTAGGACTTCAAGGTCGTCGTTTAGGGTTCACTCGAAAGAATGAGTATTTTCATTGGATGAGACTTGGAAGACTGTGAACGTTAGTTATAAGTAGTAGATTGAAGTTGAAGGTAATAATCATCTTCAGGCATACTTAAATCGAACAACGTAGGAAAATCAGGTCGGAAAGGCGGCCAAACGATCAATTAAAACGGTCCACGAAAAACGTCTCGGGGAACAATGGCAGAGGAAACTGCTGATTCCGCGAATTGTGTCGAACGGTAAAAGGAGAAAAGTTCCCATTGTGCATTTTTTTTTTGTTATTTGCATTGAATGAAAAACGTTACGTAAACGAAAGGAGGAAGAACGAGGAGATTGCCAGTGAGTTTACCCGACTAACAGGTTTTAATGTGTGCTACAAAGTCAATGATAATATAGAGATGGAGATTAATATTAATGCTCGTTTTATGTAGGACTGTTTATTACATCTGAATACGTTGCGGGGATTCGATTCGGTGTTGATTCGTGATTGCAATTGAATTTTTCCTTTTCCTCTGGAATACACTGTTTTATAACGAAAATTTGCCGCTCCCTTTTTAAATTTCTGGAGGATGTTACTACGAAAACGACGAAAAAAACCATTTTTTATTCATTTGGTAAAAGTAAAGAATGAACGCAGTTTCCTAAGTCAGATCTTAATTATAAAAATATATCATTAATCATTACATCTACCCGTCTCATCATTGTAGAAAATTAGCGCTAGATTTTTTAAATCTTTAGTTGTCACATAAAAAATCTTCTGCTTCTAAAAATCACTTTCCCTTCTTCATAATGTTTTTTCTTTCGTACAATTATCAAGGATAGCAGCCTTATTTTTGTCTGCTGTTTTCAAAAATATTGACCGTCGTCCAATTAATTAATTGTTCAAATTTTTTCTTTGGTGACAGAATATATCGAAACTCGAATATACAGAGTGTCCCATTTTCCATGTTTTTGTTAGGTATGTGAAATACTGCAATAAGAAATTACTTCTCCATCTCTTTCTTCGTTTCTCGAAGAAACTTCATTGGTTTATATATATTATAATATTTTCATAGAATGTATACCATCCAGCTATAGATGATATACTGTGATGATTTGCCCTGGAATCTCTTCTAATCATAAAACTTACTTTTCCCTGAATACGATTGGGGAACCATTGTTATGGCTTGGCCTGCCCAATTACCTGACCTGAATTCGATGGAGTATTTTTGGAGTACATATCAGAGTTATACTACTGTGGGCAAAAACTTATCTTCAATTTGAACTTTATAGGTTAACCGCTTCAGACAAACTTTTTTGTTTTTATGGTGGTATCACTGCCTATGACATATGTACCAAATTTCATGTCAATTTTATGATTCGTTACCGAGTTGAACGAGTGTTTTGACGATTTTTGCAATGTTCAGAATTTTGTAGAAGACCTTGGGTGAATTAACAAAGAAATCAGCGAACGTATCGATCAAATTAAAGAGTTAATGTTCCAGAATCTTCTACTGACAGTCGGAGACTTTTGGCACACAAAATTCCATTTGTAATAAAATTTTTGCGACTTTCTTTGTTCAATATCTATTGTAAGAACTAACAAAATCGCGCACTGTAGACAGACTAAATGTCAAGTCGCGTTCAAAGTCCTCGTCAATATTGAAAACAGTGATGTCAACTTAGCGACAATCGTTTTAAGCAGATTTTTTAAATCAATTTCCGGTAATATATTGACACAATGTTCTTGAGGCACTTGTTTCGAATCCGGAAGAGACACGTCTGATTTTGTTTTTTTATACCTTCGATTGGTTCCGCAGAATTATCAGTTATAAGTAGTTGTGACACGCCTAAAAACAGACGACGTAGGATGAATTTCAAGTGCAAAGGCTTTAAGGATCTAGGAAAGAAGAAATTTCAGATTCAGAAAATCGGAAAATGCGGATAAATAGTAAAAATTACGACGCTCGTATACATCAGTTACAATTATTTTAGGGATAAAACGGTCCTAATGACCAGGTATGTTTGATCGCAGAAACGTTATGGGTCCCGAAAATATTCGAAATGCGAACGATAGAAAGTTACCGAGCGGCTTTTCGAAAGTAGACGAGATCGGACGATAAGCGAGCGGTTCCATTGGTAATGGTTTTTCGGGATTATAATCTCGTCCCTGACGTTTCGAAAGTCGAATTGAGTCGTAGCCAATGCAGGGCCGAACGAATTCCATTAAGAACGAAGGTCGCGCTGCCTCGATGGTATAACTATTTTACGATGGGCAAATATTTACCGATTCGTCAGCGGTGGGTAAACATCGTCTAATGTATAGTTAACGTTGACGTGGTAAAAATTATAGGAAAATTGTGTATTTCGAACGTTCGAGTTCATTTTCAGCGAACGGTTTGGGAAAATACGGGGGGGATGTAAGAAGTACCGTTACTATATAGGATACCTCGCCAGATCTGTATAGTAAAAATATCAGGAACTAAATATAAACATTCTGTCATTTCTGGTTCTACCTCTTGTAAATTCTCTTAGTTCAATAGTAAACTCCCATGATTTATCCTGAATTTACGATTTGTCGTTCAAGGTACTAGATGTGTAGATACAGAAATGAGACAAAGAGAGTTTTTATTCAAATATAATTACAATTCAATATTGTCTCCTTTAAATTAATTATCTTGGGAAGTCACCCAGCGTTGAAGACGGTCCTTCAAATCATCATAGTATTGCTGGAACTCGGATACTGGAACAGCCTTTAGCTGGTCGGTTACAGCTGTTTCGATAATCTCAAGTATCCCAAAGTGAGTTCTCTCGATGATTTTTCAATTCTTTTGGAGAGGAAAAATTTACAAGAACTAAAGTCTGGTGAATAGGAAGGCTGGGGTACCACAGGAAAGATTTTAGTAGCTAAAAAGTCCATTATTGAGATCGCAGTGTGACATGGCGATTTGATGCGATGTAACACAATTGTTTTTGATGTACACACGAAATCTTTCTATTATTTCTAAGTAAAAGTGTTGATCAACCTTGAGACGCAAACTTCTCGTGGACGATTCCGTGGCTCTCCATGCTCTGGCGTTTGATTTATACATCATATTGAAACCGATAATGAGACGCTTCAGAAAACGGGTATCATTTTCAATCGATCCTCAAATTCAAGTCTCCTTTCGTTTCTGAGATCCTTCCACGTCTTCTTTCCATTTCATTGGTGTAAATCTGATGAACAGAGGTGTAATTAAAATTCAACTACTCTGAAATCATTCTGCTACAATTGCACAAAATCCTGGTCTCTATTGACATTTTCATCGGTGTTTGCACTTCATGCTTCATCTTTATTCGACTATCTTCCTTATGAAAATGCTTTAAGCCTCCAAAAAACTTGGACCTTTGACTTTCTTCGTAGGCCTGCCGAAGATTCAGTTGCATTGGGTCCAATTTACAAGCAAAACCCAAAATTGATGCTACACATTTTTAGATCACACTTTTTCAAAGAAAACTACCGCGTTCAAATTCATACATCTAACGTTACTCAAAGCCTCACGTCTTACGCTTTGCCAGATCAGAATCGACGTTACCAGTTTCATTACTTTATTTACAAACCTCGTATTTCTAGCATATCATATCGAAAAGTATTCTAAAACAAGAGATCATTGATCAGGTTCTACAAATTTTTCAGTGACGATGAGAAGTATCAAAAAATGGTTTTCATTGTTTCTTGTTTTAAAAAAATTGAACTCTAAAGCTCTCAGAAAGTCTTTCGTTGTCTCCTCGTCAAAATGAAGCAATTTGGTAAACCCTGTACATCATAAAATACTTTTCATCACCGAGACGATATTCATTTCCTCAATCAACGTGAAAAATGTATCAAATCGAACAGAAAATGACTTGGATTCGTAATTTCCTCGGGAAAATTACGACGTTTGCCAATTTCTAGATTTCAAGATTCCGCTGCTAATTATTGTTGTAGACGTTTGGAACGTTCGCGATGTCGAAGACTTTCTGGGTGTAATTTTTAGAGCATGAACTTCCTCGTACTTTCGTATTTCCCAAGGTACTTGCGAGTACTTACATAATCGAGAACAATTCGATCAAATATCTTTGTTAACGTATTTTGAAGGGATATCTTGGATTATGCAAACTGCCGGTACAGATGTTACGATATACAATCTAATTGTCGATTTGAGTTATGGATGGTTAATCGACCTATTGTAGTACAGAACTTCATCATTTTTTTACGTCTGAGTCACGATATTAGTCTATAAATTAAAGTGGTCTGGGAAAATTTGTTAAGTAAGTGGCAAAGGTGTTTCGGAAATTAAACTAAGGGCATGCGAGAGTATATCATAAACTAATTTCTGGTCCTTTTTCATGACAGAATGTATTATAGTCCGGTTCTTACCCTCGTACTGCGTCATGCAAGTCGATATAAATAGTTGAAAAAAAACAACATTTCTGACTGTTTTAAGCTCGTCGCACGTGTCGAAACATGACATTCGTAATCGATCTTCTGGGAAATCTGGAAGTAATGGATCTGGGACAGAAAAAAACGTGACTTTGTGAAGTACCCAACTATTCGGTGTAAGATTACATCGAATGGTGTCTCTAATCGAATTCAATGTTACAATATTTGCCACTCTTTTTTACGTTCAATGAATCGTTAATTCTGTTGCGGTTTTCGCAAACGAAGATCGAATGACCTTGTTGCTTTGATCGGATAAATCTCGATATCTATGACAGAAATATAATAATATGAGGAATCAGAGTACTTTGGCTTATATTTTGTTGAATTTACGGGTTGCATATGGACTTGTGTGTGTGGGCTCTATGTTGTCTCTAACAAACATATGATGCAAATTGTTTGCTATGTTGTGAAATTGAATTAACCTATTTAATACCACAATTTTTTTTAATTGCATTATTAGTTTTTTTCACATTTTTAATATCTAAGAAGTAAAGTTGAAACATAAGTATGAAAAAAATTGCGGGTCCACTGGAATTTTAGAAGTCTAGCGGAAAACTCTTGTTTAAAAAAGATCTGCTAGGCGGACGAGTGATATATTTCAAAACAGTTTCGTTCTAAGCATAAAGTGACATCACATTTGATACATTAACATGCTTTAAAGTAACAAACTTCACACCGTATAACAAATCGGCTTCATCTTCACAAACCACTGTATGAATTATTCAAGCTTTGACGGCAACCACGTTGACCATATGTGTAAAAATAGACCACCAGCATTTTTTTTTCCGAATGGATATTCTGTAGTTGTTAACACTTTGAGCAGAAAATCGACAACCCCATGAAAATATTATATTTGGAAAAGAGAAGGGGCTTTTAATTTCTAATGGAGAAGAACAATTGTTACCACAAAAATTGATGAATAACTGCTGTTTTATATGTGGTAGTTTCTCGCAGAATGTCAATTTATTTCCCTCATTTTATTTTTCATGTACTCCAAGAAAAAACATCGTATCTTGTTGGCATATGTGCGGACTATCCGAAAAAAAGCATGTGTTGATAATTACTTGCCTACGAAAAAAGAAATTTGAAATATCGAAATTGTGTGTTAATTTCTTGGCACAGTGTACAACGAAAAATGTTCACTCGCGGTTGGAAGCGTCTAAAGCAGAAATAATAACTTGAAATAATGTCCGCCAGCTAAAGGTTAGACCGGAGTTTGAATCGCGATAGAAACAGGCGTTGCACAATTTTCACTTTCACCAGATCCACGTGTGCTGGTGCGAGAACAGGCAAAATGAATGTGCGTAACGAAAATCCTATAAGATTACATTGCACTCTCGGCTTGTGCAAAATTAAGGACACCCCAATTTTTCCCATCGAGAAGTTATAGTGGATACTATACGAATTACATTGGAAATCACTTTATTAGCCACCCTATCATCCGGATCTAGTTCCTAGTAACCATACCCACGCAATTCGTTTTTTGAAAACGAATATTTTTTCAAGGAATTAATCTGAGGATGTATATAAGAATTTTTGTTTTGTTCGACGTCCCACAACTTCTCGACTTATGTCCGTCGTCGTTTTCTAATTCTAATACGGAAGCGACAACGAACGCGTTATCGCCGATTACGAATAATTACGATTAGTTTGTAAACGTGGAAATTGAGCAAGAAGGCTGTGGTAACAACGGCAGAAACAACTGGGCCGGCCGTGGTCCCGCGTGAATCACGCCTGACTCATTATCGCAGTTGCGAGTCACGGAGCTGTACGTAGACTTTCGCGGCACAAAGAAAATCGAACAGTTGGAAAATTTTCACTATACTCCTGATTTCAGGTTTTGTCTATTTTGTTCGTTTTATTTTGTAAATTGATGATGAAAATTATTGAAATCTGGATTACATACATCTAGTTTTCAGTTTCTGTCAAATTAATTCGGAAAATTGTTTTACGTAGCGCCACTTGGTTGAGCAGTATACAGGGTGTGAATATTATATTTCATTCCTTATCATATTCAAATTCAAAAGGGAGAGAGCATTATATTCTGGATATTGGTAGTACCGAAATTATGTATTATGAAACTAAACCTTACTGACTATTTCCATCTCACTGTTCTAATTTAGAAGAGAGAGAACATTATATTCTACACGTTGGTAAAACTTCCGAAATATTAACCTCGAGGAAATCAGAGACTGAGCCGATGATATCGATTTTGACATGTTTATTTGACAGTCTACTGACTGAGCTTGAATATCTTTCGTAGGGACGGTAGGAGAGGTCGCTGGCCTGGCCCCCGTGTTTCCGGTTTTTTCCTCGTAAATCTTGGTCTCAAAAATCGTGCTAAATTCAAAAGTTAAGTAATAGAATGACAATTTCCCTTTGTGGACCTGATATCGAGATATGTAGGAATCGTTCAACACCCGAATCCTTTCTGCCGCTAATTCCGTATAAATAGGACGGATTTGACAGCTCGACGTTCGTTAATTTCTCTAATTTCCGGCTATCAGATTCTTGGAACGAAAAAAATAGAGTGAAATTTTCGCCGATTACCATTCGTTGGATCGAAGATTTTCTAGTTTTCCCGGGGTTTTACGAGATGAAATATTGTGACGCAACGTGCTAAATTTGAGACTTCTTCCTCGTCCCCTCTTCGAAACGATCGAACGTTATAGAAAAATTTGTATAGATATAAGAGTTCGACGAAATTAGCTCCTCCATTCGCGAAAATTCGGAGATCTTTTTCATTTTCGCTTTTTCGGGACTTTTTCTCGGAGTTTCCTCTCGCTCGATCGCCGAATTTTCCTTTATAATTTACTCTGTACTTGATAGAAGAAAACTTTAATTTTAAGCCGCTTTTGTTGCATGAAATAGTGTGTTTATTCGTTCTTGTGACGACAAGTCAGTAATTTCGCTTTAGTTTTAACCTCGCTAGTTTAGGTATTAAATAAAATAAATAAACAAGTGGAAAAGTGTCGGAAGTGCGTGCCCATAGTTTTCATTCACATAAAATATGGGAACGAATCTGATCAAAAACCCGGACTTTTACTTAAACCCCGCCTGGACGCTGCCCGGATGTCTTCCAAATTAGGAGAAATCCGAGGAAATCCGGACGGATGGCAGGCCTAGTTCATGAAAAGTTTTCGTCATAAAATGGGCTGAGAAATCACCTTGTGAAATCTTTCGCGCTTATTCATTTACACCCTGTATCATTTGGTGTCGTTTAATGTGGGAAGTCAATCTGGACTCGGGAAAGTGGACAAGGAAAGCGTTTCTCGAACAAGATAACCGTGAGAAACAAAACAGATACCCGTCTAGGCGATTATAATTACGTAGAAAGCTCCTTCGCACGCGTACATTTCTGAAAATATGAATTATGAATGTCGCCATAATTATTCCTCCCGCCGTAACGTCTAGAGAAAGTATAAGCTATATGCGACCCTGTGTGTGTGATTTTTCCGCTCTACGTGACGACGTTTTTACGAATCGAAATAAAGCCTTGTTTATTTATATTAATTTATCGATTCCCAGAAATAGCAACGTAAATATTTTGTCAGCTACCGATTTTTTTATCGTTTTAGAACACGTAGCCTCGAATCGGAATCTGCCTTGTCGACTGAGGAAATATAAATTGATTTTGTTTGTACGAGGTGCGACCAAAAGTGGGCGAGCTAACCCAAAAAGATTTAGACGTTCTTCCAGATCTTGCCTATATTATTGATTGGGAATTTTAAATTATGGATCGTAATGCTATGTTAAAAGCTCGACAAAGTCGAACAGAAACCGACAGAACATATTCTCGTTCGTATTCGATCACGACTAAGGTTTTGCATTTTATTACACATACGAATCGAACGAAACGAAGTCGTGGCATCCTGTAAAACATCTGGCAGATTGTAACAACCGCATTTCCTGGTTGTGCACTTAAAAAGTCCGCAAATACTCCACGCGGTAACGCATAAGAGCTCTCACGTCGTTAAGTAGGCCTATATCACGAATTAACCACATCTAATGCATTGCTAGCGTGCAATCGCGAATTCATCTCGATTACGGGCAACAAAAACGACGTCGTCCGTAAAATACACGTTTTCCGACTCAATCTGGAAGCTTTTTGCGTCGAATTAGTAGATTATACTAGACATGTAACGTTTCGTTATTCTAAATGTTTGAAAATGGGTGCTACTGGCAACTTGTGCTACTTTGTAACTTTATACATTTGTATATTTGAAATTATGCTTCAATTAGCATTCTATGAGAATATAATAAAGAGAATAACTCTTCGCGCAAATAATACTTGGTTGGTGCAAAATTAGACATTTTGATCGCTCTAAAATACATTGAAACTGATGCAAAAGTATACTTCTATGTATGTTGTATTATTGACATATGTCAATGCTACATTTTAAGCCTTATTTACACTGGTCATTAAGGCTCAGTCTGTCGTTTAAAAGTTTCGCCAGTTTTCAATAGATACATCTAATATTACATGACATCTAAGATTCAATGACCACAAGGCATTGTGATCAATTTCGTTCCACATTGCGATCCGTCTGTTCAAAACCTCATTCATGGTACCCTAGACATGTTTGATGAAATTAAGGTCCGGATTTCGTACAGGCCACTTCATTGTTTTTATTCTCAATTCTTGGGAAGATGTGATGAATTTGCAGTGGCTCCCCAAGATAATTCGGTGTGTGTTCACCCGGAAAGATGTTCGATGGAAGCGAGTTCCATAGCACGCTAGAGAGATTTTTCTGCAAGCCTAGTTTTTCTTTGGAATTGAATTGTTTCCGGGTCCAAGCCATTCAGAATTTCAGAGCATTTACTACGGCAGTATCTGTGAAAGAGAGAAAGATCAGCAACAGGTCGCCTTTAAGCGAGAGGTTCGATATTACGCGTGATCTCTGGGTGGTCCATGATGCGCTCTGCTCTCTTCTGAACATTATCCAATAGATGTAATGAATGTTCTCTGTTTAGCGGAAGCATATTCAGCAATGGCTGATACATGATCATGCCAGCAAACTCCAGTGTTGACTGTGATGCCGAGTAGATAGATAGAGGTTCTCCAGCAGTGACTTTTCTGGAGAATGTTGTTGATTGCGTCAGGTTCGCGTCAAAACTGACCAAGTTCACTCAGATACCTTATCCAAGTCTAAATTCAGTGATACTGTTGGTGTCTTTATCGGTGTGAATCCTCAGCAGTTATAGAACGATGACTAGAAAATGAGGACTCTACAGTTTTTAGTGGAGTGGAGCAAATCATTGATCTGCAGCAGATATAAAGTTGGCGAGAGTATTGATACTCCTGCATTAACCTCGTTACATCATCAAACACCTCCTCAATTAATCTACTGAAAAGAAAGTTACTAATCCAACCTTGCAATTTTTCGGAAAGTCCATATCAATTGATTCATCAATCTTATCGAAGGCTTTTGAAATAACAAAAGCAATGACTCTTGATTCGCCATATTTTTCAACTGTTCATTTTCACAATTGCGTAACATATGTAAGGAGGCATCAGTTTATCGTTTTCTACGTAAAGCATATTACCAAATAGTATGCCCTAAAACATATAGCTATAGTATGTAAAGTCAAGCTGTAGATTAGTCAGAACTTCTGAAGTACCCTGGTTAAAACAGCAATAAAATATCTGACATTGAAGAGATCATCCAGGTCACGGATAAAAATAATATACTTCTATAGAGTGAATCTAAACACAAAAGTAGAGTTTGTAAGATTGAAGAACCAGTATAGTTTTTCAATTGTTCATTAACAGTACCATACAACTTTAATCATTCCAAGAGTATTTGTGCCCACTGCTTGATACGACACAATACTATTATAATTATTGATCTGTATGATCACAAGTACAAAGAATTTTCTTGATGGTTCAAGAGACAAATTGTAACTGATGCTTTGAAAATCTGAGGGAGGACTGACAGATGTAGAAATAATTCGAGAAGGATGTTGAGAAATATTTCTATCTAGAATACAATCTCTTAATTAAGTAAATCGAAAAAAGTGTTCTACCTCATCATTGTCAGTGATTATTTTGCTGATTGCAATCTGGGATTGTTGAGTGTTTCCTTTTCTTGTTCACTGACACTAAACTTAGAAGGTTCCTTCAAATATTTTCGAAAGAAACTCTCTACCCTGTTTATTCCTGCCTTTTCGAGACCTCTTCACTTCGATCACCTCCATTGACTCTGCTGCGTACCTTTTGTCCTCGATTAAGGACTTTTTCGATGGTGTGGTACTATTATTTTCAGTCATTGTAGAAAAACGAACGTTACACTATTGAACTTTTGATTAGGTCGCTCTAACTTACTTCACTGATGTAAAAATCCATAGCACTACTTCGTATATCCGGATCGAAGGACCAATATGTGAATCGATCACGAAATGATCATCTGGACAATATCACCACCTTCTTTGATAAGTCAGGATAGTTAACAGTGTAGTCCCAGTGTCAGCTTCTAACGAGAGAAAATTGCGTAGCTCGATTAGAATGGGATCAAAATCACTCGGAATGTAGACTTAAAAACTGGTACGATGTCAATTTAAAAGCTTAAAGAAGTCTAGTACAGAGAAAGTACATCAGCTTGATCCTTCTGAAGGCAACACTAAAACCCAGAAGCAACTTTTTCAACAATAACTTGCTTATTTCACGACGTACCTCGTATATCTGGAATATTTGAATTCTCTCTACAATGTTGGCAAATCGAGGTTTACGTAAGTGACCACTAGCATCGCCTTGACATTATTGATCGCCAGGCATCCCACATTCTTACCCGATTAATTATTAAACTCGGACGATGACTACGTTCGTCACGACCACGACAATTTTATTATTATTTTCGCAATTAGAAATTAGCTCCAACTACGTAATTCGTTAGTTGGAGACTTGGCGATTTTTCAGCGTTTATTTTCAACACTTGAACGGCACCTGGTTTCCTCGTGAACGTACGGCACCCGGTGCAAGGAAGCGGAAGCGAAAGTACCCTTTTGCGGGACACGTGGTGTAATTGTTCGTTGCGGTTGCCACGAACGTGGGACAATACGACGACTGTAATGGAGGAAGGAAGCTCTAGTAAAGGGTACAATGCTTGTTCACTTATCCGCGGAAAGGTGCTCCGGAACTTCCGGACTCGTGCTATATGGGAACTCCTGTAATACAGCAATGCTGGTAACAGTGACTCAATTTTCAATGTGTGCGTGTGTCATCTAGTTTCCCTGACGTTCTCGAAATAGCCGTTCAGTTCAATATTGACCTCTTCATTAGACACGAATTTCTTAGCATCTAGGCACATATTTCGTTTGAACATAGGAAATAGTCTCAGGGATTTAAATCTGGGAAATATGCAGGCTACAGTATCAGATCCTAATTCAATTTATGGATTCTTGCTATGATGACAAACGTCTATACCTTTACGTATTAGCAGAATGAATATCTTATGTAAGAAGGGAAAAACCTAAATATTATGGATGTGAAATTCGGAGAAAGGTTTTTACATCGACATTCATCACTGTGAATATTAAGTTTTGGTCTTAACAAACAAATGTCTGAATGATTTTGATTGTTTCCAAGATCAAGAGAATCAAAAAAAATCAGATTATATCAATTTCTATATAATTTTATGAAAACTTCAGTTAATAATTGTCGGAATATGTATGTTGTTATTACTCAAAATTCTGATTTCTGAATCTCTAAATTTTCGAATAAGTTGAAGATTTCTCGACATATTTGTTATCTGACAGTAACGCAGCAGGCTTGGAGAGCGAGGAAAACAAAGCACGTAACGAAACAGATGAATGCGGCAGTAATAATAATAACGACGATGAGAGTAACGACACTAATTGATGGCTATCAGTGTACGGAACAAGGCCAAAATCCGGCACGAATGTGGGTCTGTTGGTTACTCCCATCCATTGTGTTACGGACTACAGTTAGATTCTAACGATAAAAAAATGGTTTGGCGACGACGGAAGCCACGCGAGGCTTGGAAACAAATGCGTCGCCCAGCCTACTAAATATCGAACGATTTTATAAACAAAATTAATGTCGCATTGTGTTTTCTCCGAACTATATTTCAATATTTCAAAATATTATAAATTAGGCAAACTGTTTGACGTCGCGTAAATATTTACGCGTTTATTACATCATCGTTCGCGATAAACAACTGGCATCGCCGCGCCTCGAATTAGCGTACCGGTCCAATAGTTTTAACCTTTTTACGGCAACAATGGATTTTAACGTTCGGCGCTAATGAATTAATTAACATAAAGCGTTCGAGGCTACGAACGCTGGAAATTTTATCGCCTTTCCGACAACGCGGTGGCGTGATTCGTGTTTATAAACAAATCGGGCCGATAAGAACGTTGTAATTTCGAAACGCAGTCTGGGAAGTTTTGAGGTTAGATTCCTTGTAATTGTTATTAGTCAGTGTGACTTTTCAGTATTTGACGATAAGATTGTCTTTTGGTAGAAATGTTCCAGTACTTCTGTCTGGAAGATTCAATTCAATTTTAAAATAAATTTAATTTACATTTCAATATGAAATAGATCGTCTTTGTTACACCGAACTGTAACAACGTTAATTTAGGATTAGGACACTAGATGGCGCAAATTTTTATTCTATACGAAAGAATCCCGTTCGTAATCCAATATACATCGGATAGATATTAAACAGAATTGACAGTTGGAAAAAGGGGAGTTAGGAGAAATCCTCTTCAAATCCATCAAACTTAATTAGCCTGTATCTCAGAAATGAATCCATTCAGGTATGTTTTTTTATTGCAGAATTGTATTCAGGGTGTTTCGAAGTACAAGTACAAACTCTGATTTTGTGCGTGGTCCTTTATCTGCGAATTTAAAAATAGTTTTAGTTTTGGTCAGCAATAGCATTCCTAAATTATATTTTATGATAATTTCTTTCCATAATTTCTACAGAAAAATGTCTCTGCATTTGCCATAGAAAATTATTTCTTTGCTCGAATAATAGAATTTTTTTGGAATTTTGAAAGAATTTGTTTATATTTCAAATATGAATTAGTTACATAGAATATACAGGGTGTCGGCTATAAAGGATCCATTAGAAATAGAAGTATCTGGGAGACGGGTTTATCAATCGATTAAATGGATACTAATCTACAAATTATAACTGTTTATTTTAAACTTTTCATTAATGAAAGGCATTTTTTCCTTCTTATTTTGAGATTCTATCTAAAATATAATTCATTGGTATCATTTCGACCTTCGTCTGTCAAGAACTTTTCCAGATATAGATTATTGAAATTTCATACTTCACCTTAGAAATAATTTATTATTAATTCCGCGCATCAATCCATATTCGTAATTTCTCCATTTTCTCATCTCCAAGAGTTTCAAACATATTTCATCGACATTTATTTGAGTGATCGAACAGTCTCCAGATGGAGAAGATGTACGACAAACTTCTTCTGAAAAAGTAAATAGCGTTCGTTCCGGGAAGTCGCGCGGTCTAACGCTGCAGGTTTTTCGCCCCTCAGTCGCATAAAAATAACTGTTTCCACGGCACGATGGCCGTTCCGCGTACGTTCAACCGATCGGACCGCGGAACGATGACATCTGTCGACGACGATCGGGGAAAATTCGAGGCGGAGCCACCTGTGCGGATTTGTCTGGCTGGAAATCTGATACGGCCATTGGGGGAGAGTGGGACTTTGTTTAAAATGCGACATTTTCGTATTGAAACTTGCTGAGAAACATTCGTTTACATTCGAATGGAAAATATTAAGATGAGTGTTACCATATTTCTTCCACCAACTTCGTTTGCACTCATTTGATTCAATTATCTATAAAATTTACTGAATCAATTCGACAACTCAATGGAGTTCTCGTATGGAGAACGTGCAGGCTAGTAGGTCGCCTTTCTCATGTCTAATATGTTGTTTCAAACGTGAGGTAAAAAAGACAGTTAAACACACAAAATCACTTCTCTAAAACTATTGTACTCATCAATATATCATGTCACATCAAACATACAATCTAGTTCAGCTTCCAAAGTCCTCATTGCCTTGGTGGCTTTATAGAACAATCGTTCTTTTGGAAGTTGAAATTTCAATTATAACAGATTAGGTGAAATGGTGCTCCTTTAAACTACCTACTAAGTAATATCGTTCGAGATTCTATCGTTAGTAAACCGTTCGATGTTCATTCATGACAACATCATACCGAGTCACCAGTTTGGATTCAGAAGCTAACACGCAATGACCTTCATCTGGCAAGGCTGACAAAAGTCAGCCATGAACGAATCAAAACCATCAGCGGGAACGTTCATAGACATAGAGAAAACCTTCGATAAAGTCTGGCACGAAGCAATGATATACAAGATGAAAAGAACAAAGTTTCCAAATAAACTAGTGAACATAACGGCATCGTATTCAAAAGACAGAAAGTTCATAATACGAATAGAAAATGTCAAATCTCAAGAAAGCCCAATAGAGTCCGGAGTCCCTGAAGGATCAATTCTGGGACCACTTCTATTCAATATATACATCTCGGACATACCTGAAATGAAACAGTGAAAAGAAAGCGAGGCAGCTGCAAGGATATTTATATCCCCTCCTAAACAGGAGCAGCAAACTGTCACTAGAGAAAAAAATGAGAATTGTGAAAACAATCATAGTACCAAGCATAACATACGCAGGAGAAATATGGTTCACGACAACAAAATCCTACAGGAAAAGAATATTACAAAAGACACTGAATAAGATAGTCTGGACGGCAATTGGAAACCCCTGGTACATAAAAAATAGAGAAACACGAAAACGAGGATATAAGAAAGATTGTACAAACAAAGATAAGAAATACAAATAAGCACATTTCCCTGTTTCGGTGGAAAAGAGGACAGGGAGACGAAGAAAAACAACAAAAGAAGGAGGATAACAGAGTTATCTTCACTCGATCCGAAACCTCAGCACCATAAGTAGGTAAGAGTAAAATTTACGAAAATAAGACAATAAAAGAAAAAAGGCAAAAGAAAGACGAAGAGGCCTCGTCAAAATAATAAGAACCACAGTTGTTCATTCACGACCTCGTTTTAGTTGATCATTCCGTAAAAAAGGCCACGTCCTTTCCGATCTTCCCTATCACCCCGACGTCTTTATCCCCTGACTCCGGCAGCTCGGCGTTTCAGATCCGGCCTAATCCCGGAATAATGAGGTGCATTATTTCTCTTCTTGCTATCGGAAAGGTGTCAATAAACCCGGCACGAATTTCGAGTTGCGTGCGCTAGATTTGGGATCGCTATTTTCGTTTCACAGAACGATATTGGGAAATGCTTAACTTGGATATTTTGTTTATTAACGACGATGGAAACTTTTCAGACTCTTGGAACTCGATTTTCTCTTATTGAGAAAGGTTTTTAAAGGCTTTGTCTGAGAAGGAACCCTTACGTGTGACCCTTTTCTTTTTGATTATGTCTGTCGGTAGTCTGTCAGGTATGCATGATTACCCTCATGTGTCATTAGAAACTATTAGATAATTAAGGACGAATTAGCAATATAAGAAATAAAATCGAGCATCTCGAATATGACAGCTGCAAGTTTAAAAAAAATCACGTTTCAACGCAGAACAGATGTTGGTCGTATTAGACGCCGTTTCTTTCATGCCGCCGCTTTTGTAGCGGAATAGACAAGTAGAACTTAGTCGATAACTGTTCATGCCCGACGATTCTCGTCTCGTAAGCGACAAATCAATTCAGTTTTACTGTTTCTCGACCATATGTCGCTCAATATTTCCACCGATCGAATCGAGTGACAGACGAGTTCGAAATTGATACAAATCGACGATATCGATTCGGTCAAACTGCTGGTATTCATGGCATTAATTTCTTCTCTCATCGAAAAACATGAAAAAATTGCTATAAACATTCATTCTATCAAAAAAGTACCGGAAATTGATTATTTGAAAAATCTGCTTGAAACGATTGTCGAAATTTTTGTTGTTGCTAATTTGGCACAATTGTTTTCCACATTAACGCGGAGTTTGAACGCCATCTGTCTTTTAGTTTGTTTTCAAAGGTCCAAAACTCCTCCGTAATCAATATACAGCATGTTGAAGTTCACGTTTCTGTTCGTTATTCTCGTAGTTTTCGAAAAAAAACTTTTGTTTTCCTCATCAATTCGTTAAATGTGTCCAGTAGTTGTGATAATATACAGGTTGATATTTTTTCCAGGATCATGCTACCTTCGACTCCTTCAAAATCATTGTATAGTACGCCAATGGTCTTTTAAAAAATATCCTTTAAAAAGATCTTTCAATTTTAAAACTTTTTTTACTCTCCAATTTTTTCAAAATCGCAACTGTTTTCGGAAAAACAAATGATTTTGATGGGAAGGCATGCATTTTTTGAATCGACGTCCACTTCAGTTAATTCAAAAAACGCGGCCTTCCTATGTGAATCAATTTTTTTAAACGTCTGGGATTCCGAGAAAAAAAGATAGAACAGTTTTAAAATTGAAAGATCTTTTCCATAAATATTCTTCAAAAGTCCAGAAGCGCTTTTTTACACTATGATTTTGATGGAGTGAAAGGTAGAATGGCCCTGAATTTCGCAACTACTGGACACATCTAATGAATTGATGAGTAAAAATATTCTTTTTCTGCAAATTGGAGTGAGATCGCTTGAAAATTACAAGAGTTTACAGTAGAAACATCAAGAAAAAATTGAACCTCAAAACTCTGTATTTTAAGAACGAAGGACTTTTGGACATATTTGGGCATTTTATTCATGTTTTTTGATGATGGATCTCTTGTAGAAATTAATGAATGCATACCTGAAATACATTGTATTTGCAGGGGGTCACAACATCTTCCATGACAAATTAAAATGAGTTAAACTAGAAACGATGTACATTGTGTGTATCCGGAAATTTGAAATAAAACGCAAAAATCTTAATCTACTTTCATATTTATTGAATCTCTTTGAAAATATGCTCTATTTTAAACGATATACATGTGCCAACGTTTTCTGCAATCATCGAAACATTTTTTATAAGCGCTTTCAGGGTTAGCCTTTTATAACTTCTATGGAATCAAATCTGGTTTCTCAGAGCGGCAGTTTCAGTCTGCAGAAAAGAAAAGAGCCACACGGAGCTACATCAGGCGAATAAGGCGGCTGCTCGATGGTATTTATCGAGTGTTTGGTCTTGAAGTCGTGGCTCGATGAGATGGTGCAAAAAGCAAAATTCACGAATTGTTTTGCCACAAATCCGACCGTTTACGGCGAATATTTTCACGCAAACGTCTCAAAACGGTCAAATAGAAATCCTTATAGACCGTTTGACCTTGCGGAACGAATTCATGATGAGCCACACCTCGAATTTTGAAGAAAACAATCAGAATCGTCTTGATTTTTGAACGATTTTGGCGAGGTTTTTTCGATTTCGGTATATTTTTTCCCAAATACAAGTAAACGATGATTTCTACTAAAATATATTATTAAATATTCGACGCGTTTCGATACACAGTATATTTATCAAGAGCGAATGAATACTACAAATATATCTTACTAACAAATTTTTCTATATACTAAAGAGGCAATCCACTCAGAGCTATCCGTACTTGAACTAATGTTTAGGAAATAAATTTAATAAGTGTGAGTTATTTATGTCTACCTGATCATCAAAAATTTCCGATAAATACCTAAATCTGTTAATTTTAAGTAGTTCCAGAAGGTTGAGTTTTATACCTCTATTCTCAGAATATAGGATTTAATAAATTCTGAAATGGAAGAGTGACCATTTTCCCTAAGATGTTTTGAATAATTTGAATTGGTTTTTCCATTAATGAAACTGCGTTTATGTTCAGAGATTCTAACATTAAAAGTTCTTCCTGTTCTACATATATAAAAACAATTGAAATCTGTACAATCCAATCTGTAAACACCTGATTTATGTTCTTTATTGATTGGAGATTTATAATTCCTGATAAATGAACCTAAATTTGTTGATATTTTGAACGCTATATTTAAATTTGAATTTTAAGAAGGAATTTCACATTATTGCTAACATTGCCTATATATGTTGAATTTCTTATCTTGGTGTTCACCGATTGGATATATATCTTGTAAAGCTAATTTTTGTTTTTCTTATGTAATATGCTGCTAACTGAATTTGCATCATAACCATTATTTATTGCAATCTGTTTTTTCAAATTCAATTTTTTCAAATAATTATCATTAGACATCGGTGTGTTTAAGAGTCTATGTATATAGCTATTAAACGCTGCAACTTTATGTTGGTAAGGATGTGCCGGTGTATAATGAATTGTGATATCTATAAGACAATTGGGTGCAGGTTGTTGATGAAATTTTCGAATACAGTGAACTATCTGTTCCTGTGAAACAAACAATAATTTCATCGACATATCGATACCAATATAGGAAATGTTTACTGAGCGAGTGTTTATGAATAGTTTTTTCTATATTATCCATGAAGATTTCTGCTAAAAGGGGGCTTAAGGGGTTTCCCATTATCACTCTTATAAAAACAATCGTTAAATGAAAAATAATTTTGAAATATGCAAACATCTAATAAAGCAATAATGTCGTATTTAATTCATGGATTCGTCATATTTAGTGTTAACAAATTATTGATTATATTATACGGATCTTTCGGTGGAATACTTGGAAACAAATTCTTGACATCAAAAGAGACTAACTTTGCATTACTTGGAATGACAAAATTTTCTATTTTTCCCATCCATTTCGATGATTGTTGTCTCGTCAGTGTGTTGTATTCATAGAATCATGTTATGCAGCAACCTGCATCCGGTATTGTTTTTGAAGAAAATTCAGCTCTGTCGTAACGAGTCGAGCGAAGCATGGTGGTTGTTCGATGATATTTCTTGAGTTTTTAGTCAGAAATTCAATATAAAATTTGTGAGATGGTGCATTGTCGTTGTGAAACTTTCATGTGTTTTCTTTCCGCAAATCCGGCCTTTTTTCGACGTATTTCCTCTCTTAAACTCTTCATAAGGCTTAGATAATATTCTTTTTTCACCGTCTGATCTTCTGCCAGCAATTTCGAGACACAATATCGCGATAATCAAAGAAAACAAAGAAAATTACTTTTGACATGTTTCTTTCTGTTTCGGTTTAGTTGTAAGTGCCATTTCGAAGCTTGTTCACTGGGTTTGCACGTCAAACTCATAAGCCCATGCCTCATCACTAGTTACGATGCGTTTTATGAATTCGAAGTCGGAATTGACTCGTTCTAGCAAGTCTTCAACGACCTTTACGCGATTCGATTCAAGACTTTTGGAACTTGTCGAGCGGCAACGCGTTTCATGCCCAAACAATCGTTTAAAATGATACGAATTGATTCGTGAGACCCAGAAAGTTCATTGCCTATTTGTTTCGAACTCAAATGGCTATTTCAATTACCATTTCCTTCATTCAATCGATATTAACTTCAGTTGAAGATGTTAATGGCCGATCAGAGGGGGACAAACTTTCTCCACAACCACTTACCAACAATCAGAATTTTGACAATCGTTTAAAGCAGATTTAAATAATCAATTCTTGGACTTTTCTAACAGAATGTATAATAATAATGTTGAGGAGAGTCCATTTGGTGAGCATGTTAATCGATCAATTTCAAATTTTACCATTGAGTTAAATTGATGCTTATCTACAATTTGTGATTGTTTTCAGAACGGCATCACTTCCGTTCATAGCGGTCATCAACTGCTGCTTTGCTATTTGAAATAAATGGTTCGTTTCTTTACGAGAAACCCCTATAGTTATTGATAAACGCATACTTGTAACACCCTGTATTTTCAGACGGTGACATCCAAGACTCAAATTAGAAACGATTTATAAACAAGACTATAGGGAGAGATATACAACATTCCAAGTAGCTCCCAAACAAGTAGTAGTCAAATAATTCGTTTGGACGACACATATGGGTACGCAAGTTCTCTGTATCGAATGTTACCTCGATAATTTCTCTTCTAATGTCGCAACGTCAACAACAATCGACAAGGTTAACGTGTCACAACAAAAGAATTGTTAGAATCGAGTAAAGCGAACTTTTCTCATCGTTATGTGTTTTTGGGGGAAGGCTAATATCTCCATACGTCGTAAATATGACGAAAGTCTCTCGGCCACGTGCCCCGCGACTATAATAACATACACATGTGTTGGGCAAACGTTCGCTTCGGTGATTACGCCACTTGGAATAAAAATTCAGTTGATTTTGAGGATGTTTTTTTCGACCGTGATATGTATTGAGTACATAATTTTGTATATTAACGTTGTTGGAAATATTTTCGACCAACCTCGTATATTCATGATACGGAACAAAGTTTAACACCTGAGCTAATAAAGATTGCCCCATACGCGTTATCAACAACGATAACACGCAATAAACAAATACGTACAGACGTCGTAAAAGTAGCATCGTAAGCAGTCCAGGTGATACAGCGTATCCGTCGAAGACGACGGCCACCGAACCGATGTCCTTTGGTTGTGCTTGACGAATTCCTCGTGCTATTGTTTCTGTTCGGCACACGTCCTTCCGAACCGTTAATCCGTTTGCCAAAATGACAGTTTATGCTCCTTCTTTGGCGTAGATAGTTGAACGGTCTTCGGACGAGTTGAACGTTTCGAATGTAGTTTTAACACCGAGAGTGCGGGGTAGGATAGGGGTGAGATGTGGTACCCTTGCAAAGTGTTCTTGCACAGCGTGAATGGCCCAAAAGATACCGGAGGTTAGTATGTCTAGCATGATTGCTATTATTAACGTCTTCAGTAGAATAAGTTGCAATCTTCTCGAAAATCAGTTTCTTGAACCCGCAAGACCTACTTGACCCGAAAGTTAACAACCATTTGACTCCGAATGTGCGAGTCCCAATTAGTAGGATCGTTTTGTATCGATTAATAAATCGCTCATCACGTCGGCCCGATCTAATTCCGCGGTTACGAGCGAGGATGTAATAGCCCATATAATGGCTAAAAATAAATGCGCCAATATTGCAAGGTTGCGCAATCGGCGTGCGGCTTTAACTTTCTTCGATGCAGTCTCCGAAAATAAAGAATACAGAAACTTTATTATCTCGCTGTTGAATTGGATACTTTCCGTGCAAGCTTAAAGCATAGATTTATTAATGCATCATTGGCAATTCCTAATAATTAATTCTTAAATTTCGTTTTTCATCTCTTTATTTTTAACATGGTAACTAACAGTTTCCATATGATGTAACACAGACAGCTGAAACTTACTGTCACTTCAAATCATGAAGCTTCGAGTATACATGACAGTGATACGCCATCTATCGAACACTAACCTAACGTATCTACTACTGGAATTATTATTTATGATAATGTTTTCCTGACAAAATAAGCGTACGACGCAAGAATTTTCGCGCGTGCACAAACGGAAACAATTCAATACACTTTTCCGCCGTTTTCCGCACGGCGATAATTTAATTTTTGGCGGCACGGCGGCCGGAAAAGACTGCTCGCGACGTTCGGCACACTTTCGACAGAAGGAAATTGTCGCCTCATGCTGACTCGGCTATCCCGATAATTCAATTCGAGAGCGAGTCGACCGAGTTTCGAAAGCGGCAAAAGTGTCAAGTTAGCGCTGAACCGAATTTCCAAAGAAAATGACGAATTGGAATTCCCTAATTGTTTGTCGGATTAATTGTTTCGACGTACTGGCTTCGTTCTAACTTGTAAGTATTATCGGAAAAAATATGAAGTAGGGAAAAAATAGTTTATTCAATTTCAATTTGTTTCTTCTTTTAACGTACTCTATTTTTGCCTTTTCGTCGAATGACACGTCGAGGAATTCTGTCATTTCACTAACCCGAGTATATTGCCGAACCCCTCATCTCCTCTGAAGGATGGAAGCATGGAATATAAAAAGTCGGACCGACTTTGTGGGAACTGAACCCAGATAACACTGTGCAGATAACGAGTGACCTAACCTTTGCGCCATCAAGCGGACGAATTTCAATTTAATCATGAGTTCTCGTGGTGTCGTGCACTCTGAAATCTTGCCAGAATGTTAGACGGTAAAAAAAAGAATATTACCTGACCGTTATGCGGCGTTTGCGACAACAAATGCGTCGCCCTTGTAGAAATAACATAAAAGAACGCCATGTTTCACAAGTAGCTTAATATTAACAATCGTGTTGATTCTAATTGGGGTTGTGATATGCTTCGATTAGAATCAAAAATTTGTTCAGATTTAAGGAGATGTTGCCAAATATATCTCGTTTCTTTTAGAGACCCTCTTCTTCGAGTGTATATCACGCAAACAATGGAATACCCTGTCACCCTGACCCGAATATCGTTAGTAGTCTTTCAGATATCGACGTACTTAAATAGAATTTCCATTAAATGTAGTTCGAAGCTTGGAAACAAAGCGTCTTCGATTCTATTGTGCGAGGAGTTATTTTATCGTTTATTCGAGCTTCAGCGCCTCCTCGATATTGTTCCTTTAATCGGTCGACGTGTTTCTATTTTCATTTCGTTTATTGTCACTGGTTTCAATCTGGTTGAAACATCTTCGGGGACCGCTCTACATCTCTGCGTCTTTTTTAATCGGCGATGCGTGCATCTGAGAAACAGCTTTTGGAACACGGAAACGAAGGATTTCGTTCTCCACCCGCATACACACCGTTGACCCCGTTTTAGGAGCACGCTAATGGATTATTCCATTCGCGGAACGGCTCGGAGAGCGAGGTCGATTCCAACAATAGATGCAAATATCAACTTTCTACGTAAATTTACCGTGTATATCATACGGGTATGTACCGGATGATAATGCGGATCTCGACTATACAGGCTGTTTAGATTTCGATAGGAATATAAACGACTTCTGACCGTTCGGTTTGTATCGTTCTCAAACCAACAGCTTTCGCTTACCTTCACAATTTTTCAAACGCTTAAAGTAGTAATTTGAGTTTTTGAAAGAGAAAAGGGTCAAACGGAGCCATATCAGGTGAATCAAATGATAGATTTGTACGAATTAATTGCCTATCTTTCTCAAACTTAAATGACGATTTTTAATTACTATCTCCTTCACTTTATGTCCCTTGTGAAAATAGCAAAATACACCTGTGAGAACTGACAAAATCGAGCACTGTAAACAAACTATTTTTGCAATGTACCACGATGTTTTATGTAAAGTTCAATCAATTCCAACCTCGGTTTGACGTTTGGAAATTATTTAATAAAAGTAATAACACTGTTTTTTGTGTGTATTCTTTTATGGGATAAATAAAATGGCGAAGAAGTATCTAGGATATTATGAATTCATTTATCATTCATAGTTAATATTAACAAATTGAAGTTGCAGAACACTTAATGAATTATACCAGAATTTACAACCAATTTGCAGAAAATAACTTCCTAAATTACAATCAAATTTCGATTATTAATCATACCTTAAGAGTGATTACTTCAGGAAGAGCAAATCTGAACAAAAGATGTTGAAAAATGAGGCCCTTTTATAAAAGAAATTGAAAAGTACACCATTTATTCTAATCTCAAAATTCGAAATTGATCGACTAAGCCCTGATACATCTAATGGGCTCTTTAGCGCGAACACCCTGTATACAAGGTGTTACATAATAGTATGTCACAACTTGTGGGAGTAAATCTACGTGCAATTTTAAAGAAATGATTCGTTACGGAGCTACAGGGTGCTGAAATTTTCCGGAAAAAATTGGTTGTTCTTCAAAACTACTGCAGTTTTTGAGATATTCAGCCCAAATTTGAAATGCAAGCTATTTTTTACAGCCTCAATCATTACACGTCCTAGATTTCAACTGAAATTCACAAGACGTTTTGTTTTCCGAGGCCATGTCTCCTTTTGCCCTTTCAAACTTTTTGCAGTACGCTAATGAACAACGTACAATCAATTTTCGTCGTATTTCCAACCGTTTTCGAGTGAAAAAATCATTGAATTTTAATTATTTGAATTTAATGTTATTCGTTAAAAAAAAATAATAGAAATACTCGATAGGTATAACCAAAATTTGATTTTATTTCGATAGCTCGTCTTCTGAGACTCAACTTATACTTATTTAATATCAAACTAAAAAAAGAACAATTAAAAACTAAATAAATTACTGGATGTCTCCTCCACCTGCATGAATACAGGCTTCTGTCCTTCTTTGCATATTTTCACGCACTTTTTGATATATTCCTGGGGTATTTCTTATCATGTCCCAAGTGGATATTTTTCGATTTCGCAATTTTTCTACAGTGTTCGCTGGAAGTGGTATAAACTAAACTTTTGAGATATCCCCATAAGAAAAAGTTTAAACTATTTAAGTCTAGGGACCTAGGAGACCATGGTTCTGGCCCACCCCAACCTATCCATCGGTTGTTGAATGTATTATTAAAGAATTCTCTAGCTTCTCCACTAAAATGTTTCTCACCAAAAGTGGCACATTCTCGAGCAATAAAGGTAACTACTCCTCAAGAAATTGCCGATAACAGGGACCATTTAGTCTGTTAGACAAAACAAATGGTCCAATGAAATAATTTCTATTAATTCCAACCTAGATATTTAGTGAGAATTGTTCTTGATGATGAGATTCCTCAATTAAATAGGGGTTTTCCTCAGTCTTATAGTGATTATTGTAAAAATTTGTTATAGCAGTTCTCGAAAAGTTAACTTCGTCTGTGAACATTATTTCACTGTCAAAATAATCATTTTCTCTAATTTTATATGAGAACCAACGACAGAAATTCAGTCTGGAAGGAAAATCACGGGGAAATAGAGTTTGGACGCGTTGAATATGAAAGGGGTACAATAAAAAGTCTTGGAGAATCCTCCAAACTAGAACATGTGAAATATTCAACTGATTTCCAAATTTTCTTGTACTCACATGAGGATTCAAATCAATACAATTGAAAACTGCTTCCTGAATATCTAGAGTTCTCGTAGTTTGAGTTGTACCTTTTACATGATTATTTATAGTAAAAGTCCCAGTTTCCCTTAACCTTCTGTTGGTATTTGAAAATTTTCGCCTGTCTGATGTTACTCGATTTGGAAAGCGCCTAGCTTCTGTTGTGTTTCCGTCAGCAAGACCGTACATATGATGGATATCAGCCAATTGTTAGTTGTTAAATTAGCCATTTTTTCTTACAGCGATAACTTCAAAAGTCTTAAAACTAATCGTTAATTTAATAAACAATTCGAGCAGACGCTGGTTCAACTTAAGCTACTGTCAAAATAAATAAATGAAAAAATCAAAGCCTACTAGTCAATTTTTTATTTAGAAGTGCTTTCAATTCAGCGAATGAATACAATCGCTTAATAATTTTTTGTTCGAGAACGGTTGGAGATACGAAGAAATTACAAGTGTCAAAACAGATTCTAAATTGAACGAAGATGACGAAAATTGATTGTACGTTGATCAGTGGCGTACTGCAAAAAGTTTGAAAGGGCAAAATGGAGACATTGCCTTGGAAAAGAAACGCCTTGTGAATTGCAGTTAAAATCTAGAATGTGTGATGATGGGGGCTGTAAAAATGTAGAAGTTTTGAAGAAAAAAAAACAATTTTTCCGAAAATTTCAACACCTTGTAGGTCCGTAACGAAGTTTTTGTGAACCTATGTTTAATGAACCATTTTTCTTAAAATTGCACGTAGATTTACCTCCTAAAGTTGTGACATATTACTATGTAACACCCTGTATAAGTGTATATCCCCGTGTACTTGAACAATATTGTTTGTCCCAGTCCGATGATGCTAAAGGGCACCGATGCATGACGAGATTTCTCCTCGTCCATCCAAGGCTGTTTCTATAAAAAAACAACGAACGAGGAAAACCTCCACGCTCGACTTAACCTTCCAGGTGACCTGTTCCCGCTTTTATCCGCGACGGAAGACACGGTAGCGTATTTTTTCGACGCTCGAAAGTTTTTTCGGAAAAAAATCGATGGTCCGCGGAACATCTGCTTCCCGCATAATTGGACGCGATCCAGAAACGATCTTGCAGAACAATACCATCCAGTCTTTTCTCGACGTTGCAGCGCGATATTGCGGGCCGGTACCGAATTTCGGCATGGCGGGGAGCGGGAAGCTCGTGCGGTAAATCACCCGGCCGCGAACGTTTGGCCCTTCTCCAAAATACATCGCGGATTCGTATCGCGTACGAGGGGGTACAAAATGTCGGGACGTATGGTACATTTTGTGAATGATAATTGTGAAAAATCAAAAGTTTTACGTAACCTATTCCGTATTGGGTGACCTAAATTCGATGCTTGTTTGCTGCAACGGTGATATTAAAACACCTGAGTAATATCTGCATCAAATCACATAAGTTTACGACGATAGCGTCGTACGGTTTTACCGTTTCTTGGCCAGATTGACGACGAAGGTGCTAATCGATCACCGCGTAGGGAAAAAAGCGACGCGATCCGCCGGAGGCGTCGCAGTGGGATCTGCTGCAACCCGCATCGCGACAAGTTCAAGTTTTCCGCGAAAATGGGTTAAGGGTGCGGGTTAGCTGGGCCGTCGTGCTCTCGCATCGTCCACTTCGTTTGGACGAAACTATCTCGCGTAGCCGTAAAACGCGTCTTGTCGAATCGTCGTCGTTTGCCATTTTAATGGTACGTTCTTAATTGTAATTTTATTACGGGTAGCGCGCTATTACCGCCGCCTCGTTATCCTACATGTCATTGTTGTGGAATTAATGCGAATTTTTTTTTCTGGCGAGTTGCGATAGTCGCGGCTGCCATACTTAGAAAATGACCGACCCAATTATGCGCTAACGCTAATGTGCAATTTATGATTGCTGTTCTCTACTTGGATTAGTACATATCATGAAATTACGCGTTCTACCATATTATTTCACTTTTGGAGTATTCAAGTACATCAAATACAATGTATGATGATAATAAGAAATTATGCAATTCAACAACTACTGAACTAAAATTTAAATACATACATAAACAAGTAGATACAAATTATTAAGGGTGCAAACGAAACGAGAGGTGATAAACGAATTACATTGAAAAGCAATATTATATTAACATATCAGATACAGGGTGTTTCCGAATAAGATGTCATAAATGAAGGATGCGAATCCCTGAATGATTTGAGCAAGAAAGTTCGAAGAACCAATGGTCAAAAAATGCTTCGTTGCCGAGATACAGGGTGTTGAAGTTGAGAAAATTTTTCGATTTTCTCTCCATAAAACCTAGACTTCTCAAGATTTCGGGCTCAAATTTTCCACATAAGCTATTAAACACAATCTGAATCACCAGGTGAGGCCAAATTTTGAAACAGTATACAGGGTGATACTTTTCATGGGCCATGTTCCATTTTACCCTCGGAAATTTTTTGGTACACCACTGGCACTAACAAAAATAAAATCGAATAGATCATTCAATTTGAAATTTTTTTTGACTCTTGCATTTTGATCGTAACTATCACCGTTTCTGAGATATTAATTATTGAAAATAATCCAATAGTTTTCCCATATCGAAGCCATGGAGATATTATCTTAATAACTGATGCAATTTTTCAGGAATTGAGCTAAAATTTACATCAGATATCTCCTTATTGTATGTTTATAACAAAATGAGGCAGAAATTCCTGACAGTATACAGGGTGTTATTTTTTCACGTGCATTTTCCTCTTTTTGCCCCCTGAACTTTTTTGTGGTGCGCTACTGGTATATTCTGAAAACAGAATCAAACAGATTATTCAAAGTGAAAACTTTTCTGTTCCTTGTACATCTTCTTTGATTTGTTCTGTTTGTTCAATTTTTGTTTTCATCATTATGAGTTTTTGTCATTGAAATCATTCGCGATTATTTATGTTGTTCATTCATTTACTTACGATTTATACACTCAATAAAACACATTTTTGAATTCGAATTCAATGATCAGGGAAATGATATCACCCTTTATACTTTCTCATAAATCCTACCAATCTAGTGGTGCAGATCTTAAAATGTGAACTTCGTTTGAAATTCGAGCTCAAGGTCTTCACAAATTGCCGAAATAACATGAAAAATATCTTCAAGCTTTCAATACGGAAGGGACTATACGATTACTTTTCTTGATTAATATCTCGAAAATGGTGGCAGATACGGAAAAATACAAGGAACAGAAAAGTTTTCACTTTGAATAATCTGTTTGATTCTGTTTTCAGAATATACCAGTAGCGCACCACAAAAAAGTTCAGGGGGCAAAAAGAGGAAAATGCACGTGAAAAAATAACACCCTGTATACTGTCAGGAATTTCTGCCTCATTTTGTTATAAACATACAATAAGGAGATATCTGATGTAAATTTTAGCTCAATTCCTGAAAAATTGCATCAGTTATTAAGATAATATCTCCATGGCTTCGATATGGGAAAACTATTGGATTATTTTCAATAATTAATATCTCAGAAACGGTGATAGTTACGATCAAAATGCAAGAGTCAAAAAAAATTTCAAATTGAATGATCTATTCGATTTTATTTTTTGTTAGTGCCAGTGGTGTACCAAAAAAAATTTCCGAGGGTAAAAATGGAACATGGCCCATGAAAAAGTATCACCCTGTATACTGTTTCAAAATTTGGCCTCACCTGGTGATTCAGATTGTGTTTAATAGCTTATGTGGAAAATTTGAGCCCGAAATCTTGAGAAGTCTAGGTTTTATGGAGAGAAAATCGAAAAATTTTCTCAACTTCAACACCCTGTATCTCGGCAACGAAGCATTTTTTGACCATTGGTTCTTCGAACTTTCTTGCTCAAATCATTCAGGGATTCGCATCCTTCATTTATGACATCTTATTCGGAAACACCCTGTATAGACGAATAGGCCGAGCGTTACTGGTCGTTCAGAAGATTATCCCTTTGGGGACTTTGTTGGAGTTTCAACATTTCCATGGATTCTAAGCAATCTAACTTTTGTTTTTCAGATATTTGTGAATAATTCAAACTTGGTCTATGGGTGTAAAATGATGCCCATTTCCGAAACAACGTGAAGCGAAAATAGATTCGTCTGTTCTCTCCTTATTATAATCTGATTGATGCTCCTTGTATCTAGTTTAGAACGAACGACCAGTCTCACTTTTATTGACGCCTTCACAATTCTTACAGGACAATTTGTAAACTCCAGTATTGTCAAATCTATCAGTTTCATCTTTACAAAAGCTACTTTTTTTATGCTGTTCTGAAATAACATTTGTGATTTTGCTCATAGTGCCAAAACATTTTAATGAAATGTATTTATATGTATTAGTTGATATTATACGCGGGTAAACATTGTGATATCTCATTTGTGTTTGTTTCTTTCTGATCATTCCGTTTATTATATTTATATTGTCTTCGGACAATGGCACAGAGAACGCCCTATGAATCATTGAATCAAACGCAGCCTATTTATGAGATTTTCGGTGTTTTGAGTCGAAAGGAACGCAAATAGTAGTAAAGGTCATATATGAGTATTTAATAAAACTCATTTTCGATAAAAAGAGAAGGGTGTTAAATGGATGTCTGTCTTCAAGGAAAACAGAATTTCCCCAGTTTTGGACACCCTGTATCTCGGTTCTTAAATATTTCGAAATGATGTGATGCTTGACATATTTAGGTACTTAATAAAACAAATTGTTGACGAAATAAATGGTTTTAAATTATTGTCTTCGAGAACATATAAATATATCATTTCGATTAAAGCATATACAGATGGTCCGAACTTTTGTGGCTGAACTGACAGTTTAACACAGAACAAGCTATTTTAAGCACTTTTTCATACAAACATAGGTTGGCGATATACAGGATGATCAAGTTTCAAACTTACTTTTCCTTAGTAACTTTTTCAAGTTTCTATGTTTCAACCTAAAACTCGAGTCATTTCACCTTAAAAAAGCAATTTGCAGAAAAAATGGTTGGAACAACTATTATTTATTCGTTGATGACGGCTTGTAGTGCCATTTTCATGGAATCCAATGGGGTTCAGATCAGGACACCATGAAGGCCACCTCATAATTTCGCTAAAAATAGGATACTGATCAATTGTACAGACTAAAGAAACCATATATTCGCCTAAATTCTCGTAAACAAATAGCTCAATTCTACTAAATGAATTGACGGAAAACTGGAAACTATAGGCTAGTTGAGAAATGAAAAATCATTCCGAGATTATTAATTATTTAATAAGAAATATCGCTTTCCAGATTTTCACCGGTATCCATGGAAACGTCACGAGAAAAGTGAAAGGAATTTTCCTAAAGACGAAAGATTTAACGAACATTGTTTCGTTTCGAAGTTACGAAGTGTATGAGAAACGAGGAAAGTTTTAAAAATTCTTCGGCGCGGCGAGGGTGGATCGATACAGAACTGCATGTCTCCAGTTCGAATCCGTACGGCTTCAAGGCCGAACGGTCGACTCGATGAATATTTCAGAGGGTCACGTTTGAACTGGGAACGGTCCACGTGGGACAGTTAACGTTCGAGAAATGAATACAGATAGTATTTTTGGAAAAAGATACCCGTTTCCTGTAACCACTTCTTCTGTGTCAGGGAAAAGTGATTTTTCATCAAATATACTACAAAGCGTTTTTTCCGAAGCACGCCGTATAAATAACAACAATTGACAAATATATGCGCTTGGCGTGTTCGAAAGATGGCACGTTTTCTACAATCTGTCGTTGTCATCTAGCCGGAGTCGTTAAACGCTCTTCTCGCGAGACGGAAGCGGAAGAGATCAATTAGAACGCCATCTCCTTAAGCCTTCACGTTCCACGCCGATGGTTGTTTCTCCGAAGAACTTTCCGCGCAATTTTTTTCGATGACAAAATTGTAAATCTGCAAGTTGTTATGTTCCAATTCGAAGGTTTCAAATGAACACCAATTGAAACAAGAGAGCGAGGGTGGAGCTTCGCGGATTCAATAGCTGCTCAGTCTCGTTGAATTTTGTTCGCCAGTATCGCCAGTTAATTCATCGATTTAAACTTCTAAGGAATGAATTCGAATTTTCGATATTGTTCCTTTAATTTCTTAGACAGCGTTTAAGCTTAAAAATTCAATTTCTCCAAAAGCGATTACATCGATAGAGGTTCTAAGAATCTTAATTAACTAATTGACATACCACGTGAACTAATCTCTAAACTTAATTCTATCTAGATTTTCATTTGTTCAAAAGGCGTATTTCTCGAAACCTTGAACTTATCCTTGACGAACCCCGGCCCACCTACCTTGATATCATAACGTCATAATGAAACGTGGCACATTTAGGAATAAATTGGTATTCGTAAGAACCAGTTTGCATTTAGATGCCATAGATCATAAAAGTATTCATTCTGTCGTATAATTTGGAATGTCTCATGATTCAGTTGTCAAATTGCTGTCACTTGTCTGTCATAGTCAGTTTCGTTAGTGTTCCCTCGTCTCCAGACTCGACTCCCCTCGATCGAACGACGTCGAATCTCAGTCGGTAAACCGACACGGTCTTTTAGTAATCCCAGCTTGTTATCGAATGCACCGATACGCAACCAATATCTCCGTAATCCGCTGGTTATTTTCGTGACGATCGAACGTCTTGAATTCCGCGGCGTTCGATTCGCTCACCTGATATGGCAGATACGGGCGATATCTTATCTACTTCTGCCCGTACTTACGGATTATCGTTCAGTCGAGGTTATGTGAGACGTAGGTGGCCATGATTATGTGTTTTAGGGGGCTGTTAAGCAGGAAACCCTTGGACGGTAATGATATCCCTGCTTACGATTTTTCTTTGTGTACGGTTTGGTAGAAGTGTGAGTATGTGAGCTATCGATCGAGAGATGGCGGGGTGATTAGGTGAATACTATTCTGCTTCGTCTGGGATTTGTAGAAAAGTTGTACGAGGTGTGGCAAGATATTATTTCAAATTCGTTTCACTAATTACATAAGGTCAGGACTGGGCGTATACTAGTAAAAAATCCTTAATCTTTTAGAAATCATGATTCAGTTATTTGAAAGTGCATATTGAAGTGTTACCTTCATAAGCAGAAAGAAATAGGTGTATCTACAAGTCTCCAGAATAAGTATAGAAGTCAACAGCAACTGACAGATAGGTGGAAGTACGTAACGGCGATGTTTGGTGGTACAAGCTGCATAAACAGTTTTCTCGAAATTGTTTAACCATAAAACAATTGACCTGAAACCTGCTTACTGAACCAAGCGCAATCGCAGTTGTTCAATTGCCTAAAGTCGTCGTAAAACCAAAAAGACCATAGAACTACCAGTTCAACGAATTTATTTGACCAAAGTTGCGCCAGGAAGACCAGATTGCTTCTATTGATCGAGAAAACCATGGCCACACTCTTGAAATGCCACCAACGACTCAGAGTTTTTGAATTCCTTTGAAATTGATTTGCTAAGAAAGAATGTTGTTTCATCAAAACGGTGTTGTGTCATGTCAAAAGTCTCCAAATTGATCTAAGAATTTCTACTACGTCCAGCATATCGTCCAGACTTAGTCTCCTTCGACCATTTCCTGTTTCAGAACCTGAAAAAGTAGCCGAATGAAGAAGCTATCACGTTTACTCTGTTCACTTTCATTTCAACGTCTTATCGAATAGTCCCCGTACATCGATTCCTGAAATGGCGATCGTTAAGGCAGCACGCTCGTAAGAATAAGAAGAATCGGTGGCAGTTAATGCAAAGTTTACGAGCCGAATCGTTACATCACGGGCGATACCTGAAGAACGTCGCTCTCGGAGAGCAACGACTTGAGGCGTATCGCGCCCCGGGGTATCGTAAATTTCCAGGAAACAACACCAATAAAAGTGGGTCCAGACGCGGCAGGCAGACACAAAAGGAAAAGCGCGCATCGGGAAACACAAACGGTACCGTCGACCTTAACGTGGTTCATCTCCGGGACCGAGATCTGCCCTCGGTCCTGCATAATCCTTCTAACCCTATTTAATTATCACTTGATGTTATTTCTTCAATATACATCCTGTTCAAAAAGTACCGGGAACCGATATCTCCAAGTGGTAATTTGAATATTTAAAAAAAGAAAAAAGTTCGATAGTATTTGTTAAATTTTCTGTTAGAAATTCATCCATAATGCTCTCTCTCTCTCACACACACACACACACACACACACACACACACACACACACACACACACACACACACACACACACAGCTTTGTGCGAGGAAACATTTTCGTGGTATAGAATCCAAAAGTTTTGTGACTTTTTTTGACTAGTTTACTCTCTCAAAAGTCGCAGAACGCTCAGGTAATATTCTTCATTTACTCTCTGACCTTCTGGGCAAGAATTCCAAGTACACAACAGTCTACAGTTCGGTCGGATTTCATGAATAGGAGCAATGAACTGCAGTTTCGGTATCATTAGACCCCCTCAGTATTGCATACCCTGTTGGGTTAGCTTCAATATTAAGTTAGGTACCCTGTGGTCAGTTTTTGAGAAGTTCGGGTTTTCATTACGTTTCTGTTGATGTTGCTAATTCTTATAGTTTTCAAGGGATCTAATCTTAATTTGCTGAAAAGGATTTTGTTTCCTCATCTATCTTTTGAATGTGTCCAGAAATTTTCGAACATATTCATTCTTCAAAATCATAGTGTAAAGCGCATCTGATCTATTTGAAAAGATCTTCCAGACATTGAAATCTTGTTCGAAAATCTCCCTGTATATTTTCGCAATTCAATAAATTTGTCTACAAAAAACATCATTTCCTGCAAATTGCAGGTAGATCCATTGAAAACTAGAAGAGTTACCAACAGAAATGTAAAAAGATCTGAACTTCAATATCTTAGTATCTTGAGAACGGAGGACTTGGACATATGTTTATGGGAATTTTTTTCATGTTTTTTGATGAAAAATCTATATAAAAATTAATAAGCTCATACCAGGAACATTATTTAACTGTTAGCTTCACTTTAAAATCGGTATTTCCAAAATTCCTGCGCCCGAATCTGAACACGACTCGAAAATTACGTTCCCGAAAAACGAGATGAATCATTCTGTGATTGTCCAAGCGCCCAAGGTTGTTCCACGCCGTGGTTTCTAGTACGTTGACCCATTCGCGGAACCGATCATTTATTTCCATTACCATTTGTAACAATTGTCGAGCACTTAGCCTTTTTGTATATCCAGAAAAAACCTGTTTATGAAATTCCAGTTCGTTTCGATTCAAGTTGATTTTCGACTTTAAAAATAGTATACGTAATTTTAAATGGAACTAATTCAGTGTGGATGGAAAAGTTGAGAACAAAAATATTCAATCCTCAATTGTATTCATAGGGTCTAGCCCCTTACACAAGCGGATCTAGCTGAATTATTAGGTTCGATTCCCGCTCGGGGAAATTCGATTTTTCACAATGAATATGCTCCCAATTCTCTCAAGTCAACCGTCGTTTCTGGATTTTCCGCGCACTTTCGCTGTGTGTTTTTTCGTCGCACGATCGATTTCGAGCGTGACGATCGCGTGTTCCGCGCTTTCTCTACGTACCACGATCGTTTTTTTTAATCGTTCAATCGAAAATCTTAGATGGCTAAGAAACGACGATCGATGGGACTCAAGATAACGTTCGGTTGTACGGCTTGATGCGGTTTTTGCGAGAAAATCTACTTTCGTCGATATTCGACGGACCGAAAAATTACACTCGTAATTGTTCATGGAATTCGTTTTTAACGAGTTCATGAAGGATTTGAATTCGAATGAGCGTGGACGAGGTTGGAATTTGTCCATGAATATCTTTGTGACGTTCTTTTTTCTTTCCAGGGGTCTTGGACATGACCGCCACGGAGAACACCATCCGTTTCAGTGTCCACACCCTGGACAAAGCCACCAAGGCCAAGGTCACACTAGAAAATTACTACACTAATCTAATAGCCCAACACATGGAACGTAAACAAAGGTAAGAAATCTTTTTTAATTAAATGAACTGCGAGGAATTTTGCTCGATGATACTTTGGTGGTATTAATGTAATATCAATATCCTTGCGTGTTCCACGCGAAGTATAAACGATAAGAATTTTTAGCATTTTACTTTGCTAAACTCATTTTCCCAATCATGCTAATGCTTTCATCCTCAATATCGCGAGTATGAAGTAAATAACTTCGGATAGGGATTTTGGAATCACGCCCTGGAGATTTCCCGACCTCAATTCTATGGAGTATGAGATCTATCACTCAAGATCGGAATTTCAACAAATTTTACCCTACTTCATCAGTGAGTAGAATGAATATGCAACATACGCTTCGTTTTCTAGTTACAGGGTGTTCTAGATACAACAATTTTCGTTTTTTATCACAGTATAAACTCTTTATTCGCGGGGTATACACTCTGTCAAAAAAGTTTCCGGAATTGGTCAATGAAACACAAAATGTTTAATTTTCATCCAAATTCATTGTATCACCTTCAAAGTAGGCCCCTTTTGGAATAATACATTATGTCAACGAATAATCCAAAGAATTTTCGAACGCTTTTTTCAGAATCGACTTCAGTTCTCTCCGCGAATTCTCTTCTATGTCTTCTATCAATTCAAAACGGGTATTTCAAAATCCCATGTCTCATCACCAGTTACAATGCGTTTTTTGATATGAGGTCAGAATTGATTCGTTCTAGCAGCGATTTTACGCGATTCAATTATGTATAAAATTCAAGACTTTCGGAATTATTCGAGCGGCAACGCGTTTCATGTCCAAAACAATCGTTCAAAATGGTACGAATTGTTTCGTAAGATCAATCAAAGAACATCCTTTTAAAGCATTTTTTGTTAAGATTTGTACTGTAGACTCATCTTTGCCCAAAAGGATTATAATTTTTCTTCTTGTTTAACAAAGAAAGTTTTTATTTTGAAGCGTCGTACTTTTCTAAGATATTTCATATACAAGGTACTCAAAAATCACTTGCGAACTTGATATACCTGAAAAGGCTCGTTTTCATTTTATTCGCCATTTTATTAGAAACCTATTGGGTTTTCAGAAGATTGTACAGAGTGTTTCTTTAAAAACACATTAACCCCATTTCATCCGATTTTGAAAATTTTAACACATTGTTAAATGATTTTTGAAGGTCTATTAAATTAGTTTTTTCAAAAATAAAATTTAAACTCTGAGCGTTCTTTCGTGCATTAAAATTCGGGCCACGATATAAATACACAGACTTAAGCGTAGTCTCTGTTTCAGGTTAGCGAAATTGGAAGAAACCTTGAAAGACGAAAGCCTCTCCGAAGAGCAGAGACGGGAGAAACGAGTCCAGCACGCCCAGAAAGAGACAGAATTCCTGCGACTCAAAAGGAGCAGGCTGGGCGTGGAGGATTTCGAGCCGCTGAAGGTGATCGGTCGAGGCGCGTTCGGAGAGGTGCGACTGGTCCAGAAGAAGGACACGGGTCACGTATACGCCATGAAGATCTTGCGCAAGGCCGACATGCTGGAGAAAGAGCAGGTGGCGCACGTGAGGGCAGAACGGGACGTTCTCGTCGAAGCCGACCACCAATGGGTGAGTATTTCTTTCGTATTTTGCAGTCGCAGACGAGACTAACCATAATTATCTCCAGGTGGTGAAGATGTACTATAGTTTCCAAGATCCCATAAACCTTTACCTGATAATGGAGTTCCTACCGGGCGGCGACATGATGACGCTGCTCATGAAGAAGGACACGCTGAGCGAAGAGTGCACGCAGTTCTACATAGCGGAGACGGCGCTCGCCATCGACTCGATACACAAGCTCGGTTTCATCCACCGGGATATCAAGCCTGACAACCTGCTGCTGGACGCGAAGGGTCACCTGAAGCTGTCCGACTTCGGGTTGTGCACCGGTTTGAAGAAGAGTCACCGTACTGACTTCTACAGGGACCTGAGCCAAGCGAAGCCTTCGGATTTCAGTAAGTATCACTTTCCTCTTCAAGAGCAGATGTTAATTTTCTATGTCAGTAATCACGTCGAGTCCGATGGATAGCAAGAGAAGGGCAGAGAGCTGGAAGAAGAATCGTAGGGCGTTAGCGTACAGCACGGTTGGCACGCCGGACTACATAGCCCCCGAGGTGTTCCTGCAAACTGGTTACGGACCAGCGTGTGATTGGTGGTCTTTAGGCGTCATCATGTACGAGATGCTCATCGGTTACCCGCCGTTCTGCTCGGAGAACCCGCAGGACACGTATCGTAAGGTTATGAACTGGAGGGACACTCTGGTCTTCCCCGCCGAGGTGCCAATCTCCGAGGAGGCCAAAGACACTATTATCAAGTAAGCGTCGAACATTAAATGTCGATCTATAATTTCATGATAATTTCTGCGATAGATTCTGTTGCGAATCCGACAGAAGATTAGGATCTCAGAAGGGAATGGATGACCTGAAGATAATCCCATTCTTCAGGGGCGTAGATTGGGAGCACATCAGGGAGAGGCCGGCCGCCATCCCCGTCGAGGTCCGCTCCATCGACGACACGAGCAACTTCGACGATTTTCCCGACGTTAAATTAGAAATTCGTGAGTATTCTGGTAATTTTTTTTCTGGTTTCATTTTGTATCGATACTATTTTGTTTCATGTTAAATGTCTTATTCAAGATGCTGAAATCTTTATTTACGCTATTTATGTCTGAAGAACGTACAAGCCTTTAATTTTTAATTGAAAGTATTGAAAATGTTTGTGCGAAAACTAAGAGACAATTCAGAAGTCTTATAACATTCCCCAGTAACTCTTCAGTTCTTGAAGTCATTTTAGTGATGAAATTGAAAATTCTTCATAATTTCTTTAATATTTGAATTAGAAAGAAGAAGAAAAAGATGCAGAAAGTCCTCAAGATCTAAAAATTCTCAGGAGGTGGAAAAACTCCAGAACTGTATTGCGAATTTTCATGCAAAAATTAGAAGGCAATTTAGTAGTCTTCAATATCTTTCAGTAACTCTTTAGCTTCTTGAAGAGTTCTTTTACTGATAAAATCGAAAATTTCTCAGAATTTCAATATTTAAATTGGAGAGATATCGAAAAGGGGGAGAAATCTTGTTCAATATCTACAAATTCTCAGGGATGAAAAATTTCGCTGAATTCGAAGAATGAAATAGCCTACACTTTCTCCAGACGTGATCTATATTGAAAATGTTTGTGCGAGAACTAAAAGACAATTTATTATTCTTATTACATCCCCCAGTACCTCTTCAGCTTCTCGAAAAATCAATTTATAGATAAAATCAACATTTTTTCCGGGAATTCAACAATATTTCACTTAGAGGCATGTCTAGAAAAGAGAATGTTGGTCGCCCTAGAGATGTTCGCGATCTAAAAACTTTTAAAGAGAGAAAAAGTTTTCCGGGCATGATCTGTATTAAAAATACTTGTATGAGAACTAGAAGATAATTTAGTAGTCTTTAAAGAAAAAGGATGTCGAAAAGGAGAAGAAATGTTTGTCCTCAAGATCTGAAAATTCTTAGGAAAAATTTAACAAAATTCGAAAAATTGAATGGCCTACACGTTTTCCAGACAAGATCTGTATTGAAAATTTTTATGCGAAAACTAAAAGATAATTCAGTAGTCATTAATATCTCCCAGTAACTTGAAGAGTCATTTCACAGATTCCTCTGAATTTCAAATTTATTTAAATTAGAGAGATATCAAAAAGGGAAGCAAACTTGTTCGTTATAGAAAATATTCCTCATGATCTAAAAATTCTTCGGAGAAGAAAAATTTTCACGGTATTTGTAGAATAGAATGGCCTACACGTTCTCCAGACATAATCTGTATCAAGAACGTTTTTGCGAGAACTAGTAGACAATTCAGTAATCTATTACATCCCCCAGTAAGTCTTCAGCTCCTTGAAGAGTCATTTTAGCGATAAAACTGAAAACTCTGTAGAATTCCAAAGATATTTAAACTTAAAGAGAAGTATAAAAGTGAAATAAATTTCTCCAGAGTTTTCTGTTCGGTTTTTCATTGAAATAATTTTTAGCATTTGAAGCTTCTGAATGTAAACTTGACGTTTTGCAGCTTCAGCGCCGATGCCCACGGACGGAGACGTGAACTACAAAGACTGGGTATTCATCAACTACACCTTCAAGAGGTTCGAAGGGCTGACGCAGAGGGGTACGCCCAAGAAGTAGATCCGATCCCAAGGCTAAGGATTGGTTCCCGGCAAGCCTCGACGCTCGGGTTCAGAAAGGGCCCGACGAGACGGTCGAGCGAAATCTTTTCTGAAAACGGGCGTGTAGAAAATATCTGCGTGTATAGGTCTGAGACATTTTTGCACCGTTTGCTTATGAGCTGTGAAGAGCTACGTTGTGCTTCGTTCGACCGGTTAAATTCCTGAATTTTAATTTGCTAATTTTCAGTGTGACTCGACGACGAAAAAATCTGGATTATTTCTCAGTTTTCGGCTGGCTAAATTGAAAGTAGTCGAACGTGGTGCAACGGTTTGTGTATATGTTAATTTTTTGTTTTATTTTGTTACAAAGTGATACTTTATTTCTATTGTTTTTAACTTATAGATCGTGTAATATGATGACGAGGTATTTTTTGTAATAGTCCAACTTTTGCCTGCTTCTGTCAGTGAGATTAACAACGTGGAATTGTAATTTTCTCTCCTACCAGTTTAAAAAGAAATTTCACACTTTTCGGAATAGTTGCTAAAGATTAGTTAGTACGTTAAACACATTTACAACGTTTTAAAATAGAAATTGTTCATTGTAGGAACTAACGAAATTTTCATGACGAAAATATATTTCTCTACTTGACTAAGATGAAAAATATCGATTAGTTTAGGATGACAATTTAAATTTCTTGCAAGTTGTTTGAATTCCTAAAAAGTGCAGCTTTTTTCTGTACTTTTTTGCTCTCTACTAAGCACCTTTTCAAGTAGATTGGGTGCAATATTGACTAAGAAAAATACTTTTAGTTCACTCTCGTCATCTTGTATCTTCTAGTTGGTCTCGCTAACAGGACTTGTACACCTTGTACATTGTACATATATTATTTACTTCTGAACTGTGAATAATTAAAGAAATTTATTAAAATTATGTATTTTTTCATTTTTCCTCACTCTCCATAATACTATTGTCGAACCAAAGGATCTCTCTGACAATTTAGTATATCAAAATTTTTGGATTCTATAAAATTCGTTCAGAAAATTAATGTTTGAATTTAATAATAAATAATTTTCCTTTTCTCATTTAAATAAAATAAAGACTACGAATATCCCAGAGGAAATGAATTTCATTTATTTCCCTTACTAAAAATAAGTTGTTCCGTAACGAAAAATATTTCTATGTGTCGAAGAGTAAACCTGTTGAATCAAACATTTTTCTCAATTCTTGCCACAGTATGTCAAGTAATCAAGTTCCTTTACCACGGTATACAACCAGAAAAAATTATTGAAAATTTACAATAACATTCAAATTAATCACCGTATCTCTAATAATCCACGTATTTTTGGTTGATGTCAAACAGCTAAACGCGAAATGACATTGAAAGGTCAAATTTTTCTGCTTTTCGACAAGTTTATTCGAAGCAAGCGAATTTGATCCTTATGTACAGGTAATACATAAATTTCAAAGGGGGGACCCTTGGGTGTCGTGAAAATCAATCGATAATATTTTCATCCCTATTGATATTTTCGATTTTTTTTCACTTGTAGCACGTCGGGGAGGGTGGTTGAAACACGTTGCATGCAAGAAATCGCCCCTCCAATGCAAGGATAAGAAAGCAAGCGAATATGACCCTTATTGACATGTTTTATATTTTGCCTTCTACAGCTCAAACCAAACGGAAAAAAATAGAAATTTTTACTTTTTTATGTGGCAAAATGGGGTGGGATTATAACGCACCCCCATTTTTTTGATTTCCGGCAACTTTAAGGGTAGCAAACGAAAATGACCCATATCGACAGTGAATCGATCATTCCATAGTAGTCTCCCTTGTATCGGGTGAATTACAATCGCTCATATCTTCATTTCTATTGAGATTTTCGATATTTTTTCACTTGTAACACGATGGGAGGGGTAGATAGATATTGTACAACGCAAAAAAACTCCCCTCCAATGAGAAGAAAAGCAGCGCAAACGAATTTGATCCTTATTGACATGACAAATTTTTCGGTGCCAGACGGCAAAATTTGATCATTTTTCAAGCTTCAGACGGAAAAATTATATCATGTCAATAAAGATCAAAATATTATCGATTGATTTTCACGACACCTTTCCCCTTTGAAATTTATGTACTACCTGTACATAAAGATCAAATTCGCTTGCGACGGATAAACTTGTCGGAAAGAAGAAGAATTTGACATTTGAACATTTTCCTACAATTTTATGACATTTCGCTTTCAGCAGAGAACTAAAAGATATTAATTACTCAAATTCTGTGGTGAATTAGATAGTTATTGAAATTTTTCAATTTTTGCTAGTTAAATTGATTGGAATTTTTAGTATATTGAAAATTTGAATTTTTGTCAGTTACGATAAAACGATAGTAGTGATTCGCGATATGAACTTTTCATTTAATTGAATAGATTATGATGAAAATTGTCGAAATGAGGTTAAGGTGATTAATATAAAAAACAAATCAAAAAGGGATCATTTATAGAATAAATGTATAAACTATATAACTATAACAACAATATATACAGAATATAATGTTACAGGATAGAAAATATAAATTACGAAAAAGTTATCTCAGAGCTAGAAAATGGACGAAGCTGACCTGCAGCTAGAGGTTCAGTTTGATAATTGAGTTTTGGGGCTGGAATATTTCAAATTGAGATTCTTTATTAGCATTTGGATTCAGTCCTTGGCACTCCTAATTGTTGTATCACTCGCTCTTCTATCCTCTGTAACAAACAATTATCTTATTATGTGTTCGAATAAATGCTCGAATTTAGTGTCCCAAAATTCACGCAAAACTTTCAGTACTTGATTGTTGAAGGTTTGAGATTTGTAAAGAATGTGGTACCGATTTTTTTTTCTGTTTAATTCGCATACTGCGTAAGTTCTGAAACAATTTTATCAGTAATAAACTCTTGATGACTATTATTTACAATTATCAGAAATGCGGAAAACAGAACATTCTGGAGAATTTTCTAGATATAGCTAAAGTCATGCTTTTTTATGAAAATAATGTGTGAAATTTTATTCAAATTAATGAACAAATTTCGGCTATAAGACACTAACTACATTAAATGGTTTTAATAAAGTGAAATGAAGCATGTGATGTTAGTGGAAATGTTAGCTGCAGAAGGATGAGGAAAATTTTATACAGGAAATTGTTAGTAATTGAAAGTTATCTTTTAATATTAGGGTGAAATCACATCGTGAGAAAAATTTGTATAATTTTCATATTCCTCTTTTTGTGAGAAGACAGGACTAAAAAGGGTTTAAAAAAGCAAAGTTTTTCTCACAACATTCACGTCAAGTTCATTACTGAGAATATGCACAAACATAATTTCTTTGGACTGGTTTGAACAGTCTATATTGGAAGCTTACTTTGAAGAACATTATATATAATTAACTTTGAAGAAGGCTTCGAAAATCAATTGTTTTAATTCCGACAGTTTAATTCAAAATTCAAACGGTAGATTTTATGCTGCCTACTTTGAAGTATATTATATATAATTAACTTCGAAGGAGGCTTTGTAAATTAAAGCTTTAATTCAGGAAAACAAATGTTGAATTTTGTATGGGTACTGAGTTTTGATGCTAAAATTGTGAAAAAGACATCATGAAATTACATTTCGACAAAGTTATTCAAGTAATGTAGATATAAATCTGGGTTACTTGTTTGAACAACCTTGAAATGAGGAAATAGTTTCTAAAAATTGAAACGGAAGAATGTGCATTTTCTCAGGTTAGTTATCTAAATAGAAGAGAGGAGGGAAGAAAATTGGGTCTGCCCGAAGAAAACCTTCGCCCTCCACCGTGTACCCAGCACCAAGTTTCGCTGTCTTACCCTGTGCATCTCGCTATTTCTTTGGTGCCTCGCCAACAACTCTACCTCGGACAAGTAGGCCAGACTTTCCGACTTGACAATGGCACCTTCCAGTTCCGGGCACAACTTGGGCGCCTGTCTCTTCTTCCTGAGCAGGCTCTTCCAGCCGTTCGTCCCGTAGACCTTCGTCGTCGTGGGCGGCGGCGGCGACGTCGGCGTCGGCGTCATAGCGGCGATCGGTTCGTTGTCTCCCGTGATCGAAACTAAGGTAACGGATTTTCCCTTTCGATTAGTGCCGTTGGGGGTGTAGAGGGAGATGACGGTGGTGCATTTGGAATTATGGATGGAATACGAGACGGGTTGGATGATTTCGTTATTGACGGACGACGCTGTCGACCAGTTCTGTGGCGTGGTGCTGGCAGAACTGGCCGACGGATGGGTCGGCGAACTGTACCCGGAGGTACTTTGGGAATTCGGATGATTGACAATGATACTAGCGCCCTTACCGGTTGACGGAGGCTTGAACGTTCTCAATTCCTGACCGGGCGACGTTAATTCACCAATGGAACCTACGGGAGTATAGATTACGTTAAATTTCGCGATCTAGTGATCGAAAGAAAATTGAGACATGAAACGAGAATGAAAAGAATACAAACCTATACCAGTTTGTGTCTTATCGCTATCCTCGCTGCTGGCGTTGCTGTTTCTCCACACCGCCAACGGTCTCGACTGCTCCTTAAAGTCGCACGACGATTTCGCGTCGGATGGCGTTTCGATCGTATTGGGACTCTCCAGGTCTTGTATCAGTTGCAGGGCGGCTTCCAGTTCCCTGGAAAAGTCACCGTCGCTGCTCTTCGCCTCGGACCTGGACGATTCCTGCCTGCTGCTGCTCTGCGTCTTGTCGGAGGCTGTCACGCTTCCGCTCGTACTCTGAGGCGATATGGTGTCTTTCTTGTTATTTATAGCCTTCTGGAGTTCCTGCATGAAGGACGCGTATTGCACTTTTTCGGATCGCGGACTCACGGATCCCATACGGTGCATGGTGGAAGCCTGTCGACTGTTTTCTTCTTTGTCGCTCAGAGCCGAGTTTAACCTACGAATTTACTATCGTCGTTAGCTTCGTAAACTAAACTCACAAAATTTGAAACATGCATTAATTAAGGGTCATGTTTGATCGTTTATCATCAATTAGAGTAATTTCGTTTACTTTTAAAATAACCTGTGTAATAGGATTATAGAGTTATAAAAATGTAGTGTTCGTATTCAATAATACAAATATGTCATTTCTGCCGAACAAAATTAAGAGTAAAAAAATCAACTATGCCTTTGTTATCTATTAAGGATTCATCTTGTGTAAATATAAATTAAATAAAGGAATTTGTCTCAGGAAGAGGTTGAAAGTGACACCTCTCTGTATTTCTCACCTAGATCTATACACTTCCGGCTCGGTCAACTTTTCCAGGTACTCGTAGATCGGCGGTTTGCTCGTCGTCTGGTTCAGGCTAAGGCTGATTTGCGACGAACTGGCGGACAGAAGGACCGGCGACGTGGCCCTCGAGAAACTCTTCATGTAACCGAGTTTCCGATCGCTGTTACTCGTGCTGTCGTCTGAAGCTTCCTCTACGTGGACCACGGGATTGTCGATGAGTCTGGCGTTGTCGTCGCTGTTGCCGCAACGTTGCACGCCGTTCACTTGGTTCGACGGCTTCTTGGGACTGCCATTTTGCGCTATTTTGGTGCAAGCCGCTAGGTTGCTGGAACCCGTGGCCTGGTCGACCTCGAACACCCAGCTCTGGGCATAGGCGTTATAAATGGCGTGAGGTTTCGAAGGGGACTTGGTTGGTTTTTGCTGCGAAAATAGTTCACTCATAAACGTCATGATATTGCAGGAGAATAAGATGAGAAGAACAGATCGATATTCTATGCGCGCGAAATACAAACGAGATCGCAGGTGTCGAACGGGACCCCCTGCGGCGAAATGAAGAAATCGTTTCATTGAAATTATCGAACGTGCCACTTCACGTACGACGTTACATAAGAATTGTGAGCTTGTGCAAGACGATACCGGGCCCATGGGAATCGACCCGTTCATTGATAACATTATTCCGCGATCTTGGTCGACCATTACCATGGGAATGAGAGAAGAAAGTTAGCTAATCATCAATCGTAGGGATGGGTCGACGAAGGACGCCTCGATTCGTTTGGAATTGAATATCAGAACGCGATTCAATCGTTTTTGATCTCACTTTTTATAATTGCTGCTTATAAAATGTAAAATAAAACAACATTTTCTTACCCTTGGAATGATGTATTCTATATCGGCCAGATTCTCGTGCGATCTCTTTCCGGTCCGTTTGCTCTTCTTCGGTACGGTCCTGTGATCCTTGGGCCTGATCTGCATTGAGCAGAAGGCGAATTGACTGTCCAGGAATGAGGCTACGATCACGGCTGCCGCCGCTATCCTAGTAGCGAAACAGGCTGCAAAACGAAGCAGAAAAAAAATTTCAAAACTCAATTTTAATAATCAATCGCGAATCGACCGCAGTTCTCATACAAAGTTACGTTCTATGTTCATCAACTTCTCTACCTGTACAGGTTTCATCTCGAGTTACTTGGCAAGAATATGTTTTCATCACGTGACGATAGCCAACTTGATTGACGTTTATTACGAACGATGAGTAATATACAATTGCTGGTTCGTTAGAAGATGAGCTTGAAAAATAGACAATCGATTCAAATATACAATTTGCGTATAATATTTTATTCTCAAGGTTATAAATGTGGAAATACCAAAAACAAATAAATATATCCCGAGAGTTATTTTGTGAATTGAATAATTATAATTAAGTTTGATTTGATCCAAAATTGGGCAAGTTTTCTCTATTCTCTTGATGTGTGAAATATTTTCAGTTGATCATTGACTCGTTCGCAAATTGAATTGATCATAATACCTGACAACAACGTGGTATTCATGCTTATTAATGTTTCTTGAAGGTATTCTTTATTTGCATTATTTTACTGCAACTAATTTCTTACAATGAATTGTCAAAGTAAAACAAATTATTGAAGAAATTTTAAAATTTCATTTTCGAAGATAAACTTTAATCACCGACAGAATATATTCACGTTTTTACGGAAACAGAATATTTGAGAAAAAAAAATATTTTTATTACGAGGTCGCCCGAATACTGCTTTGAGAGATTAACTTTTTTGCTAAAACTTTTTATCCACAAATCTTTGTCAATCTGTTCTTAAGATTCATCCTGAACCGAATCATCTTGAATACGTTCTATAATAAAAGTTAAGTTATCAAGGAATTATTATTAGAGAATAATGTGCCAAATGTTGCCAATTTTGATAATCATGTATTTTTTTCTACATCCCACTCTGATCAGGCGATTGAGCACTTCAAAGTAAAACGTTAATTCCCTACAAATTCAAAAAATCCGTCGTAGCAACTGCAGTGTGAGATGAAACATTGTAATGCGCGAGCAGAATATTTTCCTCTTTAGAAATAAAAATGTGACCTTTTTAAATCAAAATAATTTCGATATTCTTTGAAATATAGAATTTCTGTTTTCGAAAATCATTCTTTTTTTCGCGAAGAATTTTACTATTCCAATGTTGCCCAAAAATTACTTTGAAATAATCAAATTCTTTTAGTCACGTTTTCCCCGAATATTTTTTGAGATGTTATGCAAATCGATTGTTAGCATACTCACACGAATCTAGTAGCGTAGTCGAAATTCATTTTCTTTAAAGTGTCACACAAATACGAATACACCCTATATATTCCTTTTCAGAAATATACAATATGAAACGTCGTCAATATTGAAAAAAGAGTAGCATACTATCAAAATGGCACATACTGTATAGTTTTCAGTGAATCACTCAGTATAAAAAAATTTCAAATTGCAACTATATTTTAAAATGAAAAATACCTGAACGACAAAAAGCACAGCACTAATTTTAAAGAATGAGCGCACAAACGTAGATATCACCTCCGTTCGAATAGTCATAATCAATTAAAAATATTTGTGTCCAAATTTCGGATTGATCTCGATACATTAAAACTGATTAATTATTCAAATCGAACTGTAGTCGAACTTTTTTGAGGTAGAATGGTCCCAAATAACACTGATTCCTACTTTTCGCGGCCGATCAAGGTAACCCGTAGAAAGTCGAACGGTTTTACCGGTCCGAACATTTCAACTCTGGTCTCCATGAAACGCCGAAACACTGATATCGCTAATTTCGAATTTACCGGAGACGATCGCGTCGTCGGATTTGCTCTTTACTTCGTCAACACCCTTCCCTTCTGTCATGTACGCAATAATGATATGCTAGGTACCCACGTCTATAGATTTTTTTATTAATAATAAATTCAATATTTTGCATTATTTTCAAACTCAGTTATATACAAGAAATATCTTCTTGGTACCTCGATCTAATTCATTTATTCATTTTTTTATTTCACCTATAATCCGAAAAATGATATCACGTTCATGAATTGGTTTTACCATTGTAACATCTTCAATTTTACAATAATTCTTCCTTGAAATTTTTGAAATATTTCGATATTAAAAGATAAATGCCTATGCAAAATGTCTGTATATATCTACAAACATTTTCTACAATACCATATCTGCCCAAAATCAAACTTACCATCCCTTATCAATTTTTGAACATTGTATACGTTCTATTCCGAAGTGAACCGTATGGGATATTACTCTAAAAGTAAGTCTTGATATGTGAACTTACCGTATAGGATGAGTAATTGGTGAGGATGACCCTTCATCAGCTCCCCAAAATCTTGAAAATGTAGACCCCATTCTCGCAAAATAGCGGCCGCCAAGTTGACAGCTAGCACGGAGCAGGCGAGATAAAGTAACGCCTCCTGTCGTCGAGGTGATAATCTGCCAAAACAGACGAGAGCTCCACCAGTGACGCCCATCACGACGTTCTACGTTAAAAAATGTAAAAGAGTCAACGTACAATTCAACAATGAAAAAGAAAAACGAAACATTTCTGAATTTGACGCCAGATGAATTGATATCTGACAACATTTGACAGCACTTCAACAGTTGACAATTCAGAATTTTCAAAGTAATTGATAATTATTTGAAGAACATTGCAAGCTACTCTCGCTAATACAAAGTAGTACTTGTTCGTTTACTTTCTCGCAAATCTCGGAAATTTATCTCTCGCGAGAAAAAACTCGATTCCTCCGGATTACGCAACCGCTAAGAAGCGATTCCGTGGAAAAATTCGCTTTCGTCAGGATCGATTTCACCGCGGCGACGACATTTTTTAAGATCCCGAGTGTCGGTTACGACATATTCGCCCTTCGGCGTTCCGTACGCGACATGTCGAGAAATTTCGCGAGAAATACAAACAAAGGGATACGAGAAAATCGTGACGTAATATTTGAAAACGAATACGCGGTAACTGGTTTAGAATTCAACTCGACTCGAGTGGAAAAACTATAGAATTTTCGAACTTTAATATAATTTCAAATCGTATCAAAAATAACAACTCCGCAGAGTTGCATTGTTGAATAAAGCCTGCCTTTTTTTCTCAACAGATTTATACTCCAGTCGTCATTACATCTTTCCAAACTAGCGTGACTTCAAATGACCATGTTGAAAAAATTGTCAACCTATAGTAATTTATGAGCACCAAACTCTTCAATTATAATTATGAAACCTTAGAGGATGAGAAATCAATAGCATCTATTCTATATCAAATATCGAAAAAACACTGAACAGAATGAAAATTTTCAAATAAAAGTATAAAAACAATAAAACAAGTAAAGCGAATCTTCCATGATGAAATCAAATGCGTTATAGTAGGCTATGGTAATGAACGAAATTGACCTATTTGTACACTTACAACAAATCCAGCCACCAGGTTAGATGTGAAATGAAGCGCGGGAACCGAAATGATGAAGAATACACCAGCGATTATCTGAGTTGCGCCGCAGAATACATAGATGGAGCTCCATAGCACTTGCAAAGCTGTCCAGAAGCTGCCCAGGCACATCACGTTTCTGAAAATAAAACGCACATCAAATAATGTTAGATTTTTATCAAGAGACCTATGATGAATTAAAGCGTATCCATCATTCAAAGCATTCAATTTATCAAGTTCTACCATGAAAGTGAAAAATGGTGAATAGCGTATCCACTTCCTAACCATTTATTCCGTATGCTACAATGCTAGCACAGGTAACAAAATACTGATTGGCCGGACTAGATGTTAAACTTAAAATCAACTTACTAGCTGAATGAATTCTTCACGATGGATTTTCGAGAGGAAAAACTGAATTCAATGGCATTGAAGAGCATACATTGCAATCTTCTTATTTGGGTATTCACTTGATCAATTCTTGGCTTTTTGTTGTTTGAGAATTAAAATTTTTTGAGTTGCGACGAGAACACGCCACAATGCTATTTCAGCGCATCCACCATTTAATATACTAAATTCTCAGGATCTACGTTGCTAGTACAAAGTATTTTATGACTTATGAATTGCAATTAAGAAAGTTATAGGGTGCATAGTATTTAATAATTTTTTTCAGAAAAAATTGAGATGTTCGTAGTTTACTAAATGAAATCCTTAAAGCTACTGCGAATACAGGCAACAATGTTAGTTTAGCGCATCCACCATTTATAACAAATTGTACTATCTTTGCAAAATGCATACTTGTCATTGTAGTTGTGGTTGCAGTATGTTGAGTCAACAACTGGCGTTTTCAGCATTGATCTTCATGAAATTGAATTTAAGGATATCTATATTTAGATTCCAAGTTATTCTTTTGAAAATGAGGTATAGAGGTGACACTTAAGGAGTACGCTCTAGTATTACTATTTCTCAAAAAATCAAGAAGCTATTTTATGGAAGCTACATTCCAATTGAAATTGAATTTGATGAAATTTCCTCAGAATGTGTATTTTGATAAAAACTAAAATTTTGAAAATATCCACCGGATAATAACATTTAAAGGGTATTTAAAATAGACGTAAAAGTTCAGATTCATAGGAAAAAATGGTATAGGAAAACGGATAATCTGAGAAACGAAGAGGAACTCTTATCATAAAATTTTTAGTCTCATTTTCATATTAATTCTGGATCAAAACTAATAATAGAAAATACATATTTAGCGATTTATTTGATCACTGTTTAAATTATCAATATCTTGTTAACACCGTTTAGAACAGCTGATTTTCGAGAAAATATTTTTCCAGAAAATAAATGACTGAAAAAGTTATTCTAATTTTTCTGGACTACAATTTCAGGAGTAGTAAAGTACGAAACATTTATTTCAAAGACTGTTTTTCGATATACTTTCTGTCAGAAAAGTACCCGGAATGGATTATTTAAAAAATCTGCTTGAAACGATTCTTGTTGCTGAGTTAGCACAACAGTTATCTATACTAACGCGAAGTTTGAACGCGATCTGTCATTTGATTTGTTTACAGTGCTCGATTTTGTCATTTCTCAAGTGTGTTTTGTGATTTTTACAATGGATAAAAATATCGAAAGAAGAATTTATCTCTAATTTTTTATTGCAAGTGGAATTACAGTTAATCGACTTTAACAAAAACACGTGTATATCAGTAATACAATACAAAAGATTTGTCTCGATCTGGTCAGCCATCAACTGAAGTTAGCATCGATAAAGTGAAGGAAATAGTAACATGGATTCATGAGTTTGACATGCAATCCAGTCAAGAAGCTTCGGAATGACACCTGATAATATTGACTATGTTGTGTACTCGGAATTCTTGCTAGAAAGTTAGAGAATGAATTTCTGACCAAAAACTCAACAAATACCATCGAACAGCCACCGTATTCACCTGATATAGTTCCGGCCGATTTTTTTCTTTTTTCAAAACTCAAATTACCATTTCGAAGTACCAGTTCTGAATCGATAGAAGATCGGAATAAGCGTTTGAAAATGGTTTTGAACATTCGATTATTCATTGCCATAAATGTATTATTCCGGAAGTTTGGATGAAAAATAAATAGTTTGTGTTTCATTAACTAATTCCCTGTACTTTTATTACAGAATGTAAAACGATATCTAAACCTACAACTTTATAAATTAATAGGAACTCTTTGAGATCGTTTGGAACTGTATAAATCTCACAATTATGTCTCTTACAATTATCGAACTGGCTAAGACGAATCCTTTAAGTTAAGAACAAGTCCAGCAGTATCGAGGAGAGCCAACCAGCCGACAACCATCCAAGGAAGTATCAATTTATTATTCTTTACTCGTTGGAGCCACTAGTCCAAGTGAACTAACTTTAATTATTGTATATTTCACATATTAATTTATTATACTCTTTTATAAAACTGTTCTTTCTTTTCCTAAGCTACATATTAAGCAATTTTTAGCATAACTACCAAAAAATGGAATCGACGCATAAAGTCGAAGTATATCCGTAATAAGGAACATGTTTTTCGTTTTTTGTCAAGAATTTTGGTAAACTTTTACATCTTTGGATTTGGATGTACTAATTATTGACTAGAAAGAACGAGACTCTTTTTAGCATTTTTGTTACATAATATCAAATTTACGGAATTCTGATATCGGAGAGAGACTCTTTCAATAACTGGAGATTTACTAAAACTACAGACTAACACTGAATTATCGCGAATTTTCACAACCCAAATATACTCATAACTGCAAAACGTGCAGACCATTCATAATATACCCATAATTTATTTCCAAAATTCAACGTACAATTTATTTCAATATCAATTGAACATCAAATCACAGATAAATCATCTCAAAGAAATGTGTATGTCCGATAAAATAAAATGGGATTTTCTAATACATTGTACTCGACTTGCAATCGAAAGACAACAAAGACAACATGTGTTCTCTCGGTCTAATTAGGGACAAGAGAGCCAGTTTTTTCAGGTCTTTCGAAGAATGTTTTGTCGTCGTAGAAGCGTACGGCGTGACGAAGTACGCGGCGGATTGTGGGAAATGTCACATTTTTACGACGCGAAGAAGCCGTCCAGAGTAATACACAAAGAAATCCACGTCGTCCCAACGCTTTCGCGACGGAAATACACTTCGATGCCTCGTCTGGAACAGAAACGACGTAATAACTCGAGATTAGCGCGAAATAACCTAACCTTTCGCTACGATCGCTACGTAAAGTGACACTTTATTCCGGAAATAACGACTAAATGAGATTTGTTTTTACGAACCGATTTACTCGCATCCCCTTTTCATTTCTTTTTTTATTGCATCATTGTGAGTATATCGAATAGTTAGAAGTACCTCGGTTCTAAATCAGGCAATTATGGTGGCCGCGTGAACATTTTTGTTGGACGTTTGGCAAAATGTATTAGTAGAACTGATGCGATGTAACACAAGACAGATAATGTGTTGAACCAAAACAAACATTGTTTCGAAACCGAGTCATTGAATGTTAATGAGAGCAGCATTGAATTAGCAATTAATACCATGACTACCAATGAACCATCACTCTGAGTTTCTTCAGGACATAACTGCATGTCAGACTATTCTTTATAGTTCATAACGAAGAAGTCTTACGTAAGTCATCATCCAAACTAATCTCCCAGCGTATTATTGAGATCGTCATTGTCGCCTGTTTTTATGATAGTTTCATAATCCAACTAACATCAACTAGCTTACTACGGGATATCGAGTGTATGTATGCGTAATGAGTATGAAATACTAATTACTTCGCAATAGTATGAGAAAAAACCGATCTACGTAATGTATTCTTAGAATTAAATAAGACGCTAAGTGACGAATTCACGTGATCTAGCGGATGAGATAAGCAAAACAGAGAGACCTGAATTAACCACTTATTGTTGCTATTGTTTAACGTTTCTTTACGTTAAATTGGAAATTTCGTTTAACAAGCCAGAGTTGATAGACACGATCCAACAATATTGTATATACTGCCGACAAACAAACCTAAAACATATGTGAAATGAGCACATGTATAAATTATGCCTAAACAATAATTTATTTCTCCCCCAAACTTCCGGCGAGACACCGGAAACTCGCCCGCCCGTTTCCTTAACCATACACGACCACCGTCTTGCTTCCTAAAAAGATGAACAACACAACCTTGATCTTCGAACATTATCCACCTTGAAAGTCGCGAGTCGGTACAACAATCGGAAGATTTTTCATATTTTTACCGCTTCTCACAAATTAAGTTCATTAGACGCGGACCACTACACACATAAAACGATAATTACGGAAATTAAAGCGAAACGATCGCGGAAGTTGGATATTACGACGACGTAAGCAATTTTTTTCGTTCGAAGATGTTCGTTTTTTCCGATAGACATTCGCCTCGGACGTTGTACGAATGGGATTGACTGGGTAAATTCAGACGCCTCACTTCGAAAAACAATATACGAATTATTCATAAGTAAAGATACTTTTTTCATACGAAGATGTTATATGACTTCGAAATCAATAATTTTTCGGACAGACATTCGCCTCGAACTTTACACGAATTGTTTTTCATGTACCTGAATTGAAAAGATAAGAATTGACAGAGTAAATAAACTCATACGGTTCACTTCGGAAAATGATCGTTCTACTATTGTGATACAATAACAAATTTTCTTCAATAACGCCACAAAAAAGAAATAGTTTCTCGTTCTGGATGATAGAATTTTGATTATTTTATTTCTTTCGTTCGATTTGAACAAATTGTAATCGTCCTAGAAATAAAACACATCGAAAACATCTCGACCTTGAGGCGATGCGAACTCAGTCTTTCTGAAATTCAATTTCAATTCAAGGATTTCATTATTACGGTAATCAACCGGTAAGTAAGAAACGCGCTAGAAACGTAAGAAGACGAAGTGAAAGGGATAATTTTATGATCATTGCAGGCGATCATTCAAGGTATGTGAAGATGTTTTCAATTAGAATTCGTCATATTGAGTATCGCTTTCGTAACTTTCATTTCGACCTGCGGTCAAACGTCCGAGACACATCCACGTTTATTCCCGATACCAAGTGTCTCGATTAGGGCGAATCATCGCTTTTTCGAAGGGAAGAACAAGATCGGTTCGTCCGAAACGCCCTTTAGCCAACGTCTCGACGAGCCACCGTTCCGTTGCGTGGCATTGACGAAAAAAGACGCTTTCTCACGCGGTACAACGATATCCTGAAAATGTCCGCGCTGACGAAGATTCTCGTAAAAAATGATAAGCAACCTTCCTTCCATCCACATCACGCATGAATATGCATATGAATTGAGGTATGCAATCAGGTCTCGTGCAAGCGTATAATAGACACCGTCGTCACTAAAAAGGAACAAGCGCGGCGGCAGCAGAAGAAATGATGTAGAAGAAAAATAATAATAATATCGTACCTTGGGTGACCTTCGAGCGGATCTAATAATATTCGCATTAGTTGCAGTCATTATGTCTCCGATAAAAAATCCATCGCGAATTGTGATTATAATATCGGTCGGCTCATCGCTGCACGCCATACACGACCATATCATACCTGCTTTGTTACATCATTTGGATTTTAAAGATTTACAGAAACTTGACAAATTTTCCTACTTTATTATCTAATTAAATATCTCAATTTATTAATGACACAAAATTATTCATTGATTAAACATAAATACCTCTTGTTCATTGGTAATTAGTAATTCATTGTGAGTAATTAGTAATTGAATAATATTTTGATTAATTATAACTAAAATATGGATTCATTACTTATAGTAAAAGTTTCATTGTTAATTAGCTTCAATTAATATTTAATTGAATAAAGTTTATGGTATATAATGGTAACTAAGAAGTAATTATCATTAATTAGAGTAAAATTTAGACATATTGTTATAATTAGTTATAATTAACAAGTAATTAACTATAAATAGAGCATGATTATTAAATTACAAATATAATTCAATCAATAATTATTGCTTCTTACTACTAATTTGTGCCAACTATTTCCTATTTATATAAAATTTGGTTCTTAATTTTAATTCGTTTTAAGTACAATGGTGTTCCACTAGTTAAACTAAATATTAAATCATTATTATTACTTTATTATCGAAAATTAATTATTTTATAATGATAATTAACGAATAATTATTATCTGTCCAGAACTGGTATGTTTTAATGAATCATAATTACCTACAATTAAACATTAATGAACTATAATTATTGTCCAATTGTCGAATTAGTGAGGATTTAATGATTCTCAATGAATAATTATTGCTTTTAACAGTAATTATTTTTAAATTTAAAAACTTAATGAGTGGTTATATTTTTTTAATTATAAATAAAATGGTGTTCCGCTGGTAGTTAAACTAAATGTTTAATTAATAATATTAGCAGAATTATTTCCTTGCTATCGAAAATTATTTAATATATAATAATTTACGAATAATTGTTATCGATTGAAAACGAGTATGATTCAATTAATAATGATTAGCTCTAAATAAGGTTTCATTACCATTAATTGTAGTATAATTGTCGATAATTGGTGGTTTTCTATCACTAATTATTGCTTTTATTGATAATTAATGACAATTATTTTTCATTTTCTGAAATTCAATAATTTATTATTAATTTCAATTAGTTATGAATGAAATGGTGTTCTACCAGTAACACAAAATGTTCAATTATTATTAGCAAAATTATTACTTTATTACCGACGATTATTTATCATAAAATGGTAATTAACGAATAATTATAACCAGTTAAGGACGAGTATGATTTAACCTATTGATTATCAACGAGTAATTATTGCTTTTATTTCTTTTTACTGTCAATTATTTTTCAATCTATAAAAGTCATTAATTGTAATTAGTTATAAAAACATGGTATTCAATTAGTTAGACTGAATGTAAAATAATTATAATAACTAAAATTGTTACTTTATAATCGAAACTTATTTAATATATAATTGTAATTAACGAACTTTTCTATGAGTTAAGTACAAGTATAATTCAATTAATAATAATTAACTATAATTAAGGTTTAATTAACAATAATTGTTGATATTAGTAAGAACCAATAGGTTCTCAATATATAATTATTGATCTTTATAACTTATTAGTGACAATTATTTTTCAAATTATAAAAATTATTAAATAATTTTTGATTTTCATTAGTTATAATTAAACAGGTAATCCGTTAGTTATAATATATGTTCAATTATATGAAGTTAACAAGAGTTGTTATCTAATTATCGGAAATTGTTTGATAAATGATAGTAATTAACATATAATCATTATAAATTAATATCATTTATAATTAAATTAATTATAATTAGCTTTAATTTATATTTAATTACCTATGATAGTTGAGAATTGTCGATAATTAATTATAACAAACGTTCTCAATGAATTATTGCTATATACTACTAATTAGGACGATCATTTTTCATTTATGATAATTAATAATTAGTTATTAATTTTTATTAGTTGTGATTGAAATCGTAATCTATTATAGTGTATATTTAATTATTGGTAATTAGCAAGAATTATTACTTTAAAACCGACAGTTTAGTGATAATTAATGGTAACTTACGTATAATTATTATCAATTAACGATATGAATGAATTAATTAATTATGATTAGCTATAATTGAGTTTTAATTAACAATTATGGCTGCCAATAATGAATAATTAATGATAACAAAAGTTCTGAACGAATAAGTATTGATAATTAGTACTAATTAGTAACAATAATTGTTCAATATTTATTAAACTTTGATTATTACTAATAAAGGTTCAATTATTACCGAATACCCCAAATTATCAATTAATTATAAATAGCTTACGTATAATTATTAAATTTTGGTTATGAAATATGCAGACTTTTCATTCAATTAGTAAATTATTAATGAATTAATTAATGATACGATGAATGTGACAGTAGATGAAGTCAACTAAAGGAGATTCTTGAATAAGTCAGTTTGAAGTTGAATATAGTCAATTCGTTTCGTTGTCTATCCTTTAAATGGAAAACATTTGTTGACGATTTATAATAATCTAATTAGACAAACACGACAAGAAGATAGTCCGGACGTGTGGACGCAGCTTCTACAGCAACTAAATAATCAGAGAAAAAATCATCACCTATCACAATTCAGCTCAGGATGCATCTAATTTCCATTGATCGTTCGTAATTTGCCGCGCGCAAAATATAGTTTTGTAGGTAAATAGATTTGGAAGCTCGCAGGCTACAATCCAGACGGACAGCTCGATCTATTTCTACAGAAAATCGTTTTCATTAATCGCAGGAAACTGAATTATGCGCTTCTACAAGACGGGCAATTTGCTAGACGATGAAAATTTAAAGAAGCGCGCTTAAAAAAAAAGCGTTTCAATCTGCTAGGCGGCTTCCCAACGGGCGCACCTTGTTCGAGATATTTTCGTAATATTCGCGTAAATATGAATTCCTCACTGAAATGGGCAAGAAATGCGGTCCGTCTCACGTCCCATCTGAACTCGTATTTATTATTTATAGAGCGAATTACGTGGCGTTGCACGTAGCGAATTGGAAATGATAATTAATTGCGAATTAGTATTCCTCCCAAGGCGAACGATTGATACACACGCTTATTCGCGCGTTAGATCTGAAACGATTGCGTCATGTAAAAACCGAAAGGTCGATCGTAATAAGGATTTTAATTTTTCACTTCGAAATGTGCAACATCAATAACGCCGATCTCTGTTAACCGACATACGATTTTTTTTCACTTTCATATAAATAGACATGTGACATTATATTTTGTTCGATTTTTCACGAAACACCTGTAACATTATTTCTCTCAAATTTTCGTAGACGAATCTACAAAAGATTCTAGCAAGAATGTTTCAGAACAAACGTCAAACAATAAGTTTATTACCCAAAGTCGACCGACTTAATTTACGACACACGAAATTATCTTCACACTTTATCAGAAATGTAAATCATAGTGGCTTACGAAAATATATCATAGAAATACGTGACGCCTTCAACATTCGTTGAATCATCTATGTATTCATACTTGAGAAATTCCGCGATTTTTCGCTTTGTCGTTTCGAGATTTCAGAAACAAGAGCGTTGAGAATATCGACCGATTCTCACGTTATGATTTTTATTGCGCGTTTGTTGGTTTGAAATTGTGAAATGTTTTTCAGCCAGTTTGAGATTTTTTGCCATCTGTAACATTTAAGCGATACGGCACACGAAATTCCATTTGCAATACAAAATTTGAGACAAATTCTTTGTTATCTGTTTGATATCTAAAAAGTTTGATGAACAACTAATTTTCACAATTTCCTCACTAGGTTGAGTCAATCGAGAGACCGTCGAAAAACAATAATTTTATTTTAGCGTAAATTAATAATTGTTACGAACGATGCAATTACGCGGATATATTATAATTGAATGCCGACTTAATGGAACAATCGCATGAATAATGGCAACGATTAAATGGCAGATTTCTACTCATAGTAGGCCAATCGAGTGTATGAGGACCATTGAACAACTAACAGCGATATGTCTCTCGTACCATCATGCACCATTTATCGTAATGGAACATTGAATAGTCTGCTTTCTGTTCCACATAAACGCTGAGAATTGACTATTCCGTCTAGTCTGACAGATACTCGTTAAAAGAATTTGTACATGTTAAAAAATTCCAAAATAAGCAGTACATTCCAAGACGACTGAAAACATTATCCTATAAGAAATACTGCTGCATTTTCACCTATTTCGTTCTTAATAAAAAGGCACCATTCGGGGAAGTACCCGTTCCGAATGGATAAGAGGCATAAAAGAGAATGATTGGATTATTTATTGGCGTAAATGTATTATTTCGGAAGAGGGCCTAGCTTGGAGACCATACGGTAAATTTGGATGAAAAGTAAATATTTTATACTTCATTGAACAAATCCCGGTATTTTTTCAACAGAATGTATTCGCAAAATAAGAATTTGCATTCTAATAAATCAATTACGATGTAAGAATTCCTTGTCAAATTATGAAAGAAACATCGCAACGAATTTCGAATACAAAATGAGTAAACTGGCGATTAGATTTTTTAAGAACATAATCGCACTAAAGTACGCGTGAGTAATAATACCGTGGAATAGTTGACGAATGTTCGAGTGGGTCGGTGGGCAGATTACATCAATTAACATGGAAGCTGGGTCTTCTGGGTCAGGAAACTCATTGTTCTTTAAAAAGGTCAATTACTGTATTTGTTTTTAACATTCTAAACAACTCTCGAGTTATCGCCATCGAAAATTACGGTAACACCAGTGATTTTCTCTGCTAATACAAACAAAATTGTATGGCATTTTACATTATTGATTGTTTTCAACTATGTATCATTGACTTCTTAAAGAATGAAGTTTTTTTTGTAAAAAAACTGGATAGTATGATAAGAAAATTTGAATTATCACCACATGTTCAGGATATTCTACTCGGTCGTCACTGACGTTCGAATAGGTGAATTTCAAAATTCAAAAAAGCCTATAATCATAATTGAAAATTCATTGGATTTATCGGGTTTAAGCAGTCAAGGGGCTATTGTGTACTTTTTGTTTCATATCTACTAGCTTTTTAACCTCAATATTTATATGAGTTGTCGGTTTTTTAACTGTTCATGTGATCATTATATTAATTATTTGTTATATTATAGGATACCTGAAGAAGGTCAAGGTATTGTCCAAAAGCAAGTAGATCTGAAGTAAAGAGTATACAATAGCCCCTTAACTGCTTAAACCCGATAAATCCAATGAATTAATCCTAACGCAGTCGATATCACTCATCAAAGATAATTGAAAATGCCTTACGTTGAATTGTCAGGTGTGCAAAGGAGTCGAATAATTGGTTTCATTGAAGAAAGAGTGACACAGAGGGATATAGCATCCATAATGGGAGTGATTTCAAAAACCTACGCCCGATACGTGGAGCTACAATCTCTCTAAAGTGCCAAATTGCATGCGACCCTAGTGCGTCGCACTCCATACTCCAAATGCAATTTCTGGATGCAACAGGCATCAGTGTATCAGTCGAAACGATACGTCTGACTTCGTTCAAGAGGTTTATACAGCAGAAGAAGCTTAAGAGTTCCAGAGCTAAGCAGACATCAAAAAATTAACAGACTTAATTGGTGTATCGAATACTAAAATTGGTATATTGAGAATTGACGAAATGTTTTTTTTCGGATGAGACCAGAATTGATGTTCAATCATATGACCGCCGGATTCGGGTACTAAGGGGTCGTGGAAGATAAGCTAGACTCCAAACAGCAAGACAAATTCCTAAATACCAAGGGGGCAGTGTGAGGTTTGGGTGGCAAAATTGATTCGATTTCGTTATCTGCGAGTGTAACGCCTAGAAATTAGGTGAACCTAGTGCTGGAGCCCATAGTGAGACTGCGGCGAGGTGCCCACGGTGAATATTTCACTTTTATGCAAGATAATGCTCCTCCGCAACCTCATTTGACAATATCTTGATACAGAGGACATCGCTATTTTGAACTGACCAGCTTGCTTTTCAAACAAAAATCCAAAAACCCCACAACAGCTCATCCAAGTCGCCACAGAAGAGTGTCAGGATATCCTCCTGGAGGAGGTCGAAAACCTAATCCAAAGCATGCGTAGACGGATTTAGGCTACTCCGTGAGAAAACAATTTTCAATTAGTTTACTACATACCAAAAGAGTCTCTTATTTTCTTTTATTTCTTAATATGAACCTTAATTCATTTATTTTTTCAATTGAAATATCTGAAAAAGGATCAATTCTAACAATCCTTTGAAATTTCCAAAAACCCTGAGGTAATATTGAAAATATCGGGTGATTCCATATAAATTTGGTTGTGTGTAGATAATCAGATTAAACGAATGAAGTTTAGTTTACAAAGTTGTTGAAAATAGCTTTCACCACTAACGTACTGGAAAGTAGGAAAGAGTAAGACTTGCTGAAGGTAGTGTGATTTATAATATTTGAATTCTTTATTAAATGATAATTCTGAATGAAGAATATGGATGACTATAAGGAATGGTTGAGAATTTATGGGGAAAGAAATTGCGAAACTATTATAAATTATAATGTTTATGTTGTTGGAAAAACAACAGTTCAGATTTTGATATTGTCACGATAGGATGGAAATTTGTCTGGTCTAAATTGCACAATTTAATTAAGAACAAAAATGTTCTTGCTCTGTAAATGATTGGTCTTTCCAACATAAAAAATATATGGTGTATCAAAGTTTACACAAAATTAGAATCTAGTGTGAAAACATGACTTTTTTTATTAATGCTGAAAACTTTATTTATTGTTTAGTTACCAACTGAATTCCAATGGTACGTGCATTTTGGAGTACCTTCATTCTTAATACAAAAAGCAGTTCGATCAGCCGCTACATCTAAACAACAACGTTCGGAAGCACAGAAATCATAATTCCCCAACGGATGCTGTCGTCATTATAAAGCGACCGATGAAACCGCGTTTATAAATTCGTTAAAGGGGAAATCTCCTGCTTAAATACGGGTATTTTGCACGGACAAACGGTTCACTTACCGTGTAAATGGCTCCTAACTCCAGTTTACATGTTTCCGTTCGGATTCTGAAACAAAAAACAAAACGTTTATCGATGATATAATGAAAACGGGAAATCATGCGAATCGACGATTTATATCTCGTCAGAAAGGTTTTGCATTGGTATGATTGATTGGAGAGATCTATCGATGAAAAATCCATCAAAAGAGATGGCTACTTTCATTTGAATGCTCATCAAAACAAATAAACTGTCTTTGTGGAATTTTTGTGAGAATTAATTTTTTTTTACTATTCTAATCTAAGACTATTCAATTCAATTTTGATGTTAAACGATTACTGTGTTGAAATAGGAAACCGAATTGTGTTTTAGCGATGACGCAGCACTATGCATGCATTTTTTTTCTTATCTCATGTTCAATCAGATCAAAAGATGAATGAACGATTCTTTACAACAACGACTTATAATAATAGCGCCCAATTAAGGAAACGGGTGAAAGAAACGAGAGGTTTCAGAAAGTAACTTATTTGTTTATCAAATTATTTCAATCGGTGTTTCTTCAAGAAAGGACGTAGGAAATTCGGTTAAAAAGACAAATTCACTCATATGAGGAGATTTATCTTTAACACGTTAATCTTTAATTAAAAACATCAAATATGGTAATAACTTATTTAATAACTGATGAATATTGTATCATCATAAGTCAGCAGGACTCGAACAGATTGCCACATGTGTGTGTGTACAGTCAAGCACTGGGCTTTACGTTGCATTTAGTTCAACTGATTTATTGTAATCAAACTGCTACAAAAAAATACAAACTATCAGAATAAATATAACAGTTCTATCCACAAAATAGTTTAATATAATTAATGATATAATTCGGACAAGTACAACCTTCTTAGAATTTTAATTTCATCACCCCTTTACTTTTTCTTTTATCCTCGAACCAAGTAATCTACTAATAATACCAAAAAAACACTGTACACCATTACACCAAAACTTTATTTCGAACAATCGACGCGCGTTTCGCCAACTAAGTTGGCATCATCACGAGATGATAGTAGACTGCGTCGAGTATTCGAAATAAAGTTTTGATGTAGTGGTGTACAGTGTTTTTTAGTGTTATTCAACGTTAAAGGTTTCAGTTCTCAACTTAGTAGTCTACCAATGAAGTAGTACAGTCCTTATTATATGTCAGTGTGGTTTGTAGTATGTGGTTATTTATTATATCGTCGACACTTCCACATAGGATGAACATTGTATCATCAACCACACTAAATAACAGCTTTCTAACAGCATAAAGGTAAATTCCAATTAAAAACAAGAAGTCAGCGAGGTACAAAATAATTTGGACGATTAAAAGGATAGAAGAGAATGTTCTCAATGGATCAAAACTACAATTGAACAAAGTCGGAAGGCTATGCCATTTTAATTTAAAAATCGGCTATCAAATATGCCTAATTTTCCGTCGCGAATGTGATGGGCCATCCAGTATGTTCACGAATTATTCTTTCTCTTAAAAACTATAAGAATGAAAATTATTATAAATATAGAAACACACATAAAAAGATACGACTTGAATAATTTGACAGAGCTGTCACGAAAACTTCACCTTAAAATTGTTGAGCTACCTTGTCCGCCACCTGATGGCCGTATTTCTCTTTACATCATCGACTCGAAGAATTCGGTTCCGCATTTTTGTTGCAATGACCGTGACCCAGTTTCTGTGTTATTCTACGCTCGCGGGCTTCGATACAATTTACAAGACATGCATGTGTTCCCGCTACGAACACCATTGTAAGCTCTGATGTACGTGAACGATTTTCGTAAATGTACGACAAAAATAACTGTTTTCTTGTTTCTTACATACTTGTCACCGAAAAATGAAACATTTTCAATTTGAAGCTATAGAAAATAATGAAAAACGTACGGAATGATTTTCAAAAATAATAATTTTCATTTCGCGTTCAAAATAAGTCTCTAATGTATTTAGTAAAATTTGAAAGCGGAAAAAAAAGAGTCGTGAAGAAAATGTTATTCTCTACGTATAGTTCCATATAATTTTGATACTTTGAAGCTTTCAATTTACGAAATATCATTCATTTTCAATGATTGTTATCTTATTATATTAAAAAATACAACGAATAAAGGTTCCAAATTGACTAATCAATTGTTCAATGGATATAACCCAGAAAAAATAGTACCCTGTATATTCTCTGGAAATTTTAACGCATAGTATCTTATAAATACGCAAAATATTTGCCAATCATTATCGAAAAGAACGTTACGTCTTAGAATCACTTCTTTCATTCATAACATAAATATAAAACATCCTGTATATTCTTCGCTTCACTTCGTAGTTCCCGATTACCAAATAGAAATGACGTAAACCTGTCTCAGTCAAAATATTATCAACGTAACAATCAACTGGTTCCGCACGAAAAACTAAGCGTATCAATTGTCGCTCGTCCAATTAATATGTTAGAAAAACTGAAATTTCACCTGTCGCGTCGCCCGAAAGCGAAAGTGCGACCGTCTCATCAAACGTAACGAGATCGAATAACAATAAAACATGAGTCCTTTAATTTCTCCGTACGTTCGGAATTCGATATTTACGAGAAAAGGAAAGCAAAGTATTCTATTCTACACTAGTTCCCCCGATAATTGCATCGCGGTGTGCGAAACTCCTCTTTCGAATTCGGCGTTTTTATGCGAAATATTTCAATGATGCAGTTTTGCTGCTTTCACGCGACCGTAGTTTCCACTCGATTCGTATTCGCTTTCCTGTTTATTTTTCTCGCGGTGAACGCAACAATTTTATCAACTACGAGGTCAGGAAATACTTGTAGTTGCTACGACAAAGGGGTAACTTTTTGCTTTTTGTTGTTTGCATAATAAGACATTTAATAAGTGGGAACTGAATAAGCTTTCAAGATCCTCGATAAAAAATAAACAGAGGAAAAAATGATGCGTTCGTATTTTTTTCACAAGATCATATAGATGGAGCATACGAGGGATATATTTTATGTGCTAAAAACGAACCTCTTCGATTTAATAATACAAATCAACCTGTCAAAGTTGACAAGTTAGTGGAAGCATGGAATTGAATCGTAAGCATTTATGCGCTATAATTTTCTGCAATGTTCAAAGTCAATTATCTTAACCAGAATATCTCGACGGGATAATTTCTTTTTATTCGATAAAAATATGTATATTTCAACAAATTAAGTAAAAATAAAATAACTTTCACGAACTGGAATATTTTATTTATTCAAGTAACAAAATTGGTATTAGATACAACAACAAACAAATAAGTATAAATATTAAAAGAATGACAGTTGAAGTGAATAACAATTTACAAGTAAAATAAATTAAATTCTCTTAGTATCAGAACATGTTCATCTTAATACGAATATCGCTCTTTTATCAGAGGAATCGGGTTTATAATTTTCACTATATCTGTTGCCAGAACGATTCTTCGATCATTAATCAAAGGAAAAGTGAGGAAAATTAGGTCGTTGATTAGTTGTTTCCTTAAAAACTTGACTAAATATAAACCAACTGTCTAAGGACGTATTTTTTATCTTTTCTATAAGTAATGTTATATAATATTTGTATTTTGAACAGTTTCATTTTTATACTTCAAAGTAGCCAGTGGAAACTCGTCCTCCAAGTCGTAATTATCAGTCAGGTAAATTGGATTCGAAGCAAATGATCTAATAGATTCCTGAAGTTCGAAACACAGAAAAAATATTTGTCTTTGAAATTGCCTCTATAGTCGTGAACGTCTCCTCAAAGAGTTTGGTAAAGTCAGATTTCTAGAATGATCTCTTTCGATTCAGAGGTCACATACTTGAGTCGAGTTTAGACGAACCAGAATAAATCTTATCTTATGTTTTTGACAGTCCTAGATAATATTCAGGGTTATGTGGCTAGACAAGTTGTCGCCAATTAGAATTTTATTCCCTTTTTTTGCCTGAAGTATGGTAGTTTTTCTCAAAATATAGCGGTTTTCAGGAGGTTCACCTCCATCCCATTCTTCAAATCAATGCTTTGCCTTCTACACTAGAAATGGCGGTAGAAATGCCGCAGAAGTAACTGCTCTTCTTTTTCTCAACACATAATGTTGAAATACTGGACGAATATTATACTCCGTTAGCGGAAAACCCTTCTCAGTAGATTGCATTAACAAACTGAGTTTCCTTATCGTTGGTCAGCACAGTCTATCCGCCATACTTGTTTGGGTAAATTCTCCGAAATTTATCACTTATCGTTGATTTGGGAATCTTATATCGTAGTGACCCTATTATGTCAAATTTCTTTGAGAATATTGCTAAAGATGCTAAAACTACGAATAATGACAAAGGCGTGAAAAGTTTACCGAAAACTCATATGACCTGTAATGGTTAAATGTATTTGATTTACCATATTCATTAATTGTTTATTCAGAAAATGAGAAACCATTAAAAACGGAAATCGAACGAAAGTAAGTAGCGTGTATCGAAGGCGTAAACGTACACCACTGGCGCGGAATAACCATTAGATAGGCGGCATTTCGCGAAGAAACGTGCTCTCGAAATACCAACCGGCCTCTTCCCTATTACATAACGTTTGCAAACAGGTGGATTGCGTAACATGGAAACATGGGCGTATTAACGACGCCGCGAGGAAAAAAGCTCTGGGAAAACGAGCACGTCTACTCTACGTACCCACACACCTCGCGATTTTTCTCCGACTCGAATCACGACTCGGAATCCGCAACAATCAGATCGCTTTAGATTATTTCCAAGGAATCTTTAAAAAACCAGGCTTACTCGAAATCTATTCCCGTCAACCGTCACGTCATTCATCCAGTAGTCTGTCATTTTTCTGTGTTATCATTTCTACACGATTTTGTGCCAGTTTTTCCCCAATTACTCCAGCAGATATGGTTAGCGGTAAAGAATTCAGAAAAACCTTGAGGAGGCCGATGCCCAACGCCCCCAGGTCCCGCCCCACTTGCAGAATCGTGCCCGCTTTCACCATCCAAGCGAACCAGAAGAACACGTGCGTTGCGCCACCCCCGAGGTAATTTTACTCGATTACAACATTCTTCTTTAATTATATTCTTCTCAGGAATATGTAGAATTTGTTAAAGACACCTTGTTCGTTTACAATTTGAAATATCCATCTTGAACTATTCCAATGCAGGATTAAACTTTTATAACATCAATGTCTATGATTGTCTTATTGACGGAGAGTTTCAATCTTTCTAGTAATTGTCTCTATATTTTTGGATCCTCAAGAAGTACATACACTGTACACATGTATGAACAGAAAAATTCATTTACATGTGTGTATATAATACAACAACAGACAGAATGTTCTCTGAAATAAACAGTTAAATTATATTTTTCTTAGCAATAGGAAAAAATCATAACACTATCTTGTGTATATTCCATTTTTAAGCGTCTATTTTTGAATGTTGAAGAAGCAACTACGTAGTTTATCGAAGAGCATCATATACACCAAATTTCCTCATTAAACTCCATTGAAAACTTTAAAATATCAAGAGTCACGATAATATACGTTAATTTTGATCATTTTCAGATGTTACGCACTTTGCGAACGTCCGCCACAAAAAACCTTGTTCAGATATCGTTACAAGAGAGGCGACTTCCCCATAGCTCTGGAAATAAAGGGAATATCTTGGAAAACCGACATACCCAAGTTGGACTTTCATTTCTACCTACCCATGTTCTTCGAAGGTCTCATAGAAACCACTCATCCCTACAAGGTGTTCGCCAGGCAAGCCGTGCACGACATGCTCACGTACGGAGGTAACAAAATCTTCCCCTGCATACCCCAACTGATCATTCCAATTAAAAATGCTTTCAACACCAGAAATAGAGAAGTGATCTGCGTTACGCTCAAAGTGTTACAACACCTGCTAAGAACGAGCGATAAGGTGAGTCGAATTGATTCCTTTCCTCTTTATTAAAGTTTTCATATTATTTTTTTAGGTAGGAGAAGCCTTGGTACCTTACTATCGCCAGTTGCTCCCCGTCTTGAACATGTTCAAAAATTGTAACGTAAACTGCGGCGATCACATCGATTACAGCCAGATGAGGGGTGAAAACGTGTCCGATTTGATCAACGAAACTCTAGAACTCATGGAGAAAACAGGAGGCGAAGACGCCTTCATCAACATCAAGTATCTGATACCCACATACGAATCCTGTCTTCTAAATTAATGGAAAAGCGTGCGATAGATTTGATCCAGGTTTTAAAATTGGTGATGGTTCATTGTACATTATCGATAAATTTAAAATGTGGGCGAAAATTTTCACGTGAAGATATTACAACAAATTGCATCGAGCAATGTGATAACAAATTTAAAAAATGTTGCTAATATTATTCTTTATAACTTATAATTATATATAAAGATTTTTATACTCAGATGATTTTATTTTGGAGAGAAATAACTAAACGCCAACACATATGTTCTTTACGAACACGATAGAAATTTTTCTATAACCGCAATTTCCTTTTGTTTTTAACACAATTCGAAGTAATAAACGGTATGACTACGATCGAAATCATCAACGCAAGATGTGAACGTTCCCGAGAAGAAAACCGCAATTGAAAACGCAACAACAAAACCGGGAATTTTAATAAAATTGTCGGTTCGTAATGCGGTCGTTTTTCAATTATCAGTCGCTCCAAAAAAAGCAGAATGAAATTGTGATAATCGATAAATTATCGACAAGTTTAAATGCCGTTAAACATATCGGAGAACGTGTACGGACAACGGAAAAGTTCTTGTTCGCAAGGCCACTTTGATAGAGGGGAAATTTACAACTTTCAAAACTAACGTGGAAAATAACAATTCAGTTATAGCCTTCATGGGAATTTTTTTTTTTTTTGAAAACGTAAACTGTAAAATTTTGAAACAATATTGTATTTACATTAAAAGATCGAAGTAAATTTTACACGGTGTCTCATAGAGAGTGAAATATCTCAGAAATGGCTAGGATAGAAATATAAAATCCGAATTTTTTCGATGTGCACAATGGTACCTTTCTTATTTGCTTGGGAAACTTTGAAAATTATAAGTTATTTGAATATGGTATAATTTAAACTAATGATATGTTTTATAAAAATGAATGAAAAGTGGTAGTTTGATCTATAATTAAGAAAGAAGCTACTCAACTATCAAATAATTTTGATATATATACCCGTATTTTTGTAGAGAAATTTTGGGGATTGTGCGTTTTGAAAAAGAGTGGCATCAATTTTAAGCAACGATATTCCGTCAAGTCTAACTTTAAACTCGAATACAATGCAACAGAAATATTAAAAAAAACTGCAGAGAAAGTTTTTTGTCAAGGCTCCAGGTTTTTTAGTGGTTTAAGACATTTTCAAAGGGGAAGGGAATCAGTTTAAGATGGACCACGAAGCAAAAGACCTTTAAGTGCATACACTGGTGAAAAGCAGAATTTGAATCATATATCCGTTCATCAGATTTTCACCAATGAATTGAAGTACGAAAACACGCCATAAATACACACACAATAAAAATGTTCCTGTGCCTCTATTCAACCTTCCAATTCATCAAACTTGAGTCCTTGTGAATTTTTCCTCTGTCCGAAGATTAAAAATCACATCAGTTCAGTTTGCAACACTTGAAAACATTCAAACAACTATAACCGATCAACTGAAGGCTATTTCAGTATTCGAGTTCCAGCAATGCTATGATGATTACAAGAACCGTATCAAGGACTGTGTACTTCTCAAAGGAACGTTTTTGAAAGAAACAGTATTCGATTATAATTATTTTTGAATAAAAATTAGTCCCATTACTTCGTTAACAAACCTCGTAACAAGGGGAAAATGGAAAGATAGGGATAAACAGAATATAAACACTCACATAACAGTGGATTAGAAAACATTTCTCGAACGAACCTCGTACATGCGAGATCTTTGGGAAATCAATGAATAAAGGCAGAGTTTTATGTTCGCGTAAATCGGAACTATTAATGGATATGAACGCTTTCATTTCAATAATGCGTTGCGTTCGTCACATTTTACAATTTATGGCGTCGACACTTAAATTGCTCATTGCTTCATTTTTATTGCTTATATATACGTATCTATTCCCTCTCGAGATGACTCATTGCCACTCTTAAATCGTCGCGAAGATTGCCTGTGCGGTGTACTTTTCCACAATTATTACAGAACAGATCGATTTGTAATTGCTACAATCGGAACGAGAGATGTTACAAGTAAAATGTTGTATAAAACATTAAAAGTGAGGTCTTTATCAAAGATATCTAAATAAAACAAGCGAATACATTTCTAAATTATCCCCAATTACCCCCTCGATTATAATCGACGTTTGTGGTCGTCCACTGACGGAGGCGTGAAAAGTAATTAAAGGAAAAACAGATTGTTGTTTTATCTCGAAATAGGAACGAGTTCGGGCGACCGTCCGAGAAATAAACCCCGTAGAATCGACGAAGTGAAAAAAATAAAACAAATACGATGCTGCCACGTTGCTTTTGACGTTCACCATAACATCTAAATTAACACAAGATATATTAGATGATAAAAAGATGCGAGTTGTTGCGGCGGCATCAGGCCCGGGCTCGATCATCAACGTTGAGAAGTACGATATGCATTCGGTGAAAAAAGTACCGGGAGTTGGTCAATCAAACACGAAAATATTTATTCTTCATTTAAATTTATTGTACCACTTTCGAAATATGTCTTTTCCGAAATAATACATTTACGCAAACGAATAATTCAATCATCAAATCGGCAATGGCAACTGTCTTGTAAATTTAGATATCTTTTCTTTAATAATATGACTAACCAACTTTATAAGTAGAAACTACATCATTTGCTTGGTTTTTGCCAATAAGATAGTTGGTACCAAATGTATTGGGGCAATATTGGATAATGAAGGGTCTACTAACGGTAGCATGATCAATAAAGAATATCGCTTCAAGATCACGCACCAACCAAATCAACAATAATTCTCGAAAAATTCCCTTGAAAGTAACACGATATTCTTTACTTATTTCAACACATTTTTGATATCACATCAACTAAATATTCAACAGGCATGACAGCCTGAAACATATTGTCGTTCCCGAAACTGTACGGAATCTTAAGAGGAAATTGAATCGTAGTGAAAGCTGAACGTAATATGTATTTTCAAGATTAGAGAAGATGCGTAATTTCCGTACTCCAGATCGGTCCTGTACTAAGACTAAGAGCGCCCGAGAAAAATGTCGGGATTAATTGGAAGTAATCTGTTCTCGAAGTACTCTATCACCTGGAACGTCGAACTCATATTTATCGCTATCAATTAATAAGTTCGAATGAGTCCGCTTTAATTGCATCGGACGAACCAACGTACGCGAACATTTTCTCATCAGAGTCGACCAGGCCCGAAGGAGGGTGGAAGATTCTGGTGACCCAGATCGAGCACGCGAATCTTGTAAATATTTGAACGTTTCATCAATGACGTTGTGTGTGGACCGCGACTAACCGTCGGAAATATTGATCGTCGTTCGCTCGCTCCGTTTGGCTTTTCAATTTCTACGCGAAACAAGGACGAGAAGAAAAATTTAATATAGATCGAAGATTTTTCCGATTAATTGCTACATGAAACCTTATCCGCTTCGAAATCACAGGAAATACTTTTCCATGGCATTGTGTTTGACAAAATAGATCAACAGGTAGCTCAATTACTTTACAAGAATTTATACCCTTTTAAAATTATGAACAAAGTGACTTCAAAAACTATTGATTTGGAAATGCTCCCTCAGGGAATTTAATACTAACTTTATTGTAATAACAACTTCTTTCAATCCTGAAAGTGAATTTGAAACTTCGATATATTCTCTATACAGGGTGTATATGAATAAGTGCGAAAAATTTGGCGAGCTGTTTCCTCCAACTATTTTATAACGATGATGAGCTCAAACGAGCGTCAAAAAGCTCCAATGGGAAGGCAAATTGATGTGGAGAAGCACGTTGAGGGTACAACATATCTTCTCGACGCTTATCGTTAGAGAAATGCATGGTACAATTTTTCATCCAAATTTTCGGAATTATAGTGTCATTTTTTTAGCCCAAAAAAATGGAATCAGTTTTTTCTTGTTTAACGAGAAAGGTGTTATTTTAGAAAGCAACGTACTTTATATACAGAGTGTTCAAAAAAGAAAGCTTTTAGATACATTATATTCTCGCAAATAGAAGTTCATCCCTCTATTGCTAACAAAACCATCGAAAATCTTCCTTCACAACTTGTTCTTCGGGAATTAACGTTCGGAACGTATTCTGTGTAACGGAAATATCTGTACACCTGTCTCCTCTTTCAGGTGGAAATAATAATTTGTGTGATGGTACAATTTACCTGGGGTTCGTTCCCATCGAGGGTAGAACCAGTCGTAACCCAAGAGCCGATAGCAACACGTGACGGTTGAGAAAGCACGTAGACCATTATAGACATAAACTGAGCGACCCTTTATATTCAACATGTTATAATAGCGGTACCATATCGGCTTCAATGTTATTTTTCTCATCTCGTTCACCCTGATCAACAATAAACACGAATTTTTCAGAATCGTACTAAACAGAAACGTGGATTTTACATAAATTTAATAAAACGGCGCTCGATTTCAAATACTATTTATATAGTGGATTTTTTCTGTCCGTTTTCAAAGGTCTAATGACCACGTTTCATTATTGATTTTGTCTCGGTCGACCTGTTCCAATCAACACTCGTCCAAATCCCACGCGTTTATCAATTCTAATGAAATCAAACAGACGAGATGATTAACTCAGTAATTACAACAAGTGGAAATATTTCCACTAATAACATCGTTGCAAGTATTTTGAAGTTACCATTGGACACACACTAACTACGTAGAATTGTTATACCTCATTCGAAAAGTCATAAAACGTAATTCGACTAATATAAATTAGTACAACTTTGATAATTCCATCAAAGCTCGTCTTCATTGTTCCAAGTTGGAAAAATTAATATCGGGAGTTTCCGAGTCGCGAACAATTAGCCCGTACCGACCGAGTCCTGGAAGTGTTATAAAAATAAATTGTATTAAGATTCTCCCGGCGGTAGTCCATGTTGCCGCGGACTAATTGGCAAGATTTATCGCGAAACGACGCCATTTTTAATACTGACAGAGACGGAACAAAGCGCGAGGTGAATAATTTACATTTGCATTCATGATGATTATTAATTCTTCGGCCTAATGGACGGCTTCCTCTGACAGCCTCACAGGTGAGTATTTTTCAAGCAGTCACTCGCTCCTCCTGCTCTCCCCGCTAGACGATGATATAACGACGAACTACGCTAACTTACGTTTATACGAGATTCGATATAAATTTTAGCGAAACGCGCTTCTATATGAATCGCGATCTTCTCGATATTTCTCTACATCAAAGATTTATACTTTCAGCTAAAATCACTCCAAATTTCTTGTAAATATGTTCTTTTCCACTGCATTCCAATATTTAATATATTTTAACATTTCGTGATATTAATAGGATTGCAGTTCATGTGAAATTAAAAAAACGATTAAACAGATTTCGAATAGTTTTGACATATCAGTTATTTTTTTATTCCTCTGGGATTATCAAGTTGCGAAATACAAGATTAATCCACTTGAAGTTTGATATTTAGATACTTTGGACTTCAAAAACAAACATAAAACCCTATTTTCTTCAAAATGTTTATATTTAAAATAATACTTAAGACCTCGAGCGGAAATAATAAATAGAGGTAAAAAAGTTGTATCATTTTTCTCAGTTTTCATAAAACTTCAAGACAAAAAAATTGTTTCAGATCTTGATTAAGAGAGAAAAATTCTGAATTTAATCAATAACCCAAACATATTACTTTATAACTGAAATCTCTAAATTATAGAAAATACCATAAAAATCTTTCAACCCCTGTTTTGTACCACCAAAAATGACTTTCAAAAATATTAAAACATTAATTTGTTTTTCTGTAATGAAAATCTCAAACACAATTTTCCGTCACAAGTTTCATAAACGAGGGTAATTCCATGGAAAATCTAACCCTTATTTTGTACCGTTAAGGAAAATTTTTGCGAAAATCCTGAACACTGTTTGGTTTCTTCATAATCAAAATCTCGAACACAATTTTTCATGTTTCAAGTTTATTAAGAACCTTATGTAAAATAAACCCTTACAGATAATTTCTTCAAAAATTCAGAGACACTATTTCGTTTCTCCGTAATCAAAATCTAGAACATAATTGTTCATGTCTCAAGCTTCATAACTAAGGAAAATTCTAAAACACCTTTAAACTAAGGGTGACTTTCTTATAGATAATCAAAATTTCGGGCATAATTTTTCATGTCTCGAACTTCTCAACCGAAGATGGGCTGAAACTTTTCAGCTCCTGTTTTGTACCTTTGGAGGTAATTTTCTCGAAAATTCTGACACACTATTTCACTTCTTCGTAATTAAAATCTCAAACACAATTTTGGGTCACCCTTTATTTTGTTTCATTTTTACTTTTGTGGGGCAAAATGTAGGTGAGTTTGTTCGGAATTCCTTATACCTATCTCAAATTGTTTCCGAAATATTTGACATTTTCTTAAATTTGATGATTTAAAATTAAATGTTGATTTCAAAGTTTCATATGTACAACTATTGTGATAGTTATTGTTGTTGCTTAAACATATAACACAGTTTGTTGATCAACGTTACACAGGGTGTTCGAAAACGATTTTTCAGGTTGAAACTCATTCAAATCTCATTTCACACTTTTTAAATATATCTAAAGAATCGAATAAGTTGTATATTTTATACCCTTCGAATGGTACTTAGGTTAGATTAGATTTCTTATACTTTCTTTTAATTTTTCATCATAATTTCGAGAAATATTCCAATTTTCACTCCAATTTCTATCTGAATCGATTGTTGCCTCAAGAAAAAAACCGAATTGGATGAAATCATCCCCATGTTTAATTCACATAAATCGTAATCATCCAACAACTATTGAGTAAGAAAGTGACAAAAATTCGAGTTTATAATGATAACATAGATCAACAAAGTGTATCATTCGTTTAAATAACAACAGTTATTATAATAATAGTTGCACATCTGAAGCTTTGAAATCGATATTCCGGGCAAAAACATTTTTTAAAAGTCCTCAAATATCAGAAAATGTCAAATATTTCGAAAACTATTAAAGATAGGTTTAACAAAATATAAGGTGTCCCATTTAAATAATCATAACTTTGGTATGTAACTTTATTTCGGAACATTCTGAATAGTTTGAAATTTTTCAGTTTGAAGTCACTATAGCACAAAATATTATTGCCTAATCTGTGGTGAGTCACCCGGTATATGAAAAAGAACATGCTGTATATAACTGAGTGGAATCACAATATCTATTAATATATTTTGAGCTTAATTTCAATATTCTGAATGAAGAAATCTATAGTTGAGATATTTCCCAAATTAAATGAAAAATTAAATTTTTATGAAACATCCTGTAGATACTTCCATGAGGAGAGACACATTTTGTTATAGCGATTAAAATTTCCAAGTTTCTACAAATGAAATATGTCCCATTATTTTGTAAATGAAAATATATCAAAATTTATCCGGTTGAAAGAAACACCCTGTATTTGTCAATGTTTGTATTAATCCTTCAAGTAGTTATTATTCGTCATTTATTTAATATAATCAATTTACACTCTGGTCGAGCAACTGCGACAATTTCTTTTTTGCGGGTAATCGATACTAGTAGGTTGCATTCCTCATCTTACGTATCAACGCCGCGATATTTCCCTTCGATCGCAGTTAGCGTACCGTTGTTCTAATTGATCGCCTTTTTTTCTCGTTCGGAAAAAACGAGCTCTCGGGGAAAGGCGACGGAGACACCGTTAAGTCCGTTATCAATTAAGGTCGCGAATCGAAACGAAATCGAAATCAAAACGTCCTTGCACCGAGCGTAAGATCGATTACGAGATCGCGCGACGCTGCCAGTTTGCATTCGCGTCGACGACTCGGCGAGTTATGCGGATTTACTTTATTTCGGCAAGTCGCGGAGGTGTAGAACGTTTGCCGTGTTCCGCTTTGGATTATGATGTGTTTATTTCAATATTTCCATTCACTAGTAGTACAATAGTGTCGTTACGTTTGCGAATTGATTAAATCCAAATCAATTGGTAGGTAGTACGTGGCCCGAATCCTGTACGATTCATAAAAAGCGAGAAAATCTCAGTCGATTGTTCTATAGAAGCATCGGAAGAAAGCAAGGACGGCGTCGCTGGAAAGCAATTTGCCGAACCGAGAAACTGTAGCATTCCGATCGGCGGCGAGCGACAGGAAACAAGATTCGATTGCGTATTTTTGATATTGCATAATTAAATTAATTTGTTATCCCCTCGTTGAAAAATCGTTACATAATGCTTTTAATTACTGAACGTAATGGTTTACGGCCTAACGGTTGCAAACTTGCACACTCACCGAGATATTGCACTCGAGTACATTTTCTCATTCCTTATAGGGTCTTTGATAAACAAAGAATACATTTTTTTTTATATTCTTTACGTTGCATTAAGAAGCAAAATTCCTGACAACATTAACTAATACTAAAGTCACGAGAATTTCTGACTAAATCCCAATCTTACATATACACATATGTTCGTAATACATTCTGTCAAAAAAAAAAAACCGACGAGAAGTTTGAACGAGTGCCTTGTGTTGCATATTCTTAACTAATAAAGACTCGCCTGAGTTTCAATTATTTTTTTTATTTAATAAACTAAACGACACTGTATTCGCGAATGTTTCGTATAAACTAATTTCTAATCGAATATTTATGATCAGTTCATTGACATTTAACAGTTGAAGTTACACCGAAACAGAATAATTAGTGTACTTCCCTTCAAACATACAGAACATATTAAGATCTCAACATTTTGCGATTTTTTGATTGGATAAAAATATCGAAAGTATAATTTGTCTAAAATTTTTTATTGCAAATGTAATTTTGGTGCCAAATCGCTGAAAATGTTACAGAAGGCTTACGAGAATCGACTTTATCAAAAATACATTTATATGAATGATACAGCGCTTTCAACAGCGACCGACATGTGGTGAAAGATTTGCCTCGCTCTGGTCGATTATCAACATCTTCAACTAAAGTTAACATCAATAAACTGAAGGAAATGGTTTATAAGTTTGACATGTAAACCAGTCAACAACATGCTTTGGAATGGCGTTTACCTATTAAACCGAAACCGAAAAAACCACGTCAAAGTCGATCAAATGTCAAGTTAATGTTGACTGTTTTCTTTGATTATCGCGATGTTGTGCAATCGGAATACTTGCCAGAAGGTTAGATAATAAATAAAGAATATTATTTGAGCATTATTTATCGAAAAAGGTCAGATTTGTGAATAGAAAACTCATGGATTTTGCATCACGGTAATGCACCAGCACACAAGGTTACCATTGTGAATGAATTTCATATCAAAAACTCAACAAATATCATCGAACGGCCACCGTATTCGCCTGACATGGTTCCGGCCGACTTTTTTAATTTTTCAAAAAATTACCATTTCGAGGTACCCATTTCGAATCTATGTAAGACATAAAGGAGAATTGAAAACTGAAGTAGATTCCGAAAAAAACGTTTGAAAAATATTCTGATGATTGGATTATTCATTGGCGTAAATGTATCATTTCGGAAGAGACCTACTTTGAAGGCGATACGATAAATTTGGATGAAAAATAAATATTATGTACTTCATTGACCTTTGAATTGAAAGATGATCTGAGATTATCCATGGTGGGTTCTCTTGATAACCAGAACGTTTTGCTATAAAAAATCGATACAACTTCAAGTAACGCCATTTTAGTGGTATCATCCGTCATGTATAACATCAGCTAGCATAAATAACTACAACTCAATAGATGTGAAACTGGCAATAGATTTGCAGTGAAACCGCAAGCATCGATGATGGAATAATCGATAAGAGGCAATGATTCAGATAATAAATATTCTGGGCATATTTCCCGACGAAGAAATTCAACATTATTCATAGAAATTGTGGTATCATGGCTTGCAGTAATCTACCCGGTAACGATTACTATCGACTACCATTGAAATGATTAAATGATTACGGCAATTGTTTTCGTAGAACGTTCTCTGTTTAATAAGCCGGTAAGCGATGCTTCAATTGGTATATTTGCTTGCATGATTAATAATTCCTGATGATCAGAACTTGGTCATATTTATATTTGTTTGTTTTAATTGATTGCATATCTCAAACAACTATTTGTCAATGATATCAATAATAACCGGTTTAAATTAAGCAACATTCCTATTACGACTCTTTTCGAATTTCTTTTCTTTCGAACTGAGAAGGTACAAAACGATCCGTTTTCAATATCTCTTCATTTAGGAAATGCATTATATAAAGAAAAAAGGGATGAAAGAGCTTTTACTTTTTTTCCAAAGACACCAAGTTTGGAGAATAGGAAGGTTTCCAAGAAATCACCTTCAGTCATTTGTACACTATAGAATTAATGGTAACCACTTGTAAAACACCTAGTATTAGATATCTCTAATATAGTTGTCGAGAAAATTTCGTTTACCGCGTTATTTTTAGAACGAAAAATAAACTATCAAAACAGATTTGAATGAATCGGAGCGTAAGGTCGTTTCGACGTCAAGGTTAACGTCTGAAATATACGAATAAATATCTATAACTTTCTGAAGGAGTTATCATAAGGTTAAGTAACAATTATTTTCGTTGATTTTGTATTTACAAATTTCATTATCATGACATGAATGAATCAGTGTGTTCAAATTCCAAAGTCTTTTATTTTGATTCAACAACACTTAATTTTTTCGTTTTTTTTTTGAATCTTTGTCCTGGAATGCATATGAGGACTCCTTTTTTCGATATTCTCAACAAAGACTACGTGGTGAATGTAAACAATACCAACGGAATATAATAATGAATCGGTAATTAAAAAAACCAGTTTATATATAAAATTAAATCGTGCTTCATACAACAGCACAGAAAAGCAAGTATTTACTAGCAAAGTATTTCACATAAACTGAAAACGTAAACTTATCTTTCCTCCTGGAATAACTACGTTCATGCGTTTTTCCTTCTTAGTTTATTGTACGAACAAGGATACATGACATATTTCTCTAAATGCGATGTCACGTTTTGAGGTTTATGAGATCAAAACCCTCACGAACAATAATTTAAAATACTCAGAATATGACATTTCTCGACAAATACATTCTGTCAAAAAAGTACCAGAAATTTATTGATGAAACAAAATATTTATTTTTCATCCAAATTTATTGTATCGCCTTCAAAGTAAAAAATGAACTTCAGTTCTCTTCGCGAATCACCATTCGTCTTTTATCGATTCAAAACGATCCATTCGAAATGGTAATTTGAGTTTTGAAAAGAAGCCATAACAGCTGAATACGATGATTAGGTTAGACGGCATTTGTTGGGTCTTTAGTCAGAAATTCATTCACCATGATAGCCTTGTGAGATGGTGGACTATTGTGGTGTAAAATTTAGTGAGTGTTCTTTCCACAAATCTGACCTTTTCCAACAAATTTGCTCTCTCGAACTCCGCATGAAGCTTATCGTCTTATCTTCTGGTAAGAATTCCGATTACACAACAATGGAAGGCGCCATTCCAAAGCTTGTTGACAGGTTTGCATGTAAAACTCATAAACACATGTCTCCTCACCAGTTACAGTACATTTTATAAAAGTATGATCGGAATTGACTCGTTCAAGAAAATTCAGGGTTCGAGGGACACAGAAAGTTCATTGCCTATCTTTCTCAAACTTAAATGACGATTTTCACTTAGCATTTTCTTCACTTTTTCGATGTTAACTTCAGTTGAAGATATTGATGGCCGACCACAACGAGGTAAATCTTCCACAAGCCGTTGTTGAAAGTACTAATATGCACATGTTTTCGATAAAGTCGATTCACCGTCAGCCTTCTGTATCATTTTCATCTATTCAACACACGCAATTCCATTTTCCATTTACAAAATTTGAGACAAATTCTTTATTCGATATTTTTATCCAATATAAAAATCGCAAAACACTTGTGAGAAGAGATAAAATCGATATAATATAAATATATAGGAAAGAATTTGTTTTATCTTAGTAACAACAAAAATTTTGAATATCGTTTTGAGTAGATTTTTAAACAGACAGACAGAATGTATATCAATTAAACAAAACATCTAGAGCACCACAATTATACAGAGTGAGTCTCTGTCAAATCGTACTTTAGATTTTTATTCAGCTATGCAGTTCATTATGAGGTACAATTTAAAATTATACTGGACTATAAGGAATAAAATTAATGCCATTATATAGGAAAAAGGGAGAGGTCATTTTAGGCAACATCTATAGTAATAATAATGAATCAATTTCAATTGACACTTTAAACATCTTCTGGCAAGGTTGAAAGGAATAGAAACGACCGAAAAGGCCTACATGTCATCCTGAATGAAAACAGCTGACTTGTTATTTTTAAAATATGTAGATGATTTATGTGAAATTGTTAGTCATATTTCTGAAAACAAATTAAAACTGTCCAATTTGAAAATATTGTTCATATTAAAATTGGAAATAATATAACTGCTTCTACCAAATGCTCTTGCTCAGCCCAAATACCAATATCTAATTTCAATATTCGTTATATGTGTAAACTGCTACCATAACATATCGAAAATAATTTTTTTATCAAACTAAAATCACTAAACAACTCAAAGTGAAGACGAAATGAAACGAAACCGATAAGATCTATACAAAAAACTTAATGTTTACCAGTTTCGAACAAGCATACCTACATACAAACTCGTAAATTTTTTCATGGATATTTGGATTTCGATGGAAACATGTGTCGAACGAAAGGATGCAGATTTTTCTCGTATTCCCAGCTAGCTACTTGAAAAACGTTACAAATTCCGTCAAGAATAGAAAAACCTACCTTGAACCTCCAACAACCGACGAGTTACGTAAAACCGCCCGAGCTTTCCGAACTTCACAATTAATTACATCATTACACTACCCGCGTACACAAGACAAAAATTCTTCTTTCGGATATGGTGATGTCGTTCGAATTAAACGTAGTTGCGTGCTCGATTATTGGGAAGAAGTGGCACACGATCGTAGCCTTAGGTCAGTTCCGAACGCGAAAAGGTAAACACACGCACAGAGCGCTTCTCGTTTGGCGCACAGAATAAGCGATAGTGATTTTGTTTATCCCGATATACACGCCACCTTCGACTTGAGTCTTGCACTGCCGTCTAAGGACGTTCTGTCGTGCTGCCGAGAAGCCGATGAAGCGCCGAACGCCTGAATGATGCTAGATCGCGGTCGGCCCTGCGCTTACCCCAATACGACGACGGCCTCGTTTACGCGCACGTTACGCGTTTTTGGGACAATATGTAAGAAAACATTTACTTCATTTTTGTTGAAAACGAATTTCCATAAATAAATAAATCATTAATATTACTCATTTCTCAATTGAGTTATGAATGAAGTTCAACGTGCTAGAAAAATAGTAAATAATTGTACATGTCATCCTGATTTTTAGCTAAAAAATTTCCGACTGATAAAAATGAGAAAGTTTGTATTCGTTACTGAATTGTATAAAATTCGGCATATAGCGTTCATTGCCTAGATTGGCGTATAGAATAATTTTCATTCTGAAAATATTTAAGATTTATGTGGAAATTCTTTGGATAATATAGTGGGAGACTAGAATTTTACTTCGAAGTGCAGAATATGAGTACCAGCATTTTTAGAAAAACTATCCCAAAGATGAGAAATATGAATTGAAACATTCGTATAGAATATTTCCAAGTTTTTAAAGTTTGAAACGTGAAAATTAAATCCAAAATCTTTTTACAAATGTAATAACACTGAATTTTAGTAAATGCCAGCTTTAAAATGTTATATAAAATTATCTGACTTTTGACATGAAAATTTATCTTCAGAATGTCGATTAAAATATCATCAAAATAGAAACATCATAAAATATTCGTCACATAAATATCATAAAGGTTGGGATCCCTGATCGCCGATAACGTTAATTCAAAACAGATAATCGATCTAGGCGTTCTCAACATATAACAAAATAATTTTCAATTTATGTTTTTGTACTTAACTATGTATCCGTAAACACAATGACCATATTCAACTTTATCGCGATCTAATAATTTACGAATATGTTGGAATTGATACAAATTTCAGCGCTACAAGATTCGATATTAATGAGGGAAATTAAATAAAATTTTCATGACACTGTTATTTAGATATTCAGTTTCTCCGATAGAAGTACGCGTAAACGCAGCGAACGCTCTCTGGGTCATGTGTATCCTGCGCTAGCCCATTTCGATCCTGGTAGGCCTAGGCCCTGGTTTTAGCGCCTCCTTTATCATCATTTCCAAGTTCTTAATCCCGCGGAAGATTGAAAAAGGGCGGACCGGTCCGAATAATTTCAGTCGATCTGACTATGGTTTAAAAATCCCATTTCGGCCCAGTATTTACGAAATCTCCTTTTAAATGTGCCGTTTCTAACGTAAATTGAGCAAATAAAGGGACAAAATTTGAAAATATATTATATTTCAGAGGAGAGTTTTTGTTTATTTTTATGCGCCCGTGTTTTTGAAGAAATAAAAAAGATATAATTATTTGCGTTTTTGTATTTCCAATTCAATGTAATATTTTCAAATTATTAGACACAGAAAGAAGAAAAAAAAAGGAGAGTGAAAGATACAATCTGTCAAAGAACTACCGGAATTGGCTATTTAAAATATCTGTCTAAAACGATTGCCAAAATTTTTGTTGTTGCTAAGTTGGCACAACTGTTTTTTATACTGACGCGATCTGTCATTCAGTTGTTAACATTGTCCTATTTTGTCTAACCATGTTTTACAATTTTCAATTTCTTCTTTAAAGATGCAAACTAGAGCATGAAAATTTGTATTAAAATCTTAATTGAAAAATTAATTTTCCAGCATTTTTATTAAAACCACCGTTGAATGGGACGAGTTTCAATTGGACTACGAATATTTCCCTCGCAAAATTCAAATAGGTTAGGCATGCGTCCCGCCGCCGGCTGCCTGTCGTCATTACGAGAGAGCCGAGTCTCGAATTCAGGAATAATTATTCAATGATATAACAGAATTCCATATTATTATTATATTTATTCTAAAATGCGTTTTCCATCGGTCCGTTTGTTATATTTACAAAATAATACTGACCAAAAATGGGGATATGCTCGCACAATATCAGAAGCAAATAGCACAAATCGATAGTTCATAGTTATCTGTAGAGAGTATTTACTACCGTAGAACATAGTGCAAAATGAAGTTTAAGATACTCGCGATTCGTTAATGAAATCTCCTTCAAGGATCATTTAGTCGCATGGCACTTACGACGCAGAAAGCGGGAAAATTTATTAACATTCGACAAGAAAGCAGAAAGCCCGATAAAAAAATTAAGTTGTAAATTAATTAACCGACAAGTGATTCTTGCGATATTCGTGATAGTATTCGATGTTCATAAAATCACTTTCAGTCTTTCGAACAATTACCTGAATATTCAAGAGAAATGCCAATTAATTACAATAATATAATATTGATGTAATTGAATATGAAAAATTGATTACAATATTTTCATATTTTAATCAACTGTTTTGAAAGGTATTGGGAATCGAAATATAATTTTTTATCGATGTATAAAAAATTTGCCAATATATCAAGGCATCAAAGTAACAAAGTAAATCCGCAAAACACCATTAATTTTATCATGAAATAGTCGTAGCATCAAATTTCATTTATATTCGTAGATTGAAATTAGCAATGAAGTTAGATATATTCATTTTAACAATAGCTGAAAATGTCCAACGGGTTGCAGAACTACACTCAAGGTCGTTTACATATATTTCTACAAGACTGTTCCATCCAATCATGTTAAATTAATATGGATTTTTCTATTATTAAATCCTTTTATGACGAATAAGAAACGCGACATTGTTAATAAAGTCAAATTAATTGAACTAACAATAACAACGAAGCAATAATTCTGATTTAAGAAATTAATAAATCGAAACTTTATGGAGCACAAGTGGTGGTAATAAAAATTTTGATTATGAATTTATGTTTCAGATATTGCTGATTTCATTTCGTTTTTATCGAGTCAACTTTCAAATGTTGTATATAAGATAATTGAAGATAGAGTTTCGAAATTTAAGGAAGTTTACTGATAATCTACCAAGTGCCAAATAAGTTGACAGTACAATTTCAAAATTAATTTATATCCTTTCTTGAATATCTATCCAATATAATATCTAGTAATTATTCTTCATTATTATGCAAATATAAATAAATTATGTGATTTCCATGTATTGATCCATCAACATTATTTTTTTTCAATTTCCTTGATTACAGTTGTGTGAACTTTTGCAATGGAATACTGCAGTCAAAAACAATAGTAGCCATTAGTAGAATAAATTAATCAGTTTTATTGTAATAGTAGATAATGATGAATGAATAACCATAATTGGATAGAATTTATTTTCAAAACATAAAGAATCTATAGCAAATATTCTTAAACCAATAATGTTGAAACGGTAATGAGAAACTTTGCATTAACCAGAATTTCAACAATATTTTCAAAATTTAACTTGATTGAAAATCGAATGAAAAACAATATCGAAAGTTTACTCTTAGATAAAAAGGTATAAATACAGTACTTATTATGAAATGTTTACCCTAGTTCATCATATTATTACTGTGAGTCTTAATTAGTTGGCGTTTTTCACAAAATTCAAAAGATAATATATAAACATTCAACTTGAAAAACTCACCGGTTTGCTCCATTCAATAAAATCACTGTTTCGGAAGTTAGGTTGTTTAATCTGTCGTACCATCCTGTTGGTACCATATAATATCCATTTACGAAACATCCAATTCAAGTCACAAAAAACTTGCACTATATCAGGCACCATTAACTGTAAGAAAATTTCAAAATTATCGATCGATAAAAAAAGTTCTTTGCCTAATCTACACAGAAATTTATTTCATTCAAATTGTACGATAAATTATCGCTTCATTTTGCTCTAATGGCTTGATATAAACATAAATCTTATCACTATCGGAAGTTATCTTCTATTTGTAACATAGAATAACCAAATTTGACTTCTATTCTCAACGATTTTCATTTCGAAACAACTGTCAGGATATTCTGTGAAATCTTCATCAATAGTTGGTGTGTGAACTTAGAGGAGTGCTGAAATTCAGATTTAAATCTCCAATACAATTCATACCTTTTAAATTGAAAACTACAAGTACAAACTTCCTTCATACATAATCTAAAATATTAGATGCAAGATCGTTTCTCCTAAGTATTCGTAGTTTCGGCGGTTAGATTAGTTCGAAAATACGACGTGTGTCGCTGTTTACTTGTAGTCGTACCAATGAGTGTCTGTTCAAGCAGAAAAAGAAGGAATTAGATGAATTTGCGCAAAGATGCAACACATGCTTAGAAGCATGAACGCACGCGCGAGAAAACCATCCAACCAATGAATTTAAATATTAGAAAATTTCATTCAATTTTATTAAATATTTTTCTATTTGGTAACCAACACCAAACTAAATCTTATCTTTATATAATATTCAGTTATTTAGCCCCATATAAAAATGTTATACAGATCCGTGATCCCACTGAGACATCTAGCAAACGAAAGTTATTATATGTGCTGCAATTACAGGTACAGGTTTCTTTATCCTATTGTCATGTAAAAATTAATTTTCCGCGATTTTGTTGGTTATTTCGTTGACATTTTTTGTATTGGTAAATTTTCAAAACTTGGATTTCCTAAAAGGGACTTAAATATTAGAATGTATGCATACATAGAGTACTATTATTACTACTTAATGCAATTATATAATGAATTATTCGAGAGGAACATGAGCAGCAATTACAGGTTTCTTTATCTCACATGTGATATATAAGTCATAGAACGTATTATGTAATTCAGTGTTATAGGTGAATTTGTATCGATTTTGTTGATTTGATTGAATCAAATTTTCGATAAATATTTGGAGGCTACAAACCAGAGAAAAGGTAGAAGCGAAAAAGTAGCAGATCACGCATGGGTGTTTTTGGTTAGAGGCATTAGAAAGAATCGGAAACAGGCTATTGCGTATTATTTCACTTCGAAAACAGTTTCCACTTTATGCCTTTTGTCATTGAACACCTGCTGCAGATTGACCTTAAAGTTGTTGCGACTGTCTGTGATCAAGGGTCTACAAATAGATCAGCCCTTACGCCATTATCAGAGGAAAGCAACCAAGGCGAAGCTAATTTTGTTGTTTGCATAATTTTTAACGTACCTCATTCATTGAAAAACACCCGCAATGCTTCGATACTTCTGTCAGTATAGTGATAATAAAATGGCTAACTTTGATCACATAGAATCCGCCTTCAATTCAGACCACTAGAAACGCACTTTTGAGATACTACCAAAACTAACAAATGACTATTTCACATTTCGCATGAAAATGATATTGAATATCCCGGACCAATATTCATATAGAATATTGGTCCGTCTGGACTTTTACTCTGTTTTATGATTTACAAACATGCTTGCTATCTGTGATATTATTTATTTTCCTCCATGTACCTTTTACACTCATGGGGAAATAAATTGATCTGTGTCCAAATAATTGAATTTTTACATTTACATTCCTTTTGTGACCTATAATTCGTGTTTATTTTATGATACATACATTGTTATTATTCATTCAATTTTCTGCGTTCTTTTTTTTCTCCAGAGTATATATATATATATATATATATATATATATATATATATATATATATATATATATATATATATATATATATATATATATATATATATATATATATATATATATTGTTTTTTTTGTTACAATGGGCTTTTTACACCCTGCTTGCACTCAAGGTTCGCAGGCGGAATCTTATATATTTGATTTAAATTTCTACTATGAATCTATCGATTGAACCCATCAGGAATATTTATGCAACCCTAATTTCCAATATTAGAAATTAAATTGCTTTTTTTACCATATTCAACAATTTTCAGTGATCTCGAATTCATTTAAATAAAAACTTATTGAGACAGTTAGTACTGCGTTTTTTCTATTTTCAGAAGCAGTATGGGGTAACTACCATAAAGATGGCAGTGAAGGTAATTTACCCTCAACCAATGGTAGCAATGGAGGACTAATATTACGGCTGATAACAATATTCCAGAATTTCTTTTTTATTTTGAATGTTAGAATGTACCTGTTTCCTGTGATGTATAATTTATGTTTTTGATTTACATTGAGGTAGAAATAATCTGCATCTATTAGACTAGTTCAAATACCCCATTTTAGTCAAGTTAAATTCGACCGTGGGAAATCTAAAATTCAAATAAGGCGCCTTTCGGTTTAGTTTTCCATAATGGCACGCGTAGCGCTAGTTTCTATGCATATTGTATCCTATACCGGGGTACTGAGTTTTTATTTCTCATTAGGAATCTGTTCTGTGCTGCAAACAATTCACGATTTAGGAGGAAAAATAATAAAATTTGCGAAGATTTATCTGAAGTAATTAATATCAATATATTCATTATTCAGTGCAATGATAGGTTTATTGATATAGGCAGAAAGTTATTTACAGAAGTAAAGATGAAAAAATTCGGATTGAAGAAATTAAAACACTCCTAAATAAATTCATTGGCAATAACATGGAAGTGGAAAATCCACAAGTTTTGTAATGTACTAATATTCACAATTTACCTTAAGAGAAGAGAATAATGACAAGAATATATTTTCAGGTATGAGACATGTGGACAGCTCAACATTGAGAATGAAGGAAAGGAAAGTAAATTATTTGAAGAACCTTGTCAAATTGTGCATAATTCAATTAAAACAGAGCCCAAAGAATGCATAGAAGAAAATGAATTTTTCACTGAGGAAAAATACAGCATTGAAACAGAAGATAGTAAAACTTTCATTTATGAATTTATCGATGAAAATGGGAAAATCTTGAACCAAAAAGATCTTGTGAAGTAAGATATTTGTTATACACTTGTACGATACGACTTCAAAAGTATTTTCAGGTATGAGAGAAGGGAAGGTCTGAAAAATGAATCTGGATTGCTGGGAGAAGGAAGTAAAACTGATGTGTTCAAAGTTATTAGTGCCAAAGGAAAGATCTGGAATGACGCTATTATGCAAGTTCAATTTGTCTTCATAATATCCATTTCTAAAAACTGTACTCTGGATTTATTTGTCTATAATACCATTAGAGGATGGAGACGTCCTTTATATATATTGGATCTATATTTATTACTTGTTGTCATTTTCAATTTTTAGAAACAATTTCCTTAAAAATATCAATATACAAGTTTTTTAGTGAGGAGGAAGAACATAAAGAAGCAGACGATAGTAAATCTCTTATTGATGAGTTTATCCATGAAAATGGCAAAATTTGGAGTCCAGGAAATCTCATAATGTAAGATGTTTGCAAATCATTTGAATGATATAATTTCAAAAAAAATTTCAGGTCTGAGAGAAATGAAGGTATGAAAATTGAAAATGAATCTAAATCATCAGAAAAAGAGAGTAAAACTGATGTGCTTCAAGTTATAAGTACGGAAAGCAAGATCTATAGGGACGATGCAATGCAAGTTCAATTTCTAGATTTCTTTATTTCTTTGTCTTACGTTACTTGAAAGAAAATTTGAAATTATCGATGAGAAACGTAATCGAAAATATATTTTTCCAATAATGCAAAAGTTTTAAAGTCAAAAGAGATTATTGGTTATCTAGAAGTGAAAAAATAAATCAAGAGGCCTATGAAACGAGTGCATGCACTTTTGGGTTTTTTTTTTCGTCTTGTCCTGATCTATCATAATGTGGCATACATAGGGAGTTTGAGTTTTGGGACTTGTGTAATTTTAGTTTCAATGAGGCTTTTTATACTCGATACTTTTTTGACGAAATGATGAATATTATTTTGTGTCTTTACAGAATGAGTATGTATCAGGAAATAGGTGCATTAATATCATGATATAATTAAACGTAGTTCACAAAGAAATAGGTAATTGAAATCAAATATTGATTTTTCTTTGCAGATTCAAGGATTTTATTAAGGAAGAGAAAGTTGAAGCAGTTACTTTCAGAAAAAAAAGAATATGTTTAGAAATCAAAAGTTTCAAGCACGGCGTTCATGTCAAAAAGCGAGACGTTCCTCTTCATTCAAACAACTACAAATGCAACAGATGCAATTATAAAACGCCCCACTTAATTAATCTAAAGAGGCACATTAACGGCGTACATCTCCACTTGAAAAATTACAAATGCTGCGAGTGCGATTTTCGAACGTCCAATAGAAACAGACTCAAACAACACACGGTTATCGTACACGTCGGAATTGGAAATTACAAATGTAGTCGATGTGACTATCGAACGTCCGATAGGAACGGTCTTAAACTACACATGGGCAGCGTACATCTTGCCATGGAAATTTTTAAGTGTAATCGTTGCGATTATCGTACAATGCGAAAGTCTAATCTCAAACAACACGTGAATAGAAAACATCTCCGTTTACAAAATCACAAATGTATTCATTGTGACTTTCAAACTAGCCAGAAAGCTATTCTAATGAAACATATAAACGGAGTACATCTCCATTTGAGAGATCACAAATGTAGTCAATGTAACTATAGAGCAGTCGACAAGGGTACACTTTGGCAACACATAAGCAGCATACATTCAGGCATTAAAAGTCACAAGTGCGATCACTGTGATTATCAGACATCTCAAAAAGCTACCCTTAAACAACATGTGAACAGCATTCATCTCGACATGAAAAATCACAAATGTAGTCAGTGTGATTACCTCACGGACGTAAAAACTAGTCTCAATAAGCATATAAAAAGTGTACATACCGATGTGAAAAAGCATAAATGTATTTACTGCAGTTATCTGACATCCCGGAAGGGACTTCTTACAGCTCATGTGAACGTTATACATCTGGGCATAAAGAATCACAAATGTCCTCAGTGTGATTACCTAACATATGCAAAACACATTCTTAATAGACACATAAAAACTGTACATATGGGTGTGAAAGAGCACAAATGCAATGACTGCGATTATCAGACATCCCGGAAGAGAGATCTTACAGCTCATGTGAACAACGTTCATCTGGGCATTAAGAATCATAAATGTCCTCAATGTGATTACCTAACGGACTTGAAGGGTAGTCTTAATAAGCATATAAATATTGTACATATGGGTATGAAAAAGCACAAATGTAGTTACTGCGATTATCAGACATCCCGGAAGCTAGATCTTACAGCTCATGTGAACGGTATACATCTGGGCATAAAGGATCACAAATGTCCTCACTGCGATTACCTAACAAATGCAAAAAACCGTCTTAATAAGCACATAAAAACTGTACATATGGGTGTGAAAGAGCACAAATGTAGTTACTGTGATTATCAGACATCCCAGAAGGGAGATCTCACAGTTCATTTGAACGGTGTTCATCTGGGCATTAAGAATCACAAATGTACTCAATGTGACTTTAAAACAGCCCTAAAAGGCTCTCTGAAGAAACATATTAATAGCATGCATCTCCATTTGAGGAGCTATAAATGTCCTCACTGTGATTATCTAACATATGAAAAGACAAGTCTTACCAAACACATAAAAACTATACATATTGATGTGAAGAAGCACAAATGTGGTTACTGTGATTATCAGACATCTCGAAAGGGAGATCTTACAGCTCATTTGAACGGAGTACATCTGGGCATAAAGAATCATAAATGTACTCAATGTGACTTTCAAACCGCTCTGAAAGGTTCTCTGAAGCAACATATAAATAGCGTACATCTCCATTTGAGAATTCATAAATGTAACCAGTGTGATTATCGAGCGAAACAAAGAAGTCATATTTATCACCACATAAGGAATGTACATTTGGGCATAAAAAATCACGATTGCACTTACTGCGATTACCAAACATATACAAAGAACAGACTTAAGACGCATATGGACACTATACATCTGGGAAAAAAAAATCACAAATGTAATGAGTGTGATTATGAAGCGGCTCGAAAAGGTGATCTTAATTTGCACATAAACGGCGTGCATCTACGCATAAAAAATTACAAATGTGACCATTGTGACTATCGAGCTAGTCAAAAAGATCAACTCAGAAGACATATACATGGTAAACATCTCGACTTGAAGGATCATTTATGCAGTCTGTGCGGTTATCGAACAACTACTAAAAACGATTTAAAACAACATATAACTAACGTTCATCTAGATTTGAAGAATCACAAATGTACTCCGTATGACTTTCGAGCGAACCGAAAAGTTCATCTGGAAGGACACGAATGTAGTACATCTCAAGTTGAAAATACATTAATGCAGTCAATGTGATTATCGATCAGCTATAATAAGTTCACTTAAACATCATGGGAATAATCATAAATGTACTTACAACTGTGATTGTCGTTATGCTTCAAATTCTTCTCTTAAAGTACATTTACTCATTAAGGAACACGAATGTAGTCAATGTCAAGGGGGCACTTAAGAAACATATAAAAAGTGAGAACTGTGCCATGAAAAATGAATGATCATTCAAAATAATGAAGGCTTTTTTATATAGATCTTCATCTATCATGTCAAATCATTGATTTCTCATTCAAAAATAGTTGACCCTTTTTTAATATTTACTTGAAAACTTATAATTTGATTATGTTGTAGTGACAAAAACAGTTCCCTAATTTTATACTATTTCACCTAACAGTTTATGAAATATTGCCAATTGAAGTTCTTCGATATTGTCGCTGATACACTCACCAATCATTTCTACGTTTTGAGACAAAATTTCGATAAGCACTAATTGTCAGCTTTTACAGCAAGATCATGAAACAATTAAAATGCATATGCTCAATAGCGCAATAACTATCTAATGTATAAAATCATAATCCGACTTTATATTAGTCAATAAATATTTGATATAAATTATAATTTGTATCATTTCACATAAAACCTTCAATAAACAATTTTCATTAAATAGATTTACGAATAAAATGAATTTAATTTCAAATAAAGCTATGCAAACTTAAATAATAGTTATTTATTTACTGATACCTGGAATTATATAATTTGTTCTAGTGAAAAACAGAAATGAAAGGTTGTTCATTTCGTCTTACCGATTTTGAATTCAGGATGTTTTTATATAGTTATAACATTGTAATGAAGAATTAATGAATCTTAGTTTGATTATATTTCAACAAATCTTGTTTTAAAAAGTTACATATAGAGAAAGAAATATAACACTTACATTAGCTTATGAGCAAGACAGTAGTGGATTGGCTGGATCAAGTACAGAAAAAGATTGATGAAGGAGGAGATCCCTTAACTAGAAATTTACAAATGAGAAAACTCTTTCAAGTTCACACATTTTTACTCATCATGATTAAGACCTCGATTATCAAACCTTTCTGTGTAAGTTTCCTCCAACTTCAAAACTGAAAATTAAGAAAATCTAGTTAGATATTGAAAACGGAGAAAATCTGGTCGAATTCACTGAAAATTAGTGTTTATTTGTTTCTGGCTAAGAACTTACATGGATAAAGATTATTATTATTAAATATTGAAATTTCTCTACACATTTACTAATCACGAAACGCCATGAAATATAATTTATAATTTTCAATTGTTTAAGATTTGGACGGGTTGATTGTTTGCACACGCGCAGGAGAATATGCGCATGTGCCAAACTTTGTCAACATGAAACATATTTCTGTTTTAGCTTTTTCTGTACAATGTCATTGTTGATACTTCGATATTAAATCATACAATGCGACAAGACAAAATAATTTATATTCGCGATATTATTCCATTTTCAGCTATCTTAGTTTACCATTAAATTGTGTTTCTTTCATTGATTTCTATTGCTTTTTCTTATTTGAAAACTTTTCTATGGTTTGTCATATATTCGTCTCAAATCTATGATCAAAACGTAGTTCATGTTTGTTTGTACAGATAGGTTGATATCTATTCACATTCTTTAGAATAAATTATTAAAACACCTGTATTGTTAACTTCGCATATTCAGACTTATCGAACGACTAAAACAAATACCGAAAATAATTTAATCGATTTAAATGACTTGGGGATTTGTGACTTGCGGCCCGAATGAGGCTTTGGTTATTTCAGGTCAGTAATCAGAATTATGATATGTCTCTATGTCATATAAGATTGTTTTGAATTTTTGTATTCTGGGATAATTGAAGTATATGTATTCAAGATAAAAGGTGCATCAATTATTTTGTTGAAACAATTTAAAACTATTTCCTATGTAAATGATTTTGTTGACTTAACTACTAGGACAACATTTCTATTGCTATAAGGAAAACTGATAATTTTCAGATAAATTGATAATTTTTTGTATTCCTTTATCCAATTTTGAATATTATTTATTTCTTTTGGATATTATACAAATCTAAAAGAATTAAAAAATCCTATTGTTGTATATTTATGTAATAACAATGAATAATCCTTGAAAAGATTATTATTCAATTACACCATTCAGTGAAATTTCAATTAATGTCTCAATTTATTCTCATAAGGTCAATTAGAACAAACAATATTAATTAAGTCATAGACTTACTTATGTCATCCTATCACCATCTCCTCTTTTAACAATCTCTTCATAATGTTAAAGTCTTAATAATTTTATGATATCTTGTAATATACTTGAGTTAATATTTATTAATAGGATGTTGTTATACCAAACCACTTTTGGTGCCTGGAGGGAGAGCTTTCATTTGGCCAACTGTTCAACAAATTCAAAGGTTAGTTATTTTTTTATAGTTTAAGGGGGGCTTAAATTTATATACAAAATTATGAATAATCTCAATACTTATTTGTCTGTTTTGACCTTTCAGAATTTCTTTGAATACTATGACCTTGATTGTGGATAGTCCAACAGTTTACACAAGTCAAGGAGTCCCTATTTCTGTAACTGGAATAGCTCAGGTAAATTTTTTCAAGATTTCTCAAATATATTTTAACATGTATACATGTAGGGAATCTTGTTTTCTTCAAATTTGTTGTATAACTAGATTAGGGTTAGTTATTTTATTCAGGTGAAGATCCAGGGTCAGAATGAGGAAATGCTGCTGGCCGCTTGCGAACAATTCTTAGGTAAACCAGAGTCCGAGATACAGCACATTGCCCTGGTTACTCTGGAGGGTCATCAGAGAGCCATCATGGGTTCCATGACTGTGGAGGAAATCTACAAGGATCGTAAGAAGTTCAGCAAGCAGGTATTCGAAGTGGCCTCCTCTGACTTGGTCAATATGGGTATAACCGTGGTTTCTTATACTCTGAAGGACATTCGAGACGAAGAGGTAAGTGGAAATAGGGGTGGAGGGGTTCGTCTTTTTATCGAATTTATTTGATTTATTGGGAGGGAAACAAAATTAACTTCAAATATCTTATGGGATAACCAATGAGTGATAGGTTGGGAAAGCTCTTGTTTCAAAAGAAAATGACATTTCCCATGTTATATGGTTCAATGAGACATTCCTGGTTTCCATGACTTTGTAGTTGAGTACTGTTGAAAATTATAGTGAAATTTTATGTTTACAAATCTTTTTTTTTAATTTGCAACAAAGGGCGCCAAGGTATGTTGATTCATTTTTCGTTCTCGTAGTTACGACGTGGAGAAATTGAATATGAACCAATCCAATTTTCAAAAATTCATTAAACCACTAGTTCTCTGCTGGCATTTATAGAGGCCACTTTTTCTGAGATTTGCTTTCCAACATTTAATTTATATCAAAATTGTTTTTGCATGTATGTAATAATGCCGACATGTATATTATTAAATTCTTCCAAGCTTTCAAGGAAAACCTGGTTCATATTTGCTTATTTCACGTATTCGAATCGATTCAAAATGCACCTGAGTGACGTGTGTTGGTTTTCGCATAGATTACGCTTCTTATGTCGTTTCGAACGAGACTTTCTTTTAATTAGTGTTTATAAACCTGTGGACGTCCGTAGGGGTACTTGAAGAGTCTGGGAATGGCCCGTACCGCGGAGGTCAAGAGGGACGCCAGAATAGGAGAGGCGGAAGCGAGGGCTGACGCAACCATCAAGGAGGCCATAGCGGAAGAACAGAGAATGGCATCGGTCTTTCTGAACGACACAGAGATAGCAAAGGCGCGTCGAGACTTCGAGCTGAAGAAGGCAGCTTACGACGTCGAGGTGCAGACGAAGAGTGCCGAGGCTGAGATGGCGTACGAGCTTCAGGCGGCCAAGACGAAACAGAGGTGAATACTTGAAATCAAAATAGTCCAAATTAATTAATTCTCCGCCTTTTCGGAATTCGATGACTTTTCTAGGATCAAGGAGGAACAGATGCAGATTCAGGTGGTAGAGAGAACGCAACAGATTGCCGTACAGGAACAGGAAATCGCCAGAAGGGAGAGGGAATTAGAAGCAACCGTCAGACGTCCAGCGGAAGCGGAAAAATTCCGACTGGAAAAATTGGCCGAGGCCAATCACAAGAAGGTGAATACTGAGTTCTTGTACGACTCCTTTAAACTTACTTTATGTGGCGTTGAAAAACTGTGTATGCTATTATAATAATTTTCGTTGCTACAGGTCTTGTTGGAAGCGGAAGCCGAGTCAGAAGCTCTGAGACTAAGGGGAGAGGCGGAGGCTTATGCAATCGAGGCCAAGGCTCATGCCGAAGCAGAACAAATGGCCAAGAAGGCGGAGGCTTGGCGGGAATACAAGGAAGCTGCTATGATTGATATGTTCTTGGAGGTGTTGCCAAAGGTGGGTTTATTAAGGGCAAAACGATTTACGTATGACTTTATTTCTAATTTTATTTATTACACTTTCAAAAGTTGGATTTCTGTCTACTTTCTGTTTTAATATTGTACCCGTCGATAAGTTGGTATTTCATTGATAACTGTTAAAAACATCGTGACATCTGTATGTAAACAACCTCATATTTATTAGTGCATTCATTACATCGGTTGAAAAATGAGTTTTGAACTCATGCTGTAATTGAGTTTTGTGATAAACTTTGCAAATCTTTTATTGAACAACTGCAATATGGTAATGATTTTCTGTCTCGTAAGCGATACAAATCGGCTAGAAAGACTCTAAATAATAACAAAAGATCAGGCCGTCTCAAAACTGGATTATTCGAAGAAAACATCGAAAAAGTGCGTGAATTAATAAAAAATCATGGATGAAATTTATTGAAATGGAATTAGGCATTCCTCAAACAACTGTGTACCGAAGTGTTCGGCCTTACGAAGGTTAATTCGAGATTCGTACCACACAAATTCACAGACGATCGAAAATTTAACCGAGTTGGGCATAGTAAAGACATCGTTAAAAGTGCTCGGAAAGCCCGAATTTCTTGAAAACTATTGTGATTGGTGACGAGACGTGGTGTTTTCAGTATGAGCCTGAAACAAAGCAAAGTGGTGAATAGAGAGCGTTGGATGAAGGAAAAACCAAAAAAAAGTCGCTTGAAGAAGTCAAAAGTGATTTATTTTTACGATTGTAAAAGAACTATTCACAAAGAATTAGTTTCACGCAGCCAGACAGTCACAGGAGACTTTTATTTGAGCGACATGAGGTGATTGCTGGCAAGAATTCGTCGTATTCGAGCAGAATATCGAGAAAAGGGCAGTTGGACTCTCTAGCACATCGTTCAGGAATTGTAAATGCATTTTTGAGCAAATATCACATTATTGCCTCGCAACATTCACCCTATTTACTTGATCAGGCATTTAAAGTGCAGTGCAACCCGTTGGCGCATGCAAATCGCGTGTATCAATGTAGAAGGCGAATACATTGATTAATGAAAATGATTTGTATCAGAATTAATACTGGTTGTTCCTATTTTCAAAAAGTTCGGTTACTTTTGGAATGGATTGTATATTTGGCTGTTATTTTTGCATTGTGGGATAAAATTTGATGAGGTTCGAATAAAAATCCTGAGAATTGTTAATAGTGTTTATTATTACAATTGAAAAATAAATCGCAATACTAAAATCTTTGTTCCCATGAAAAGATGAAAATATTAATATATCAAATAATTATCTTTCACTTTGTTTCCTAAGTATGTGGATTTACTTGAGGTGGTCATTCCTTAGGTAACAGGAGGAAGACTTGTAATTTTCAACACTCATTTGTTCATTTAAAATTGAAAAAATAGTTAAAGGAACAATAGAACTAAATAATATCGAGAGTATTATGAATCATTTTTATTATCTCCACTTAGAGCACCCGTATCCCTAGAAGACAGGGCCCTAAGAAAAAGAAGTGATTTGGCAAATCTTATTCTAGCCCAAGAATTACCACTTAAAGTAAATACGCGTACTCAAGGCACACCATGTAATTATAAGAATTTGTCATTTTCAAACTTAAATATTAAAATTGTTTAGAAAGTTATAACAATCAATTTCACACCTGTTCAAAATTTCGGCATTATTTTTTAATATATTCACAACCAAACTTGTTTTCTAATTTAAATATAAAAATTTTCAAGAATCGACTTTGTGATCATCATTGAATGCATTATTTTAAATATTATAAACGACATGTAAGGTTTAAACATTTCAGAAAATATTTTTCACATGTATAAAGTCTTAAATATAATCTTATATACAAGGCGTCCAAATTTAGGCGGAATACTTTGTCATTGAGTCAATCGACTTATATTTATAGAAAAGTTGAGATTTTTGATAAAATTTTATAATACAAATGTCTAGTTAATTGAATTATTTGAATTTTCTGTTTTTTGTTCGTTTGTACCATAAAAGTAGTTTCCTGAGGGTCGTTAGATTTTTTTATTGTCATTTTTCGTTTCTTTGTTTTGGAGGTTTAAATTTTCGTTCCTATTTCTACGTTTTGACTAGTTGTTAGTTACATTTCAAGAGACTATAATCTACCTGGTTTCAAGTTATATATATTTTTTCATTATTATATAAGGTTGCTGCCGAAGTCGCCGCCCCCTTATCCCAGGCGAAAAAGATCACTATGGTTTCAACGGGAACGGGCGACGTAGGTGCTGCCAAGTTGACGGGCGAGGTGGTAAATATCATCACGCAGATGCCCACTCTGGTCAAGTCAATGACGGGCGTAGATATAGCCAAGGTAAGCTACGGGTAACCATCGGATAACTGAAATGAAAACATTAAATTATTAAGGCTGAACAATTTAGATTATCAAATACTCGTATCGTCAGTTCTTTCCAACTTGGAAACTTGAATATTGTTTAAAACTTTTTTTCATATTGAAGAAATATATAGTTCTTTGTTAGAATTATTTTGACCGAAATGGTTTGAAGAATACGAACAGTGTTGACGGATATCCGTCGATATATACTTTCGAAAATACGAGCATTTGGAATAGGCGTCACCTATTTCCTCTTTACGGAATATTTCAGTACAACGTTTAAGGTAAATACTTGGTTGGAAATTAACTATTACGAGGCACATGATGAATTTCAAATATTTACAGTCAAGGTGAGCAACAAACAATGTGGTATGAATGATTAATTTCAAATTACACTAATTATATCATATAGAATAGTTCTTTAATCTTGTTTGTTATTATCGAAATGTAAACGAATGTCTACCTTGGAACTACATGAAGCAAATCTTTTCAAAGATAAATCTAGAAAGCGCTTGCAAAAATGTTTTAAGAATTAGACATTTTCTTGGAATAAATAATTAAACACGCGATTTACATTAATTTTATGATTTTTTATCAGAAATTGGAATCTCAGTTATGATAAAACTCGAGGAATATCTGAGACAATTTTGACATAATTCAGAATTTATTTCACGAATCGCTCGCGGATTCTTATAAAACTGGTTTATGATCTGTCAAAGTACCGGAAATTGATTATTTAAAATTTTTGTTGCTAAGTTGGCACAACTGTTTTCTATACTTATCGCGATTAATCATTTAATTTGTTTACAGTGCTCGATTGAGTCACTTCTCACAAGTGTGTTTTGCGATTTTTACAATGGATTAAACTATCGAATTTGTCGCAAATTCATTATTGCAAATGGAATTTCGTGTGACGAATCGTTGAAAACGTTGCCGAAAGCTTACAGTAAATAGACTTTTTATCAAAAACACTTGCATATGAGTGGTACAGTGCATTCATTAACGGACGAAATGTGGTGGAAGATTTGTCTCGCTCTGATCGGCCATCAACTTCAACTAAAGTGAACATTGATAAAGTAAAGGAAATGGCAATTGAAATTTTTATTCAATTTTAAGAAAAATAAGAAACTTTTGGTGTCTCACTAATCAATTCCTATCATTTTAAACCATTGTTTGGGCATGGAACCCGTTATCACTCCACTAAATCCAAAATACCTGAATTTCTTCAAAAATTGAAGCGTAAAGGTCGCCCAAGACATGCTAGAACGACTCATATTTATAAAACTCACAAGGCTATCATTGTGAAAGAATTTATGATCAAAAAATTAAAAAATATCATCAAATAAACACTTTTTTCTTTGTCCAAAACTCAAATTACCTCTTCGAGGTACCTGTTTTGAATCCATAAAATTTGAATGAAAAATAAATATTTTATGTTTTATTACCCAATTCCCGGTACTTTTCTGACAGAATGTATAACCACGAAGAAACTAGTCCAAGGGGTTAAATTGGATGAATTTGGTGGACATTAACATTGTTATTACTTCCGAAGCTGTAGGCGTATCTCGACGGAACGAATGATGAAGCGCAATTCGCGTCGATTTGTGGCTTGCAAAATTTGGGACCTACCGTTGGAACTAAGGGTTGAGGGTAGTTGGAACAGTGACTGAAATTTTTATTTTGGAATTCTGCTGATTAACCTTTATCAGAATGTCAACACACAATTTTGGTCAATTAAAGTCAGATAGGATAATAACTATGGAAAAATTGCAAGAATCTAGCTTCAGTGAGATTATTGATCTACCAGAATTTCCACATCTGGCTCCGCTCGATTTTTTTCTTGTTCGGTTCCGAAAGGACGTATTTTAACGGATTTATCAAATAGTTCTTGTGAATCGAATTTCCATCAATTTACGTAATAATTTTTTAATCCTAGAAATTCCAGTTTTCAGGTTATTATGTTAATGCCACTTGACGAGATTCTCTATCCTTCTTGAAGGATCATTGTGTTTTTTCGAACTTATTATTGTTTATTGTTAAGATTACATAACATGTAACTTTAATCAAATGAATTTTTTATTTTTCACTTGAATTATGAAAAATATTGTTACAAGTTCGTACGAATTCATTAGTGTATGAAATACTTGTTTTAATTATCATAATTTACTCGATAACGACAGTTTTAAAAAGCATAAAAATTCCAAAATTCACGAAATTTATCGCCATTCGTGCGATTTAGTGTTTGACAAAGAACAGTAGTTCGACAGCTGATAAAAGGTTGACAACAGACAGTTTAAACGGGAAAAATTGAGCACTATGAGTGAATAGGTTTTATTTTTTAAACTATATTTCGAAAATTATGAAAGTTTGTCAAGATTCACGAATGCCAAATTTCGTACAGGAAATTTAATCGTAATATAAAAATTTTAACTATTTTATTTTTAGTGATGTTATTTTTTTCAGCCCGTTCGAGCAGCATAGGAGATAGGAGGACAAAAAAACAAATTACCCTGTTCTTGCATTTGAAGTTTTTTCTTGAGATTTTTAATATGTAAAACACTCTGCCTTATGTGTTTTGTGTCATAATACTATACCAAATGATAATGATCTATGAATGTATATTTTTTTAATTGTAGAAACGTGTGCTATATATTTAAATGTTATATAAATATTATAATATGTGCAATTTTCTTCAATTTCTTATATATTGGACTAACTAAAATTAATAGTTTTCAATTACTTTTGAAATCATTGTAGGATATTAATTTTGAGGAAAACATTATGATTATGTCATTTTGAATGGAATATAGAAAAATATTATACTGGCGTACAATAACTTACCTTGATGAAAAAGGAGGATATCATTATCGAAAAATATGTAAATAATTTTCGAATTAGGAGTCTTGAATGGAAAAAGAATGTTACTGGAATGCTTCTGAAGCTCTTCAACGATAATAAACGTAAATGTTTATGATAATAAGAAATTAAACTATGTAATATACTATCACAAGGGATTTATTGAAAATTAGAATTACAATTTCAGTTTCTTGACCATCTTCTGCTGACAACAAGTACTAAACTAAAGTTGAAAATACATACATATTTAAACAAGTATATACAAAATTAATAAGGATGCATACAAGAGGTAATAACGAATTATGATAAAAGCAGGTATTATTTAAAGATATCAAACAATAAAAATAACACAATAAGTTTTGATATATTGAAAACTCACCTTTACAGGTATTTGCATCCCTTATGTCCCTCACATATAATAAACGGAATAATCAGAAAGAAACAAACAGCTTATCTTAATATTTACCCACTTATAGAATCAATTAATACAGATAAATACATTTCATTAACATATTTAGGCCCTATCAGCGAGAAAGTTGCTAATGTCTTTTCAAAACAGTATAAAAAAGTAACTTTTAAAAGCTACATAAAACTCTCCCAAGAATTGTTCAATTGTAAAGATGAAACTGATAGATTTAACAATACTGAAGTTTACAAGTTGTCCTGCATGGATTGTGAGAGCGTTTATAAAGGTTAGACTAGTTGTTCTTTTAAAACTGGTCGTAGATACAAAGAGCATCAATCAAATTACATTAAACAGAAAACCCGCGAATCTACATTGTAATGAAAATGGCCATCATTTTTACCTATAGATCAGGCTGAAATTATTCACAGAATAGCTAAAGGACGATAGTTAAATTTCTTAGAATTCATTGAAAACTTCATATAGAGATAATAATCTGAACGACCAGAATGGTCCGACTTATTCGTCTATATCTAATACCTATATAATAATACCTGTTTTTAACATAATTCTTTTATTGCCTCTTGTTTGCACTCGTATTAATTTTGTATCTACCTATTTATGTATTTCCTTTTAGTTTAGTACTTGTTGTCTATTGAAGATGGTTGATAAACCGAAACTGCAATCCTGAATTTCAATAAACTCTTGTGATAGTATAACACATAGTTCAATTTCTTATTATCATCATGATTAACCATCACGTAGTAACGGCGGAATCAAGTAACTATTGGAAATATTTAATTTCTTGATGAAATAAAGCAACCTAATTGAATTTGGCACGTTGATAGTTGCTCAGAGGAGACTAAAGATGAAGAAAGTGCATAAAGGTGTTAGTATTATGGAATCGACTCACAGGGTGTTTAAAATTTTCATTTAATTTCACCCATCTCTGTCTGCTATAAAAATGAATTAAATTGTCATTATCAAACTATTTGGGACGTTCTGCACTCGTTTCAGATGTTTTTCTTCTCAATGGAAGAAGTATAATTCCAACAAGTTCTTCTAGTGTATGCAGGAACTTTACTTGATCTCTTCCTTTGGTCTTGTATTTTTTATTTCTGATTTTATTAAAGCATTTACTTCACTTTTGTATAAATTTGACTAAAGCTATTTCTTGTTCAATAAATCATTTATACTAAATTTGCCTACAGGTAATTATCATGAAGAAAATAAAATCGATCTAAATATATTAAACACAGCCATTTTACGTAAAACTAGTGCAGATTCTTTTTGTTGATTTATGCAATCCAAAGTGAAATATAATTTCTCATAGAATCAATACATGGAAAAAATCTTAATCGGTTGCTGTTTTGTTTCATACTTTATACATTTGTCTAAGGTTCTCATACAGGCTTGTCAAATAAACTAGACAGGTGAGTTAAAAACCACAAATTCAATCAATTAGTCTATTAAAAATATAAATCTCTGGTATTTCTATTATTCAAAAATATCCATCAGTCAATAAAAAACAATGCAGTTAAATATTTAATATTCACAGTCACAATGAAAACATGTCACAACGAACAAAACTGAACTTTTGGAAATTTCGTCTTCGTTATGTCGTTTTCCGACGTTTCCTTTCTGGAAAAACGACATTCAAATTTAAGAAAAACATCCTGGAATGGCTAAGCTAATACTTTATATGGACGACTGGATGAAAACGAAACTCTGAATTCATGAATATCGTTGCATGGGGAACAAATATTTATATAGAATTATGAAAACTAAACTTTCTAAAACGTGATTAAAGGAAATAAATAATTCTGAAATTCAGGTACACGATTTGGTTGAGCATAGTAGATCATTTTGAACTTGGAAGCGATTGTATTTATAATTTTTGTTAATTATGAATTCAGTTAATCATTAAAGATCATTTTTTAATTTACGCAAACGTAAGATATCAAAAGTATTCGTATAATAAGTAGTGAAAAAATTAAATTGTTAAAGTATGATCAAGTAAGTAAAACTTAAGGTCAATGTCAACACATGCTTATCTAGTATAAAAATAATGAATGTATCCAAATGCTAGGGACAGTAAACAATTTTTTCTATTGAGATTTCGTCAAGTATTAAATATCAGATATGGAATGTATTGAGTAAATTGTTTAAAAATCATTCGGATACGTAAACCATTATCTTTTTCATTCACATTGTCAAACGCAGAAAAGGTTAGTTAATAAGGAACTTTGTATTCTTAGATTTCTGTATTATTTTAAAAGAGCGCCTAGAATTGTAATATTTATTTTCATCTTTAATCCGTTACATAAGCTACTAAAATTTGCCAAAATTTATAGATTTGTTGTCTATTATAATGAAAATAGCTTTTATATTTGTTCTGTAATATTGTTATGACCCAGAAGAGTTTTTATTTCTGTGATGAACGACAAGTTTATATTTAACTTGAAAATTCATGAAGAATGGAATACGTAGGTATCGTCAGAAAATATAATAGCTCTTTTCGTTTTTATTGTATCCTTAATATACGCACAATTTACTCTCGAAATGTTTCAATCGATTATTTCGCCGTCTTATCGCCAAATTCAACAATCATTTCTCCAATAGAACTAATAACATTTCAGCGATAAAATATCGCTTGAACTAAAAGCTAATGTATTCTAACAACTAGCAAAGGAAATATGATATCATTTACGTCCAGATTTCTGTAGGAATTCAAATACGAATTGCTTGCATTGTCGCCAATAATCTAATCGATATAACGCTCGACATCATTCTTTTTTTTTACTATTCCTTATATATTAGAAACCTAACCGCACATTTTATTTTTTATGTTTTCAGCTTCTCAACGGGATGCCCAATATTCTGGTTTTAATATAATAATAGGGACCTTTAATTGATCTCATATTATCTCTTGTCAAGGCAAATCCAAAGAGTACAAACACGACAGAAATATATAGACTGCATGAGAAATTTTTATTCGCACCTTCCTGCAACATCACCATTTTCATAGTCATATCAAAACCTCTGCTCTAAATTTGCGGTTTAAAGCTGCCAATTTCGTCAAATATTTCCACCCATATACTGATTTATATTTAATCTATAGTTTAAAAATTATTGCGTCAGCCTGTATAATGCTCAAAGAGTTAATTAGGATGCATGATAAAACAATTATCCAATTGTTACAGAGTCACACAGGTCAATATTTATCCCCTTCGTATTTAACACTTATCATTTCATTTCGGTTATAATTGATCCTGTGTTTCGGTCGTTTGTATATGGAATGTACCAAACATAAAGGCAACTATTTCCACTGTATACCTATAAGGTTTTTATTTGCTAGGCTCAACAACATACGACTGTATGTTGCTATAGTTGTGAAAACTATGATCAAAGGGCTTTCATCTGACATCATCTAGCCAATTAAAATATATCGCAGGAAGACTCAAATTTAAAAAAATTTGGAAACAGTGAACACTGTTCGCGAAATTACTTCGTCAGTTAAAAGGAAGAAAATTTGTCCATCAACGATTTTTTAGGATCTCCTTTTTTGAGATAAAACTCTCAAAGTTAAAAAAACGAATAAGTTTTGAGAAAAAAGACACATTTGCAACGAAAATTAAAGTAGGCCGCTGTAATTTATTATTAGCAGGTATTCTTATCTTTGTCTAGTATCTGCTGATTAGTATTGAATTCAATTCATTAAATTTTAAGTTTTGTAATATTATCAGATGTATCCACATTTTAATCAATATTATATTCGTGAATGCTAAGGCTAAATGGCACTCGATTCCAATAATGATTATATAATAATGTTATAAATGTTTATAACATTAAGCAGGTAAAACATTATAAAGGAAAGGAAAGGAACATCTGAATAGTGCAGCCAGGACGAGAGTAATCATTGAAAATGGAGTATAAATGATATATGATTGTTTTCCTTAAACCCATGAGGGTCGCAAGAACAAAATAGGTCATATATTTCTAACACCGTCAGTGTTACACTTTTACGACAAAATTTCATACATATATATAATATATGTGTACGAATTAAATAGCTTATAAATAGTTAGATTACCGAATAAAAACAAAAATCAGATATCAGCCAAAAATAACCATACTTTTCTTAGATTTTTTGCGGATGATTATATGATTCATTTCTTTTCTCAAAGAATATACATTTTCGAGATAAACATAAGAGACATAAAAGTTTTGAAATAATTATTTCAAGGTCAATTATCCTTTCTAAAAAGTGCTATTGAAAAACAAGAAGGGGGGTTGCGGATTTTATCATTTCCTGAAAAGTTCTTGCTAAACAAAAGATTTTTTCAGAATCTCTAGTTGATTGCTTTATTTGCAAAAAAATGTAAAAAACACATTTTATGTATCCACCTGAGCTACCATATTCCAAAACGGAAGGCGTAAGAATTAGGTCTGCATACTTATGAAACAGCCTGTACTGCGAGTTACTTCGAAGATCGATAATTTGTCTTTAAAATAAATAATATTTCATTTTAATAATTCCTACATTATTTGTGTAAAACAACACGTACAAAATCTGTAACTGTATTTTTTCAGTTTTCTCTGTTTTTAATACAGAGCATAATGTGACGATATAAAAATTGCACAATTAAATCGAAAATAATTTCATTGGTCGGAAAATATCACAGCAAATTCAAAGTTGTGATCTAACACTTGAAATGGAACACACAGTTTTAGTTATTTTTATAACGAGTTAGTATAATATTTCAAAAAATTCATCTCGTTCGATATATAATTTTCAATAAAATGTAATTAAAGCTTAGTAGTTTAGAAATTTTAATTTACTTAAACTTTGAGATATTTTATTATCGGTGTTCGCAATTTTCGATAACGTCCTAAAATTATCGATTATTTTTTCGTTTCGTAACCTCGGGTCACTCTTTTATCTCCGACATACGGAATAGGAAATTGTGAAAATACTTTCAATTTATAAATTTAACCTTGGACAAGGCGTTAAAAATTTCGATTATTCTCCATTATTTTGACGAATCTTTAAAAATTGCGGGGCATCGTCGAGCTTGCGTTCCCAAGTGTAGCCTACATCATACTTTTCCAAGTAAATCGTGAACGTACGGTTTCTTCCTGTAACCACGTTTCAGAAACATGCGAATCAGAAGAATTAGTAAGAAGAACGATGCAAAATATAAAATGAATAACATACTGCTGTCGATGGAAGTGAATACTCCGCCGCCTGAAGTGCCCGTTAATTTCTCGAGGCCCATGTGGAGGATGCCTAGGTCGGAGCCCATGTACCGTACGTTAATGCTCGAATACACGTGTCTTAAGTACTTCTCCACTTGCTGCTCCTTGAACGTTTCGTTCGAATATCGACATTCGGGGCACCTTTCGGCCGTTGGAAACTGCTTCTTGGGAAATTCGGGGTCTTCCGTTGAGTCTCCCGCTAAGCGCTTGTTGACAACATTGTGGGCTGCCCATAACCACATGACGGAGTCGCGAAGCGACGACACCTTATCCATATTTCTCTCGGCTGCCATGGCTTGGAAATGTTGACTACAATCCGAGCAACCAAAGAAGTATTTGATGTACCCATACATGGCATTGAGGACTTCTTTAGGGTTCGCTTCTTTTTTTCCAGCGTTTCGCTCGGCCGCCTGTACTGTAAGATAATGGAACATCGTCCACAAACCGCAAGGATATCTACGGTGCGCTGGGGTGCTTCCTATGCACCCCAACCATTCCTTGGGTGAAGACCAAATAAGCTGTTCGGGTTTCTCTGAATCCTTAACTAATTTATACAAATCTGCTCCACTCACCGATTCCGTGTTTGTAACTGTGCTGAGTAAATCATTCAAAAAAAAATATCCTCGTTTTCCCAATGGAAAATATTTAATTAACACTTTTAAATATGCTCTCAAAGCATTCAATTTTTCACCGTCGATAACCTTATTTCTCGCTACTTCTCTCCCTAAGGAAACTCGTAAAGTACTTTCTAAATCCATCTGGAAAACAGCGTCACCCACTTCTTTGACTTTGCTAACCAAATTTTCTTGCCCAACGTTTTTAACTGCCTCCAAAATTTCTTTTTTATTATGAATAACAATATATTTATCAACATTGATATCTCTTTGTTTCAAGAATGCTGCAATATATCTTTTCGCATGTTCAATCCTTGGTATTTTCTCTTCCACTTTAGATCCCTCACGATTTAAAATAACCAATGCCGGAAACTCTTTAATTTCCAAAGAACTAGATAACTCTTCATTGTGTTCAGAATATCTAACTGAAATACTTGATACATTATGGAAGGTTAAAGCTGCGTCAACACCCAGTATACTTTTATCACTTTCCAAAATTAAAAAACCATATTTAATTTCCGGCTTGACTGAATCGAATATCTTGAATGCGTCATTGTGTTCATATGGAAGTAAATTTGGTAACATCTGCGCCCTATTTTCTTTCTGTTCAGACACAAGTGTATTTATTACAGTTTTTACGTTTTCATCGACATTACTCACACTAGGCTTATCTACTGTGACTCCAAAGTTTTTAATGCCTTTCAAAAAATTCTCATGGAAATATCTCAATGTTGGATAACCCATAATATCGAAGTATCGGCATAAAGGTTGATTAATATCATTAGCACAATCAACAGCAGCTACAACGAACAAATCTTTACTATGTTTAAAGTAATTGGCAACTCCTTTATAAGTTGGTGCATATCTTTGACAATGCCCACACCAGGTGTTGTAAAATTCCACCAACCAAGCACGGTTACTGTTGTATACATTTTGGTCGAAATTGTTCGCAGTAAGTTCTTCAACTTCGTCACTTGCGTTGTACAAACTGGCATATTGAACTTGAGGTACTTCGCGATATTTTCTTTGTTGTATATCCACAGAAGCCGAATGTAAATAAGATATGTAAAGTGATAGTATCAGAATAATTTTAAAAAAATGTTGGAAAGCGAGGCCCATGGTACCGTTACTTAGACTTGCTTCAAGTTCGCGTACGCGATTAATACTGAGAAACTAATTACTTGACGACCCGATATTTTGATCTGGTTAACCTTCAAATTTTGAAATGAAAAGATGACAAATATTGAATGCCACATTTTGACAGTTTACACGGTCTAATAATTTCAGGAAGAAAAATATCCAATCATAGAATATCATGCCACCTCTGACTCTATAGTTGGACTAAGTTATATTCGATTGATGAGATAATTAATGAAAATATATCTGTAAAGATACTGTTAATGAATTCCTAAACATCTGTCGAAAAAGTATTACTCCGTTTATTTGATTACGTAAACAGTTGAACTTATACATGCTACGATGTTATTTAACGACTTTAACCACCAAAAATACCTAGTTTTCAATAAAACGCACTTCAAACCTTCTACAACAGCTAAATTCATTTTATACATGGTGTACTGCTAGCGCCATTCCGAGTGATTTTTGAACTGGCACTTAGTGCTTATAGCTGAATATTTTTTCAATTATTTTCCGATTCAAGAACGTTCTTATCTATACGTTTCATACCATCGTACTATTCTCATTGTTACTTAGCGTCATCTCGTAGATTTTTACTCAACTGCGTACATTCTTCATAAATAGAAGAACATCATATATAGATTTCTACTTCCAAGAGCCAGTTGAGACTAATTTCGAATGTGAGAATATTAAAAAATATTAGGAATAGAAGTGATTCATAGTAGTACTATGAAGTGCTAAACGTCCATATGCAAAAGATTTATATAGTTTAGGTTGGATTAATAACAAATAAGAAAAAAATCCCAAAATTAGTTGTGAATTATGAATATTATTTCGAATTTCGTTTAAATAAAGTACTCCAATTTATTTATTGTCTGTATCTTTTACTAGTAAACCTTTATTCCCATGAAAATAAAACGCCGAAAAACCTTGAATTCAGTGTTGCTGTTTTTAGTTTAATTTTCTGTAGCAGAAAATATATCAATTTTGAAATTATATAGAACATCAATTTTGAAATTATATAGAAATAAAATATTTCATAGACTTCTATATTAAATGTTTGTCTGAAAATAGCTATACATGAAAAATAATATTAGGCAAACTATACTTCTTTATAGTGAAAGTATTTTATTATTTCACTCTAAAAATGATGCCATATTCTTAAGTTTACCTATATGTCATGTTACATAAAGAAATGAGTTCAAACTTTGAATTAAGAAATATATTCTCCTACTTTCTTGAAACCACAAGGAAATTTTTATTTCTTAACAATTTCCAGGTCTACTTATCTTGTTTTGTTGACGCATTCTTCGTTTTTATCGAATTAAAATGTGGTTTCCGGCAAATCTTACTGAAATAATATTTTAGCATCATTCTGTTTTGAAACCTTCATTGCATTCATTCTCAAAATGGAAATTTTGGAAAAAGCCGATAGTGTTGTTTTATATCGTCAGTCGTCCTTAGAATCATTATCAAATGCGAAATTAAATATCCATCGAGGTGATGAAAGCGCAACTGCTCCCAAAATTGTTGATGCAACAATCAAAACGAAATTCACAAAACTCCAAACTGAAAGATGCATAGGACAAGGAAATCATTCAAAACATGATGACGAATTCAGTTCTAGTACGATGAATCATCGAAAGGACGAAATTTCGAAGAATGCAGGTATTGTTACTAAAACTTTGCCAATATCAAACCTAATGATGGAATTAGAAAGAAGTTTGGCCAAACAACAAAATGAGAAATCGGAAATTCGATGTATTTATTCGCATATGGATAGGTGCAGTATTACTTCCAATACTATTCCGGAGAAATCGGAATATTTGGAAATGACATCAGGTGTATCTGAAAATCCGGATGAAAACAAAGCAGAACGAAATGACAAAAACGAGTCTCCAATTTACGAAATATTAAATCCAAGTCAAAGTTATTTCTATTTGCAAAATAATCCTAGTAGTGTGGCAGTATTGAAAGGTAATTATTAAATCCAGATATACCAGTACTTGTTAATAAAAATTTAGTATTTGACTCAAAATAGTTTCAATCAATTGATAATAAAAAACCTTTTTTCCTATTGTTTGGTTGTATCTTTTCATAACTATGACTTATAAAGGAACGCAGCTCTGACGAATCTAAACAAATATGTTGCAGCCTTCAAAACACAAAGTGAAAACATAAACACAGAGGCCAAGGAAAAAGACAAGGACAGAGACACGAAAGAAATGGCAACTCTTCGACCTAAATCTCCTAAACCAATAATCACCAAAAACGATAAAGAGGAATCGTTTTGGGACAAAATTGGGACGTTGGGCCGCAAAAAACGGATTAAGGAAGGTAAAGTGATAATATTAAATTGTGAATGCGTTTTTAACCATTTGTTACCTTATTAGGTGATGGGGGTTTTAATAACAGTGGGCGTTTTAATATTTCGACATTTTTTCAGTGCAAGAAGTTCAGGAAGAGGGAAAATACGCTATAGATTCTCCAGGATTTGCGATTACCCCTGTTATACCACCAGAAGAGTATGAACTTGGTAAGCTTCTACGTCCAATTTTGGTACAAGGAAATTAAGTACCATTGCAATGTGTTTCAGACGAGAATGAAGAAAGGTCTATTATTATGCCCAAGGCTTATGAAGACCCGAAATTACGTGAATTGATTCAAGTTCTCATTGATTGGATTAATGACGAATTAGCATCACAAAGAATAATAGTTCAGGATCTCACTGAAGATTTATATGATGGTCAGGTTTTGCAGAAACTATTTGAGACGTTAACGGGACATAAATTGGATGTTCCCGAGGTAACACAATCTGAAGAAGGACAAAAGCAAAAACTGTCTGTTGTTTTGGCACACTTTAATAAGGTGATTTTCTGATTATAATAAATTAATTTCTGTTTATTATTAAGGATTTGCAGGTTTTGGGGTTGCCATACAATCATACAAAATGGAATGTGGAAGTGATCCATTCCAAAAGCATTGTGCCCATATTACATCTTTTAGTAGCACTAGCGAGGCACTTCAGGCCTCCTGTACGTCTCCCAGAAAATGTATCTGTATCTGTTACTGTAGTACAGAAAAGTCAGGGTCAATTGATGCATCGTGTCATCCGCGAAGTCATCACTTCAGAGTATTCTGATGTTGGTATGAGATGTGAAAGAGATGCCTTCGATACATTGTTCGATCATGCTCCCGATAAACTACAAGTTGTTAAAAAGGTATGGAATTTTTGTATTAATCGTGTAGAATTCAGCATTTATAATTGCTCTTTTAGTCTATGGTCACTTTTGTCAACAAGCATTTAAACAAATTGAATCTGGAAGTGACAGAAATCGAAACACAGTTTCACGATGGAGTTTATCTGATCATGTTGATGGGTTTATTGGAAGGATTTTTTGTGCCTTTGTATAGTTTCTTTCCAACTCCCAAGGACAACGATCAGAAAGTACACAATGTATCCTTTGCTTTTGAGTTAATGGAAGAAGTTGGTTTGACGAGGCCAAAAGCTAGACCAGAAGGTATGTTAAATAATACATTTCATCACAGATCTAATAATTTGTTTTAATTTCTTTCATGTATCTTAATATTTTGGTTTTTGTTACAGATGTGGTTAATTTAGACTTAAAGTCAACCCTTGAGTTTTATACAACCTCTTCAATAAATACAAATCGCTTTTGTAAAAATATATTTTCACAACCTTAGAACTTCCTATTATATAAAATTATTGGCTACTACTGCTTTTTCAGTTGTATACCTTCAATATTTTATGTTTTAAATGTTTGTTCATGTGCCTTATTCTTAACAATTGTATAATATTTATAATATTTTCAGAAACTAATTTAATATTTTAATAAAATTGTATACAAATCAAGTTAATCTCATCTTATTTCCAAAGTTTTCATTATAGCATTCAACATATCCTGTTCTTTAGGATGAGAGATAATTTCTGAAAAATATAACATTCTCAAAATATTCAACCTGGATTTGTAATTTTCCAATATTCTACAGGCGACAATGAGGTAACTAACAGCATTCAATTTAGCGGCTGCTGTTGAGATTGCATCTAATAGTGATGTTGATATCAAGGCAGCACACATTGGATTATAATCTGGTTTGTTTAAATTGGAATACTCTTCAAATCCAGCAACTAGAATAATTCTTGGTGGTTTTCGCCAGAGATGAATGCCATTTAAATGATTTATTAAATCCTTATAATCCTTTAAAAACCTGCAACGAAATTAATATCCATATTTTAAATACTAAAACGTGAGGAAATTAAAATTATTACTCACACAAAAGTTATCAAACTTAATACTTCTTTCTCGGGTATAATAATATTATTTGGAATTTTTTCAAATGGAAAACATGATATATACCAAACGTGATTACCACTTTTAGCGTACGTTATTGCTGCCTAAAAATATATATTTCTTATTGAAAAATTACCAATAATCAATTACTGTCTACCTCAAACAGAACGAAATCAAAGTTTTCACCAACAAGAATAATTTTTTAATGCTGTCATTATTCATATTTAATTTATAGGTATATATTTATTATGTACTAGAAGTAAGATGTATCCAAAAACGAATCATCGTGTGAGGATTTGTCGAAAAAATTTTATCGAGGTACGAAACATTAATTACGGAACCCCGTTACTAGGTGTCACTGTCTTCCATGATATCAAGGCTCGCCTTCTTTTACATAGTGGAATTATTTATCACACAGTCGGGATAATTTCTTCATTGTCGTCACTCGTCGCTTTTTCATTAGGTAGTGATCATAATCTATACAAATAATATCTCAATTAACCATTTCATTAAGCAAAACGTCAAACTTTGCAGCCAATTTCTGATTACCCTGCCATCGCTCGAAGAGGTAAATAAGAAAGTATAAAGAACAGATATCTATAGTCTATAGTAAAAACTTTTTGGCCTAATACTTACGTTTGATTGACCATCTTTGTATAAATCTTTATTCTTTGATTTTAAATAAAATAAGACTCACAGAACAAGCATTTATTTTTCTTCACTTTCTTTAATACTTGCACGACTATATTGGCCATTTACCCAATTTATAATGCTATATTTTCGCAATAAAGATCTTGGATTTAACATTACCTACTAATATTTAAATTTTACGAGAAAGCTATTATTGATTTTTTGTTTACTTTAACTGTCATCATTTAGACTGGTGAAAACCGTAGAAAGAGACTATCAGTGCGAAAAAAATATAAAAAATAAAATCACTATCTGTAGTATCTGTCATTTATTTAGCAATGAGCATGGTTGCTTAAACATATCAGAACCTATAAAGTTGTGACTATCAATCTTTCGTTAAAATGACTAAACTTAGAAAACAGAGGAGGAAAAAGAAGTACAGATATAATATTAACCGAAAGAGACTACGTAATAAAATTACAAATGTTGGAAAAATAAATTGGTGAGAAGAGAAAAGAAAATTTGAATAAATTCATACGGAAATCACTTGGCCATTAGATATGTTTATTTTTTCAAGAGAATTAATAGTGAAATTTCGAAATTTTGATGCTCATTTAGAATAAATACATAAATCCGTACATATTTTAATCAAAATGTATTATTTATGTTTATTTCCTTTCAGTGAAGTAGTGTCAGATGAATGGGAAAAACATAAATCAACACAAAGGAACCTCATGGAAATGGGTCTTTCATATGATCCAAATCAAACTGTAAAAATCACCCATGTAAAAAAAAATAAACCAATATCATCGAAAATTAAAAAAGATTTTGAATGGACAGTGGAAGAGGAAATACCAGTTGAAGAGATTCCATGTTCAAAAAAAATAGTTGCCCAAAAACTTTTAGAAGATGCGAAAGCACCCCGTGTTAAAATGTTAAGATTACCTGGGTCTGTGGTGGAATGGGTCACTTATTTAATGGATAAGTATGGAAATGACTATAAGAGCATGGCACGAGATAAAAAAAATTGTAATCAAGAAACATGGAAGCAAATTCGACAAAAAATAAAATTATTTAAGAGTATTCCAGAACATTACTCAGAATATTTGAAGAGTAGACCATTAAAAGATATGTATGATGATAATAATTTTTCTTCAGATGGTGAATTATAATTTTAAGTAGGAATTGTTTTTATTTAATAAATACCTTTGTTATAATTTCTTTTGGAATTGAAAATATCCATATTTTGAACTATCTTTTTTTTGATATGTTTTCAAGTATTTTTCTCTACTACTGCTAAATATTCATATTCCATGGCTGAGAAGGTCAATTGGGGAAAGAGAAGTCAGTATATCTTTTATTTGCATAATCATCAGGTATTTTACAAGATATATAATGATTTACTGAACCAAATGAAAATTAGTGTGTACATTTATCAAGCAAAGCATTCCATTCTACTTCTTTGAAGAAAGGGTGGGATTTGAGATTATCTATGCCATGATGTCCTGTTCCCAGTCGTTGTTTCGGTTCATAAACCAACAATTGCCTCAAAAGGGACCTTGCTTCAGGTGACACATACTTTGGAACTTTCAGGATGGTACTTGAACTGAAATAATGCGGATGAACATCATTCAGATTCATACCGACTAGTATTTCATATAATATGGCACCGAAACTCCACCAGTCAGCTTCTTGACCCACAGGACCAATGCCGAGCACTTCTGGTGCCAAATTTAAATCTATGGTGTTGTTAAACACATCACACATTTCTTTCACGTTACACATGTAGGTCATACGAAGTTGTCCCTTTTCATCAATGAGAAGATTGCGTGAACGTAAGTCTACGCAAGTTATTCCTAAAATGTGAAGTTTTTCTATGGCTATAATTAATTCAGCAGCCCATTCCACGATTTTTCGATTCATTACGTGAACCGAGTCTTCAGAATTTATCGTGGATTTTCTTCGAGGAGTAGCTTGATTTTCGAAATGGGTAGAATAACTTTTTGGAATAGGTTGATCTATAATATTTTTGGTATCGTCTGGTAAAATATCTTCCTTATCGATTATCTCGAAACTTTCTTCATTTTTTCGTTTCTTGTAATCACTTACGAGTTCACTGAAACTTTTTTCTGAATCATCGTCTGATATTTCAGAATTATTAACTTTATCGAATAAATTATCAATGGGAGCATTAACTTGGGGATTAATTTGAATCTGTTTCAAATAGTCCAATAATTTGACTCCATTAATATATTCCAAAACTAAAAATAAAGCGTTATCACAGTTGTAGTAATTATGTAATCTAACCATAAATGGGACATTTTCTGGTAATACCAGATTGTCATCTAAATATTGTGTGGTTTTATGAATTACTTTAACATAAAAAAGTCTTTGTGAATCAGAATGCACCACCAGCATTCCAGAGTCTATTATTCGCACTACGTTATATTTATACAAATCAGACATGGCTGGTCTTTGTTCTTTTGATTTTTCTTCAGACTCTTGGAAAATGGTAGACAAACTCTTCATTTCTGGAGCTAAATAAATATTATACAGCTTTTCAGCTCTCAGTAAATACTTTTCAGTTTTGTATTTTACCAGTCTTCTCCTATCGTAATTTTCTTCTTTTTCGCCATATCTTAATAATATGTCGATTGCAGTCTTGTACGCCACAAAAGATTCTTCAAATTTTTTGGCATTCTCTAATTCTTCTGCCATTTTAATGTGAACTGATGCATCAATGATATATTGAGCATAAACTTCATCAGAATCTGGCGATCTCGGTGGCGAAGAATAAATCTGTCCATCTATTAGAGTCAAACTTTCTATAGTAGCAATACTGATGTTATCTAAGCTTTCGGTTGTTGTGGTATTTGATAACTTTTCCACGGAAAGTTTCAGTGTCGTGCTATTTCCTACAATTTAATAAGTTATGAATCTCAATATGACAACATATTCACACCTACCAAAAACTGAAGAAATCACAGAAGTATCGGAATGATCAGTGCGTGGGCTAATACTGCTGATTGTGGAAATGGAATCAGTGTCACTTATGATATCATCTTCATCAGAATTTCTGATGAATTCTGGATCACCTGGTAAATTTAAATCTGCTCGAATACTTGTTATATTTCCATTAAGTTGGCTGCTAGGAGTGTAACTTGTTTCAAAAAATTTCCTGAATTCTGTTGATGTGAAAAGCTGATAGTGATTTCCAAGATATTTCAAAAAATTCAATGCACTCTGTTTCTTTTCTGACAAAGCCTGTTCGTCGTATTTTTTGAAGAATGTGCCATGTGGTAGTGAAGGAAATCTATCCGAAATATTGTATTTCCCGTGTAACAATTTCATTTCTCCATATAATTTTTTGAAATCATTATACCTCTTCCAAACGGTTAGTTTAGTTACGGCTTCCGGACATTTTTCTGGGTATAGCAGAGAAATTACTTTGTAAATAACGAAACCTTTATTATGTTTGCTTATATCGGTTATATCAAAGATTCGTATCCACCTAGCATACTCAGAATCCATATCAACCTTCATTCAAATTAACTCTTGACTAATATTTTCGTTCGAAATGAGATACATGTTGCTTTCACGAGCGCCTATATCTTCTTTCAGAATTCGCTTTATGACGAATAATTTTCGTCCTATTCAAATTAGCAATGAAAATTAACCAATTTTTTTCGACGATTCGACTGATTGAAAATTCCCAAAGGAAACATGGTGTGCTGATCTTTGTGGGAGAAAATATCCTACTAGTGCGCAGTTCAAATTAATACGAGAGTGCTTGTGCAGCCAACTGCAGAGGTAAACCTAAATATAAATACAAACAGATAATTGAGCAATGTTGTCATAACTAATACACTGAGAAATACAAATGTTTTCTCTAATTTTTGTGAAAACTTCATTTATAAACTTAGGTATATAAATGGATCGTTAGCCCCATTTATAAACTGGCAGTGCGGTTCCGTCGAGCTGTCGTTCGCTTCACAGTAGAACGTTGAAGACTTTGGCTCATTTATTAACTTGCTACCGTCCATTTGTTATATCAAAAATTAGAGACATTTCATAATATTAACTGTCAACGTGTATTGTTCGGTTGAACTTTTTGTTTTTTCTATTGGTGATTAAAATAAAATGGTCACAATAATTAAATTTCAGACGTTTCGTTCAATGAGACAACAGTGTGAACGCAATCTCTAATCCGTCAAAAAATTGAAGTTTCTCCTTTCTCATCTCAAGGTCACCAATTGCGAAAGGCAACTTTATAAATAGTTCCGAAAATTCAATATTTTATTCAAAAACATTATAATCTAGTGTTCTCGATTTAATTGCGTGCAAAAATTATTAAGGACTGCACAAAAATGTATGTTATTATTCTTTGCTAACAATAGAAAATGAAATGAAGAGCTAAGTTATGATGAAGCAAGGGATACCTATCATAATTGAAAACATGAATATCATATTCATAATCTCGTGTAATAATATTTATAAGATATAACTGTCAAAAGATTATACAGATAATTTGGTCTACAAGCTATCCTATTGACGTATCAAAACCAATGATTCAAATATACGACTTAGAAGATATTATATTTGATAAATTTAATTATGAAGACATAAAAATGAAGGATTTTTAGCATTATATCATGGATTAACTCCAACTTCAGTCTGATAGCAGCAACTTTATTTGTTGCTCATAAATATTCAGAAAATACATCAATTTTTCTGAACATTCATGAGCAACAAATACGAGTTACTGCTGATCAGAAAGATGATGTTTACTCTGAGTGGCGTTTGGATTGCTGAAATAACAGTTTGGTAGTTTTAATTGTTCATTAAGTTGCCTTAGGGGCAGGCAATAGTGGTTTTTATTTTCATTACAAAAGAAAGTGAAATATGAATAATATACATAAGACAAAGAAAGATATATTTTTAATAGTTTAGTTTAAAAATTAAGTTAGTAGCGCATAATTTTTTTGACAAAAATATTGCCCATTAATCTAACTTAACTTGAGCAAATTAGGGCTAAACCTGTCTGATACCACTGCGAATTTCAATAAAATCGACTTAAAGATTATCAAGATACAAAAACAAATTTTAATTTAAAAATTGTCTATATGATCAGAAAAAAGCTATTATTATTATTATATTAACAATTTGATGATGAATATTTTATATGTATGTATGAATGAAGATTGGCTGAGCTGGGCTTCGTCAACATTTTCAGTTTTTCTTACCCGTCTCTGATATTTTTTTTTGTTTAGGTCATTTCCATGAACAAAATTTCATTTTAAAACAGTATATTTAATCTGAACTTAGGAAACACAAATTACAATTTATTTTGATTATCTGATTCAGAAAAATAACTAGCAGATGACTTGTAAGCTGATTTTAAAATAGCATGTGTTCTATTTTCCTTAAACCCTCCAAAATTAATCATATTTAGTTTAAATGTGAACTAATTGGAAGTATATGAAAATAACCCAATTGTACAAAAGTATTTATTTATAATAGTTTTACATTTGCTTATCAAATATCTAAAAATAAATTAAATTGCAGTTTCATCAAATCCGTTGAAATTATACCTAAACTCAAATCCTGAAGTAATGTCATTAAGGTATCGTCTTCTGTTGTTTCATGTTCCATTTCAACTTTTGAATTATCTTCTATCAAACATTTCCTTTGCTGTTTCAGACAGTTAATATAACCGGATGCATTATCAATTTTTGAATAAAAATGGACAGTTATAATTGGCAACATCATATTTTTAATATTCTGAAATTCAAGGTGTCCAAAAATTTCAAGCACATCATTGTTTGTTGGCAATATGTCCAGCGCCGAAACATTTAAAATAATTACCAAATTTTTCTCATTAGCTTCGTAACCCTTAATATATGATACACCACCGTCACTTATTTCATATCGACCTATTACTTTGAAGAGATTATTTTTAACCTTGTTTCGTCGATACTTGAATATTTCATTAAATCTGTGGAACATATAAACTTTACCCTTTAACTTTTTTTTCATATCATTTTCAAACTCTATTATAACTGGTATTGTTTCTTCTATATTGCATTGCCAATTTATGCCTTTTGGGTCATTAATTTCATCACAAATCGTCCTACTTGTACTTGGAATCGGTTTTTTACATGTATGGAATTTTCCAAGTTTTATATTTTTTGCAGGTGTTGAAGGAATTATATCGTCCGATGAAATGGAAGTTGATTGTGATGCCATGCCACTGTACCTTTGATATTTCAGATCTGGATTTACATTCGAAATCTTGAGTTCGAGAATCCCGAATTTAGTGAAATTATGACTTTTCAAAACTAATTTTAAATAGTCAACTGTCTCTGACCGGTCAGACGGCAAACTACAAATCAATCATAGAAAATTCACAAATTTTCGGCTACAATCATAAATCATGTAAAAAGAAGAATTTGAAAGTCCAAGAATTTTCATTGATCTATAATTGTGCTTATACATATAAAATATAATTATTTAGTGTTTCATTTATAACCTGGCCGTTCATCAACAAAGACACGCAAGAAAGTATCTTGAGGACTATCGTTGTCATCATTTCTCCAGTAGAAAATTCGCAACTCGAGTTTTCTTGTATAAGGGTACGATTTCTTCTCAACTCATTAAAATACATAAAATTGAAAATCGTTCTATTATTATGCTCAATAATTACACTTTTATCTATTCAATATCCGTCAATTCAATTAAAATATGAAAAAATCGATGTTCTTATTCGAACAATATGACAGCCAAATTCGGAATTCAATGATAGAAAGGGTAGCGTAAATCGTTAATAAAACTTGTGGTTAAAAGTTTTTTATATGAGCGGCAAGAACAGGTTAATTTGCTATTTCTCTTTTAAAAATGAATGTAAGAAGATCAACGTTCCAGAAAATCATTTAATTGATCTTTTCTATGACTTCAGTTATTCTATGTTCTGTGTCCTGACAGAATAAACATAAATCATCAAGGTTTTATGTTTATTCTGTGCAATACTACAAATATTTAATTTTTCGAATAAGATTGATATTTATGATTCAAAAATAACATCTTTATTGTATTCTTGCAAAAAGACGACTCTGCCTTCAATGCATTTTGACTGAATAATGAAGTAACAACAGAAAAGAAAACGTTCTACGATTGTCAAAACAGTCTATGTGTATGTTATCAACTTCTATCAGTTTGACCCGGTAAATTGACACCCCAGTGAATTAATTGAATTTTTTGAAATAACCAAACACACCCGTAAAGTTTGAGCTGCCTTAGTAGAATTGATTGCAATACATATAAAAATTAATATAAATGATCGTTTAGTTCGATTGTATGAAGTTGGTAAAAAATGTAGAGCGAATTTTTTCCATTTAATATTTCGCAAACAATAATATAACAATTGTAGGTATGTCCGAACTTGTTGTGGAACAATCTAATCAAGATAATGGTGAGAAGCGTTGAATGAAATCTAGAGTTGATAATAATGAATGTATAGTTTTAGATGTTACTTCCAATGATTCGGATGCAGAAGGTTCTCATAGCATTTGTTCAGACACCCATAGTGACAACACAACTGCTTCTGGAATAACAGAAAAAAGTAGTCTATCAGGATCTACAATTCATGCTTCTTTAGGACTCGATGATGGTTCAATTAATCGATCATACTTATTGGGTAACTTTTAATTATTTATAATTAATAGAGGAGATATTGTGAATGTTATATAGAGAAAATAAAGAAATATCTCTAGTTATCATTTTGAAATAATTTTGTTGCAGTGCCGATATGAATAGTTTGAATATATTTTTGTAGAGTCTGAAAATAAGAATCATCCAAATGTTGGTTCATCACACATGTACATCAAAGAAGCAGATCTTCTCCTACCATGGGGTGCTCAGAAAGAACGAACATCATTACAAGTATCTGGAATGACAGTAGATATGGATATAAGACCTGGTGAATTTGTTATGAGGAGCCTGTTTGCAGATTTTACTATTTTAGCAGAAAAGAAAATTGATTCTGTTCTGAATGATACACAAGTTAAGGTGTTGTTATTTATTATTTTCGTGTCTTTGTCTGGAATGAAAAAAGATATTGTTTTAGGAAAAAGCTCTATCTAAGGCATTGCAAAGAGGGGAGGATGCTCAATTTGATCAGTTGTTGAGTGCATTTGGATCAGTTGCTGAACATTGTTTGCCGTCTCTGTTAAAAGCACTATTTTCTTGGTATGAGCGACAGATGTCGGAACTTACCGTTCCAGAGCATAAAAAAACTGATCCGAAACAACAAAAAAGGTACTTTCACATTTCATTGTTCAATTTAAACGATATCTTGATTGTGTTTGATTTCAGTATAATATACATTGTGTCTGGAGGAATTACAGAAACAGTTGAACGTTCAGAAGCTGAGGTACAAAAGGAGAAGAGGGATTTGGCTGTAGAATTTATATTTTGCCTGGTACTAATTGAAGTTTTGAAGCAACTGTCTTTTCATCCGGGACATGAAGATCTTGTGCAATACATTGAGAATCTGGCATTTAAACATTTTAAATATAAAGAAGGGTAAGTTGTTATTTTTATTCTGGTTTTTTTTTTTTAACAGTCATGTCAAAGATGCTTCTTGTTCGAGTATTATTATACTATTAGTAGAGCAATCATATGGAAAGAACATTAAGAGCAATAATTTTAGCATTCAGAACAATCCTAATGGTGCCAACATACACATCATCGCAGACTTGTATGCAGAAGTGGTGGGAGTTTTGGCGCAGTCGAGATTTATGTCTGTTAGAACGAGATTTATGACGGAATTGAAAGAATTGAGGTCCCGAGAACCAAGTCCCAATACAACGCAGAGTATAATCAGTCTACTGATGGGTATGAAGTTCTTTAGGGTGAAAATGGTGCCAATCGAAGAGTTCGAAGCGTCATTTCAATTCATGCAAGAATGCGCGCAGTATTTTCTGGAGGTTAAAGACAAGGACGTGAAACACGCTCTGGCTGGTCTGTTTGTGGAGATTCTAGTTCCGGTTGCTGCAGTAAGAATTTTAATTTAATATTATTTATATTGTATCATGCATGCGTTTTCGAACAATTTCATTAACAACAAAACTAACAAATCATTCTCAAATAAGTAACTCATGCTACTCTTGAACAGCCATTAATTATTTCCTAAATTCTTGGATAATTCTTAATGTAACTGCTTTTTATTCGTAGATTCCCATCTAATATTTATGACTTAATTTTATTTATTCCTCAATTTTATTATTGCATATAGATAATTGTAAAATGAAGAAAACTTTCAGGCAGTCAAAAACGAAGTGAATGTACCTTGTCTGAAACATTTTGTGGAAACGTTATTTTTTCAAACTCTGGATGCCAGTAATAAATCGAAACATCGATTGGCACTGTTTCCTCTGGTAACGTGTCTACTATGTGTCAGTCAGAAACAATTTTTTCTGCAAAATTGGCCCTGCTTCCTGACCATCTGCTTACAACACCTCAAGAATAGAGATCCCAAAATGTGTCGTGTGGCATTAGGTAATTTTAAACTATATATTTTTAATCTAATCACTCGACTTGCCTGATAAGGATTAACTTTATTTCTCGATATACAAGACATATCTCAGATGTTTAAATTATGAAAAAGTTTTCACCCTATTATTTTTATTTATATAAAATATTAAAAGAATATTACACAAGAAGAAAAATTAGTAGTAAATTCCTTCTTTGGACCTTCACCTTAACCATCAAGTTTCAAGACTTAAGATGAGATAAAATATGAATGCTTTCATTACATATTATTCATTGTGGTATCCCTTAGTTATCGATTGTTTCAGCTTGAATCTCTTTTTCAGAATCTCTATATCGTTTGTTGTGGGTGTATATGATCAGAGTTAAATGTGAGAGTAACTCTGCCACGCAATCACGACTTCAAAGCATCGTCAACTCTCTATTTCCAAAGGGATCCAAAGGCGTCGTCCCGAGGGACACACCGTTGAATATTTTCGTGAAAATTATTCAATTCATCGCTCAAGAAAGACTAGACTTTGCTATGAGAGAAATCGTGTTCGATTTACTGTCCATAGGAAGACCAATCAAGATAATTCTGACTCCGGAAAGAATGAGCATAGGACTCAGAGCCTTCCTCGTGGTAGCCGATAGTTTGCAACAGAAAGAAGGAGATCCGCCCATGCCCAGATCTGTCGGGGTCATGCCCAGCGGTAACACTTTACGAGTACGAAAAACTTTCATCAATAAAGTACTAACGGAAGACACCGCTCGGACGATCGGTATGAGTGCTTACTTTCCACACGTTCGAAGAGTATTCGTGGATATTCTCAGAGCCTTGGACACCCAGTACGGCAGACCTTTAATGATGACTAATACGCAGAACGTCAATAAAGAACCGGACGAAATGATAACAGGAGAAAGGAAGCCCAAAATAGATCTATTTAGGACTTGCGTAGCCGCTGTGCCAAGACTGATACCGGACGGCATGACCGGTGCCGAACTGGTAGACCTATTGAGTAGACTGACGGTACATATGGACGAAGAATTGAGGGCTCTGGCTTACCAGAGTTTGCAAACCTTGATCATCGATTTTCCCGATTGGAGACACGACGTTATTTGGGGGTTAACGCAATTTTTGGCGAAAGATGTTCTGGATACCTCTCCGCAGTTGATTGATAACGGTTTGAAGATGATACTCACGCTGTTGATCGCCTGGAAAAATGCCATTACTGGTAATTGCGTAGTACCGAGAATGAGTGAGTATACTTACTTATTCTTAAAAATTTTTATATTTCTTGTTCTTTTGGGTTATTTTGAATACAAGTAGTTCCTTTTTTTTTCAATTTTTATTTTGATATACTTTGCTATCTTGATATTTTTATTTAAATTTAAAATTCTAAATGTTAAAGTATTTCATTTTAGGCAGAGATTATAACGAATTCAAATCGAGCGTGGTAGATTCGACTCTGACGCGAAAGACCGACACGGTAAAAGTCGAAACTTTGGCGTCTTCGTTGCATCTGGTGGAGGCTTTGGCGCTGGTGATGCTGTGCAACAATAGATTGACGGCCAGGCGAGTATCGGTGCTGATCCTGAAGGAAGTCAAGACGTTATTCAAATTGCTCAATTGCTCCGACATCCAAGCTGTCGTGGAAGTGATCGATAAGTATTGTCCGGAAATCGTGGAAAAGTACTCTTATCTATTACCGCCGATGGAAAGGTCGGCCGTACAAGCGACTTCCAACATCGACCTTCAGTGGCTGAGCGACAGAAATTCCAGCGTGTGGACGGCGGGGTTATGTGAGGACGGCACAGTTAAGAGCGGGAATTCTTATTCGTTCACAGTGGTGGATCCGTGGAGCAGCATTCTGTTCGATTTCCTGGAGAAAGAGAAGTTGATCGATCACTGTCCCGTTCTAATATCGAACGTTTGGCCCATAGTGTTCGCCAGACTGAACGCCCTGTATTCCGTCGTCGATCCTACGTAAGTATTTCCTTCTCTATTTCCGAATTTGAAAAAGCACAGAATATATGTCGCGTACGAAAGGAAAACAAACAATGATTATTGTTTATTCCAAAATTAAAAATAATGAAACATTGTAAACAATATATCGAATCATGCAAAAAAGATTCTTAAATATTTTCAAACAACGTTCTGGACCGGTTATATTTCATGGAACGGTTTTTTTGTATTATTATTTATTAAGAGATTTCTTTAGAAACATTGAATTAAATAAGTTTAATGTACAACAAATTTTTCTCTGATGAAATGACAAAATTGATCTAGATCGATTTCAACTTCTCGTATTTTAATTATGAACTTGATGTAATTGCAACCTAATCTTTTCTCTTTTCAGGCCTTTAAATGACAACAGAGCTTCCTTATTGAGAAGCTCTACAACAATAAAGAAACCGCCGAGCGAACGAGACGCGTACATGCATCTCTGGAAAAATTATATAACTTTGGCTTTTCGGGTAGTTCCACATATTCCTAACCCGATCGTCAGATGCGCCAGTCCCGACTTGAGTTTGAGGTAACAAGAGAGAAAGTAACGATCCCTTTTTTTTACTAAATTATTCGTTTCAGTTCAAACCCTGATAGCTTCAGTAGTTTGGAGAAAAGTGACAACAAATTGGGAAGCGTTTCACCGTCTGGATTGTACAAATTAGTCGTACCTCTGTTACGCTGTGAAGTTCCCGACATCAGGGATGCCACCGTCTACGCCCTCGGCCACATAAATAGCGAAGCCTTAAGGTATGTTTTTGTTCATTATTCTAAATTTAACTATTTTCATTTTGTTCAGTATTCCACGCCCTTTACTGAGCAAATAAATCTCCTAGATCTAGAGTACAGAGTGTCACGCTATTATGCCTTGATCTCAAGTAAAAATATGAAAAATAATCCTTAAAGTAAAATGTTTGATTTTTGTCAATCTCGATTTTTTAAAATTTTCGAGATATTTGGCTCAAATTTGAAACATAAGTTATACATAAGGGTCTAAACGATTTGATGTTCCAATTTGTTGGAAAAACTATACGTGTTTTTTTTCTAGGACAACAATTTTTACCTCTAGTTATTTATGCGTTCTTTTTTTCGATTCTATTTGATGTACATACTCAAATGAAAAGCTGAACAAATTGCGAATATTTTCGATTCTTACTTAAAATCAAAACCTAGGCATTTTATAAAATTTTTGCAAGAAATAATAATAAAACACCGAAAATTAAGGAAATTAAAAATTTCAATATCTTGCAATTAGAAAACAAAACTTTTTCTGCTTTACTAAGACAACAATTTTCCATATTTTCAAATAATCTGCCAGCAGTTGCAAGGATGACCACTTAATACCTATACAGGGTGTTACTTAATGTTAGACAATAAATTCAAGAGGTGGATATCAATCAGATTAGAATTATAAAGTGAATATAACCATTTGTCATAGAAAATTGAATTTTTGAAATACCAGGTGTCAAAATTAAAAAAATTGATATTTCACTGAAACTTCTTTTAAATTCAACAATGTCGCTCCTTGTAAAAAGACACAAAGTTGGCTTGAACTGAATCATATGTAACTGTGAATTCCAATGGAGTCTAAAGGGGGCAATCTTTGGAATAAAATTACACCACTTAGTTTTTTTCAATTTTATATTATTTTCAGATTCATTAAATGAAAATACAACTTTTCTCTATATTATTTTTAGTATCATACTTCGTTTCGCGGAATATAATTAAAACTACTTCTATAATGCTAACTTGATTTTAAATTTTCAATAATTTTTCGACGTGCCATGAAATAGTTTCAATTTTTTGACGTGAAAACAAAGTGTGATATCGAAAAATCATTACGAGCAAAAAATTTGAATTTTTATTTCCTGAATTGGAAAATAATAAGTACTTTTCTATTTAAAGTTGGTTCAAGAATGCACCTTAGGGTTTGTGGCATAACATAACGTAACACCCTGCATGATGAAAAATATTGTATATTGATGTTGTCTGGTTACTTGAAGGTTCTGGTACTGGTTTCTGAAACATAGTTTTAAAGCACAAAGTGTTGGTTTAAATACCATGGTAGCTTATCAAACTCTATAATGATAGATGAAATATTTTTTAAGCAAGATGGTCTTGCATTACGTACATTTTAAGCATCTTAATCTCTACCATAATAAACCACATGTAATGTGATGGGTCTTATCACCTGTACATGCTCCTCTTAGAGACCAATTGGACCAACTCTTCTAAGGAATCATAACTGAATCGTTTCGAAGTAGGCATGGATACATAAAGCGAAAAAAACATTTTTAGGATATTCTCATCTGCAACAATAGCTTAGCAGGATTTCGACAATTTTGAATATTTAAAATGTTTTCTCTTTGAAATTTTTTCCCTTCGTTATTGTAGCGATTGAAATTCTATTTCAGGGATCTTCTCGAAGAACTGGTTCCGTACGTGCGAGAAGCCGTAGACAAAAAACAGGAGAACGTTAGAAGACGAAGGAGACGAGATGCACTGCGCTTGCAACTGACTAGAATGTTCGAAGAGATAGCCGATAAGGGCACCCTGGGCGCCAGTTCTTGGGCCATCGACAAGGACATCCAAAGTCTAAATTCCCTCCTGGTTGAATTCATTGACGGCGTGAGGTACTTTCTGGAAAACGAACCGGATAAGAATTCTAGCAGCGTGAAGGATCTGACCCTGCACTTCGGACATTTCATAAGAAAAATGATCAAAAATTTCAATTGTGAGTTGTTTACTTGTCAATACTACTCCTGTTTTCAATTATTATTGATTTTCATCTCTAGTGGATGTACGTGGAAATCTTCTGAAGCGAGATCTCCGTAAGAATCTCTTTATGCTGTTCTCACATTGGGCGGGAAAATACGGACTTTCGGCTACCGTTAGCGACGCCGCAGATCAAAACAACAAAAAATCGTGGGACTTTCAATATGTCTCGCTTCAAGTGATGAGTGCCCTGATTTGTTGCGGGCCCTGCTTCGATCCCGGCGACTTTAGCGAAGACGGTTCGTACTATCAGTGGCTGGACGGCCTTCTGAACAGCAACGACGAGAGGGTGAGTTCTGAAAAGCGATTCTATCGCATGATCGCTTCCGTTTAGATTTACAGCCTGGCGCAGGAGACTGTCATCTTGCTGCTCGAGTCGAATCCGGACATCGGACCGCTCCTGGATTGGATCGTGGACAAATGCTACATGGGAAGCTATTCCGTTGCCGACGGATGTTTCCTCGCGTTGGCCTATATCTTCAGCACCAGGTTGGTCAAGTTTATCTCTTGTTATAACGAAATTAACGGGAGACGGGTGTATTTTCAGGGAATATCCGTGTGACCATTATACAGCAGTGATCAATGTAACGCTTATGAATACAGGCTGTCCCAGATCCACAGTACGAGACACTGCTTTGCAACTTTTGCAGATTTTAGACAAAAGATTCTTTGGCACTGTGAGTCCTTTGACAGAAAACGATTTAGGTGAGTTTTCTCTTTGGCTATTCATTCAGAACACCTCTTGATTCTTCCTTATAATTTAACATGTTTTAGACATATTTTCCTAAATGTGTTGACTCTTTCTTCATTTCTAATCGAAATTATATGTTGTAATCCCAATTTCATCAAGAATTTTCCAAGTTGAAAAAGGCAAAATTTGCGAGTTTGATGAGTTTTGTAGCTACTTCTTGAATGATCCTTTTAAGTAACACTACAACGTTGAAAAGTTTCAACCTGTCGCTAAATATTTTCATAACACAAAGCATATTCATCACTTGAAACAGGTATTCACCAATAACATTGCTAAAAATTTAATGTTACCTCATGAATTAGGCAAGAAACTCATTATTGCTAACAATTACTCTTTGGTGTTGTTTTCTTTCAAAACAATGCTGTTGTACTCCAAATATTTTTGCTTATCTTGAAGTCAAAAGTCATTTCAACCGCTACACTTCTTTAGTGAGTTTTCATAGTAAAAATTTGATAATTTCTTCCAAGATTTATAAATGTGTGAAAATTGTAATGCGGAGGCTTTCAACTGCTTCTGGTTTTCTTTGCAATATGAACTTGTCGTAACGCCAGACTCTACCACTGGTAACATACAACATATTTCCAAAAGTTCTGCTACAAGACAGGCACTCCAAACTCTATTCTGGCATTCTTTTCAAAATTATATTCTTTGGTTCGACAGACGATTCATTGAATCGTTTTAGCTTTTATCTTTCGCCGAAAAAATTCTATGGATTTCTTTCAAATAACTAATTTACACATTTTATTGCAAGTCAAAATGAAGAAAAATTTTCATTTTCAAAGCCAACTTGAAATTCAATCAATATCAACGAATATTTTCGCCTTGTTAAATTTTGTACTCAAACATTAGTAACACAAATCTTATGAGCTCCAAATATATAAAATTAAAAAGAACAAAATATTGTTGAAAAATCAAAAATGCATAAATGAATAACAAGGCAGCAAAAAACTTCAGCCATAATCAAGGCTTTTGTGTATTTATAAGATTTTGCTTCCAAAATAATTTGACTTTGAGAAAGTAGAACAAAACAAATTTACCAGTTTTTCTCTATTCAACCTGATTCCCTGGATCCACCCAACAGATTTTTTTTTCCTTCAAGCAGAGCAACTTCATATCTCTCATAATATCTTCAGGTTCTTCATATTTTGTGTATGGTTTCTCTTTCTTTATTCACCTTTACATTCCAATCAATTTCCTAAACTCTGCAGAATTATGGATGAATCAATGATGAAGTAACGCAGTCTACCCATTTAACAAACGCATTTTATATTTCCAAGAATTTAAACTTTGTGAAGCCTCCACATGTCAATTTGTTTGGTATCTTGCCAGAATATTCATATCAGGCCATTTAATTCTTGGTGCTTAGTTTGAATGTTGCAAAGTCCATCTTGAATATTTGTCATACTTAAAATACCATTCAAGTAAAAAATGCTTCTTAACTTTCTGCGACATATTTCCTAACTGATCATATCTTCCGCTTTCCCATAAGAGATGCCTGACATAGGTGACTGGTAGACTTGATTTAAAAAGAATCATATTCTCAGAGAAACTCTAGATTAGCACAAAGTTCCATCGAATAACCTTTAAAAAAAATACCTACATTCCCAGTGTGCTGTGGAAGTCTCTTCCCTTCTTGAATGTTTTTCCAACAAACAACTATTACTTATCTTTCCTTAAAATATCTTGAAACTTCACTTTACTTGAGAACGCCCTAAACATGATCAAAATAATGTTGGATACATTTCAAAATCTGTTCTTCTTGTTGAAACATCCTTCACAAGGTCCCCCTTTATAGATAAAATTCAAGTTGGAATTGTGTGTTAGGTAATTTAGATCGTTAGGTCACACAAATCTCATACAAGTCTAATTTTCAAATCATCATCTTATATGAGTTTTCTTACTATGAAAAACACCAATGACTTTTTAAAATAACTCAATAAGAGAACAAAGGCAGTTATAAAACCGAAAAGTTGTATATGATTAATGGTTTTCTGTAATGAATATGTAATGAAAATTTTTGTATCCATATATTTCACCTATCTGTGGTACACATATGAGTTTTCAATCCAAAATGACTCACGCCTTAGCAAAATAAAAGAGCAATAAACAATTTTCCTAACTTATGTGAAATTTTGTCTTTGATCAAAACTAGAAAGAAGTTTCGTCAACGTCTGCCTGTGTGTCTCCCCATGTATGTCCGCTCATGAGATCTCTCTCTCGATCTTCTCGTTCTCTCGTTCATTTTTATCATCCTGTCTTCTCTGACTCTCTCTCTACTTCTAGACCTACCTCTAATCAACTCTCTTCCTCTGTCTCTCTCGTAGGATACTTCGCGACTCTGTTTTCTGGGAACTGGCTCTTCGATGCTCTTGTAATCGCCTTTGATGCGACTGTAGTGACGCTTTTTCGAAGCTTTTCCGTGCTTGGACTTACCCATGCCGTCGTCGTCTGAAGAACTCACCACGTCTAATTGTGTATCTGTCATACTTTTTCTGTTGGGAGGTTTTATGTCCAAACTGTTCAAGATGCTACGAAATTTATCGAAAGGATGCATCGTTATATTAGCAAGATAAACGGCGGTCTCCATCTTAAGGAATAGAATGTGAGGATGGTCCAGCCACGACCTTCCTATTATCACATCAATGTTCAAAACATCATCGCTAACGACAAACATTTCCACATTGTTCACTTCCACTGTATCAACAGTTACAGCCGTAACAGCTTTTCCAATAGATACTATTTTTCCTTTGAAAGTAGGAGAATGTGCCATCACATCGGTGTCATCTAGTTGAACGTTCAGTTGAGCTTTCTTCGCTGCAGAATATTTTATCAAGCATTTCTCGCTACATGTATCCAAATAACCGTTAAATTTTGTATTACTCAACATTACAGTTTTGTAATATTTGGGTTCTTCAGTTCCTTGAATGAATCTTTCCGATTTTGGCTCAATTCCAATCTGTCGTTTCATTTCTGCATTGTCCTTTTGACTTTCTAATTTTATGAATTCCCAGTCGCGTTCTTCTATGGAATCGAAGGCTTGTGTTAGAGCTATACCGTCCATTTCGCCGTAGGGATTATCAATACCTAAGTTTGGTGGAGGAGGTGTTTCCTGAGATCTTCTATTCCCCTCTGAGGGTCTGTCCAAATCATAATATTTGCCACCAGTGGGACACTCTCGTGCCAAGTGTCCCAGTTTTCGACAGACGTAACAACGAGTTACTTTATTCTTAATATCTTGTTTATCCGGCACGTAATTCGGTAATTCTCTCTTCTTCAGATGGCAAGCCCTTGCCCAATGTCCGGATTTACCACATTTGAAGCACTTATTGGAATCTCCCATTCTCAGTCCAAAGACAAACTCTTTTTCAAGTTTGAATACGGTAAAGCCTTATTAAATAGTACTAGAAAAAGAACCGATAATTCCAGTTCGAGAGTTAAAATTAGGAACAAAAGGGATGAATATTGCTCTCCAAACTCCCAATAAGATAACCTAATGACGCTAAACCATAGAATATGAATTACCCTATAAAGATAGCTGTCATTTAATATTCTGTGTTCAAACCATAGATTATTGGTTTCTTTTATTTGATTAAAATGGCACGAGTTTAAAATGTGTTATATTTTATTTTTGAATGATCAACTGAAATAATTTATATTAGGAACGTTTGTATATCATTGAATCGGAGGTAGATAATATATCGTTTCAAGTTATACTTTCAGAGTAAATTGAGCTTTCTTCGCACAGACGCCAAAGAGCTTCCACTGGATTGGGCACGACTATCTGAAATATAATTCAATGCTAAATATCGAATAAATCGCTATATAACAAACGACTCTTCACCTGTGAGAACAATTATTTCGCTTCGAGCGGCACGTTGTCGGTTCTCTACTTTCAACATAGCTTTCAGTGCTCTTCGAAAGTTATTTCCACTTGCACAGTACAATATAAAGTTGATTCCGAAATTCGTATAGAATAATAGTTGGCAGCCCTCTTGGATTTGTTGCAAATGATGGGTTTGAGTAAGATTTATCGCCTCAATCTGTAAAAAATACGATTTTCAAAAAAATTAGTTTGTGAAAACAAAGATTTGGTTCACGTTGAACGAAATTAACATAAGTTTACGCAATGCAACATATCAGTTAGTCTTATCATTTTGTAAATTTCCTAAACTAAACTAACCTCAATTAGGTAAGCAACAATTCTCAAAATGTAGCTGGGTAAATTAAAGCAAAGGAATACGGTCGATACAATAAGCAACATTTTGGTGATGTTTTTCTGGGACATTGTGTTGGCGTATTTGAGTTTTAACGAGTCCGATGTCTGTTTGAATCTGTCTCCGCGTAACGTCAATCCTCTTCGGATTTTAGTAAATTGAAACACCGTACGTCCTATCCATAAATTGAGGAGTAATATTATGGTGACCGGAGCCACGTAAGTAATCACCGTGTCCACGCAGTTGAATATATTGGCCAGATCGGCTAATTCTGGTTCGATGCCACAGACGTTCATTCCGCTGAGGCGCGTTTTAGCCGAGAAATACACCAACGGTATGTACAGGATGGCACCGAAGATTACGAGGCTTAAGATTACCATCTTGGCTCTGGAAACGGTGCAGACCTAAAATGTGAAAAATATTTTACTATTTTAGGTACACATATATCATCTTCTGTTTTTACTAACCGAGCGTTGAATCAGAGGATATCGGACAGCAATAAATCTTTCTACGGTAAAAGATACAACCAACCATACACTGAGAAAACTGCACACTCCTGTAACGTAAACCAGTGCTTGACAGGTGCCCTCGTTGGCAAAAAGGTCGACTTGGAACAAACGCAGCCAAACTGTGAAGATGGAACAGAGGAAGATGGTGTCGCTTACGGCAAGGGCGGAAAGATAATAAGAAGAGGACAGATGTCTCATTTTTGGGCTACTGAAGAACACGAATACGCATAGACAATTCCCTGCTGTACCAAGACATACCTAAAAAAAATTCCTTCCTCAATTAATCATTAATAAAAATACACTGAATTTATGAATCATTCACTTCAAACACTGAATTTAATAAAAACAGTTTTCAATGCATCGAATGCGATGGATGGAGTCGCGAATCCTTACCAGCGACGGTATATAATAAAACTGGAACGTTGACATCCAACGGTGAAAATCGTCCGCGGAAAACGCATTTTCCATTTCGGCCTCGTTTCAAGTGTACCGGGCGACACTTTAAGAGGATTCACGAATCGTTACCTGTCGCTTCGCATTTATACGCGATTAGACCGACATGGGTTTGTTCGGTTTTGGCGCATCCTCCAAATTAATTTGCAACTTATAATACGATCTCGCCCCCCTCGATTCCTATCTCTCGTTTAATCTCCGCTCAATCTGAGACAGGGGTGGACTGAAACGTTTTTACAATTAATTTTACAACGAACAAAATGATTGTTTGGAAATATATTTTCTAGCTGAAGGAGATAAAGGAAGGAGTACTCTCGATTCTATCTTGACGGCGACTTTCTGTAGGTCACAGATACATTTGTCCGGTCAATTGGCGCAGCTTCATCCTGAATTGACGATGCCGATGTTTTCAGGTAAGATCTCCCTTGGATTTGTGATTTTCTATTTCATCAAAGAGCATAAAAAGAATGAGGACTTTTGAAATACTAAATATTAGAATTGTCCGTTCAATAAATTACAGTTAAAAATAACAAACTTACTTATTGAGAGAATGTTTATATCAAAATGCAAAAATACAAATTATTTAACAAATATGGATATTCAGACTGGATTATCTTTGGTAATCAGTAAAACAAGAGGTTTTATGGGTATCTTTTACTTATTTACCTTTCCTGGAAATGGTTGAAATCCTGAATACCTCTCGTTATTTTATTAAAATTTTTGGGAGTTATAATGCCAAATAAACAACTCAAGTAGGCTCCTATCATTTTTAATTATTGGCAAATATTGTTGTCTTTTTCTTTTGGTGTCTGGTAGTTTACATCCATCCAATTCAAGTTAAAAGAATAATTAAATAATTCATTGAAAAAATAATCGTTATAATTGATATTAGCTTACTTGAATTTTCAAGATTCGCAGTTTCTTTCGGTTGAAGATGCTTACATGACGTACATTTGTCTCAAGAACTATAAATTTCTCGAAAAGAACAGAGGACACAAATGTTTTCAATTAGAATAAAATTTAAAATTGAAACACAAGAAGGCTTTGCGGATTTCACTCATTTCCAGAAAACACGGACGAAAGGAAAAATTCTGATACAAGAACCTTTGTTAAACTGATAATATTTCTAGCATTTCAAGCTGATTACTTTTCTTCACGAAGAAAAAATCGAAACACACATATTATGCTTTCACTTTAAACTTGAATATCTTGAAAATGAGGGTTCTAAGAAAAAATAGTGTTTTGATAAAGCTTCCTCAGTTTAGTTTAGTAATCACCACTACTTGAAAGACGTCCGCGCTCTTAAAAAATTTATTTATTCGCCTATTTATCATTTCGCTTAATCAAGAACTCGCCGATCTAGAACGAATAATTTTTGAAAACTTTTAAGGCGATCACCACGTATCGTTGATCATCCGAAATAGGTTAACTTGAAACCTATAACTTAGTCAGGAGGAGAAGAGATTTCGGTAATTTATTGTTTTATAATAAAAGTTAGTCTACTATAACCCTTTGAACTTTCGACAGTCTGATTAGGGATGGCGAATAATCCTCACACCCTCAACTTTCAACTTTGTTCTAGTTTCCTGTACAGGACGGGAGTAGTTTATTTTTCGGAATGACGAAATGAAAATATTCGTTCTTATATTCTCATTTCTGTTAGGTATATATTCTGAATCAGGTCCGAAATCTTATGTTTTAGGACTAAATGATCATTAGTTCAGACTTTGATAAAGATTTCTTGTTCGTTTCATTCTATCATTGTAAGATTTCTTGAAAATATACTAGACATTTGAGTAGATAATTTTCAGTTTCTCTTTCTACTTCACTATTTAATCCTGCCAAGATGGAATATAATTTCAAGGTATTTGAATTTTTTTCAGAAATAACATACAGATTTCATTTAGCCCGGCCGGACGTGAGGCCAATGCTTTTGGAATATATCTTGCCCTGGTTGCATAATATGGAATTGGTCGATCCAAATGTTCCGCCTCAACATAGTTTGACTTATCAGGTAAATAAGATTCTTACGCTTCTTTTGTACATTGATCATTGTTTCATGGTGTTTCAGTATTACGCTTCGGAAATGGGTAGGACCAAGAAGGATGGTTGGGGCTCCGCCGAAGCGACGGAGATGGTGCTGAATAATATATTTTATCTCACTGCTAAGGTAATAAATTATTTATAGTTCACCTTAAAGATATTAAAGATATCAACTTTTCAGTTTGGCGATCATCATCCGAGAGAAATCGAAGTCGTCTGGGAAACGCTGTGCTCCTCTTGGCCTAACAATATGAGAGTAATCATTCGATATCTGATCATCATATCGGGAATGGCGCCCAATGAACTTCTACCCTACGTAAGCAATTTTCATAAGAATCATATATCATAGCCTGCTATAAACCTGTTTTTGAACTACTTTCACTTCGAACGTTTTCGAGTTTCCAAATAATAGGAAAAGTATTATTGAGTTACATAGTGCACTAGTTTTCATTTTATACTCGTTCAGGAATAAATGGAAAAAGTTAAAAGTCGCGATAGCTGGTTCTGATTGGTATGTCATGCGATACTTGACTAATTTCACTTGTTTTTTTTTCAATGAAATAAAAATCAAGTATTATTTAGATTTTCACTATATTAATAAAACTATGACCGGTTTCACCACACTGTGGCTTCATCATATATTATTCTAGCAACTCCGATGGGTTTTCCAATATACCTCTTGTACCTATTGTAATATTAAGTAGGAAATAAGACTAATATATAAGGAATAACTCTGTTCATTAGTTTGTATCTATCTGATGAAGCCACAATGTGATGAAACCGGTCATAGTTTTGTTAATATAGTGAAAATCTAAACAGCATAGTTTTACTTCATTGAAAATATGTATATCGATTTTCATCAAGTAACGACCTCCTCAATCAAATTAAAAAATTTATTTCACTTTCGTTCATGAAAAATTTTCCATTAATGTTATTTCAATAAATGAAAATAATTTCGTTTGAAATTCGATTACGTGTCAAAACTAACTTCATATTCAAAATAAGGAACCTCGTCTGAAGATTTTAAATAGAAAGTAACGGCAACTCATTAAGGAACTTGTTCTTTCAAATCCAACTTGATTTTTTATCTTAATCAAATATTTTCACAAAACATTCTTTATTCGAATTCTGTAATTTTCAGTGATTGACTGTTAATTTTCAATTCTGGAATGCAACGATCATTGTCACGTTTCAGGCAAAAAGAGTGATTTTGTATTTGGCGCGTGTGCAGCCTGGAAAATTATTCGAAGAAATGATGACCGAATTACAGACCGTGGAAACTCTGAATTGTCTCATAGAAAGGACGGAAACTCCACCATTTTATCGGCTGACGATGATGAGAAAGACTTCCAGTCATTCGGACGGTAACAACGGAGGTCCTGGTCAATCCGATTCAAACAGTAGAAACGATTTAAGTAAGTCGATCGTTTGTCCATCATTTTGGGTCATTACTGAAGTAACTTTGAGTATTATTATTTTGTTGATTCAATATGTAGACAATATATCGATAATCGTATAATTTGTAAAAAAAAAGTAAATATTTTCAGGCGTAGAGAAAGGTACCATACACACAAAGAGACATAGCGGCGAAGATCCATCAAAAGCCAACGCGAAGAACGAAAGTACGCATCTGTTGGGCGATTTTGCAATCGAAAAATGTAAAAATCAAGACGATCCTTATTCTCCGTCCGAAGGAGACATCTGCAATGCGGACAATATTTTCTTCAAGGAGAAGTGCGAGGTTCCAATACCCCAACCTCATCCTCTTCCGATGCCGGAATACGGCGGTTATTTTGCGCCGCTGTCCGATTATCTTCCGGACAGCTCTCAGCCGATATCGACTTTTCATAGGTAACTAACTGTCGTTTATGTTTTGAATGGTTCAATAATGTCTTTAATACTTTTCTCTTCACTGAGTTCATTTTCCAGGTGTAACATTGGAGTAATGTTGTTATGCGACGTGGTTATCGACGGTCTCGAATTGGATTGGACCATACACGTGCCGATGATGCTGCACGTGGCCTTTTTAGGACTGGATCATACCCGTCCTCTCGTTCATACTCATTGCAAACAACTATTGCTCAATCTTCTGATCGTTATAGCGCAGCATAACGATCATTTGACGGTCGCCCAGATATTGTTAACCAGCAAAACGGATCAACTAGAGTTGGGTTTGTCCATTCCGTCTTTGCCTGTTATTTCTCATAACTATACAGGTAAGTGTTAACGAGAAAACGATAATTTTCTTACATTTAAAATTGAGGCTCAAAATTTATATCATACTGTGTGGTATGTGATAAAATCGAAGATATTTTCAGAGTCGGATCCAATTTTCGACGCACACTGTCATACTTCCAATAATCAAGCTGCAAGTGGAGATGTCAACAACAAACTTCTAAATATCAACGCAGCAGCGCCTTCGGAAAGCGAGGAACACAGTAAGTAGAGCGCTATCTAAATTTTTTTGCAAAATCAATAATTTTTCCTTCGCTTTTCAAGTACAAGAAGATAAAGAACACCGTATTCCGGTTCCGGTAGTGATTACTCCCGAAGTCGGTAACGTCCTGAACGCGTCACCGTCGTCTCCGAAATTAGAACCGACCGTACAAAACGTCATCAAGTCCATCATCGCTTTTCTCGCCAAACGTAATAGCGACTGCCCGTTGTGGAATTACGAAGATATAACGGCCAAAGTGTGGTCGATCAAGAGCGCGGAACAGATGGAAACGCTGCTTCAGCACGTCGTCAGGGTATTTAGAGAGAGTATACCTCTGGCTCACGTGAACGAGAGGTGGGCTCAGACGGCGTTACAGCTAGGATTGAGTTGTTCTTCCAGACACTACGCCGGGAGATCCTTGCAGATTTACAGGGCCCTGAAGGTGCCCATTTCTACGCGAATGCTTTCCGATATTCTTAGTAGATTGGTGGAAACGGTCGCCGAACAGGGAGAAGATATGCAAGGTGAGTAAATTTGCTAGACGATCTATATCGATTTAATTTAACTTTTCCAATTTACTCTTACAGGTTACGTGACGGAACTCCTCTTGACTTTAGAGGCGGCCGTGGACTCCCTAGAATCGGATTTCCGGCCTTTAGACTGCATGAAGGACTTTTTCAAATCTACGCCCAATCTGAACAACAAGGAGATGGCGCCGTTTCGTAAGGGTATAGGCGACGTTCATTCGAACTTGGTACCGCAAGTGAATTTTTCCCCTCAGATCGGCCATACTAGAAGCACCAGCTATTCCGTTTCGTACGGCTTCAGAAAATCCACCACGTCTACCAACGACGACAAGGACAGGGGCCGAAACGGCGAAAAGGCGGACGCCAGAATTTCCCTAAACAAGTTCGCTTCCAACTTGGCGAGGTCGAGGTCCGCGCAAAGCCTCAAGCTGCTGGGCGATTCGGCCACGCAGGACGATAAGATGACGATATTGGCGCAACTGTTCTGGCTGGCCGTTTCGTTGCTCGAATCGGATTACGAGCACGAATTTCTGTTGGCAGTGCGACTGCTGAACAGGGTATTGCATCGTTTACCCTTGGACAGGCCGGACGCTAGAGACAAGGTGGAAAAGTTGCAGCAGCAGCTTCGATGGAATTCGTTCCCAGGAGTTCACGCACTCTTGTTAAAGGTATTGTTCGTCCCATCGATATAAATCAATAATTATTAATATTCTTCTTGTTCCCGTAGGGTTGTACGCATCCGAATATTTACGAACCGGTCGTCGCCCTGCTCTCGCAACTGACGCTTTTACTCAATTCTTCCGTGATCGATCCCTCCCAAAATATCGCTTTTCCTATGAACGTGATTGCACTGCTACCTTACATGTTACTGAATTATGAAGATGCCAACGAATTGTGTATTCGAAGCGCCGAGAATATCGCACAGGTAAGAAAAATATTATTTCGACTGTTGTCTTAATCAACTTTACTTGTACTTGTACACGAAATATTTTCAAAGGCAACAGTTTTCAAAGAAGTTGAACGATGGATCTTTTGATCGATTCGTTTTTTAGATAAGCGTCGAGAAAAGTAAAAAACTGGAGAATCTGGGCACCGTGATGAATTTGTACAGTCGAAGAACCTTCAGCAAGGAAAGTTTCCAGTGGACCAAGTGCGTGATAAAATACCTGTACGACACGTACTCGTATCTTAGTCTGAACATGCTCACCTTCCTCGTCGAGATACTGGAAAAGGGACCGAACACGTTGCAGCTGGCTGTTTTGAATATCATACATTGCATCCTGCACTACGTTGATTTGGCGTCGGCTGCGTCGCAACCGATAAACGCGGATCTGTTACGAGTGATCGTCAAGTACATTGACGGAGTGCATTGGAAGGAAGCTCTTAAGATCCTAAAACTTGTCGTGACCAGATCCAGCTCTCTGGTGACTCCCCCTACTTCGATGTATTCACATTGGGACAGTTCCCTGTCTTCGACGTCGCATACGTCCTTCGCTGAAGATAACAGTTTTCCCAAGAAAGAACTTCCCGGTAAGTGAACGCTTTTTAAAAATTTTCGTTGGGAGAAAAAAAGTTACAGATATGTCTGCAGTTTAGTGAAAAACCGGAAGTGTTGTTGGGACGATTACGCTCCACCTCATTGACATTTAACAGCATTTTCTCTTCAGGAAGGACCATGGATTTTACGTTCGATTTATCGCAGACCCCCGTCATCGGCAGGAAATATTTGAATACCAAGGAAGAAGCTGCCAATTCTCCGAAAGTTATAGCGACGCCACGGCGGTCTTGCTCTTTGAGTCCAGCCGACGTTATGCCCCAATCCGGATGGAAAAGACCGTGGATGTGCCAGGTAACAGCATTCTAATACCCCGATTTAATGAAGTTAACTACACGCAATATATTTTCAGGGTCGAGTTCGCGAGTGTTTGGTCAACTTGTTAACTACCTGCGGACAACGTGTCGGATTACCGAAAAGTCCATCGGTAAGTTATCCTATCAGCTAGTATCTAAATTTCGGTATTTTTGACAAAATTGAAGCGTCGAATTGTCAATAATCTATTTCTTGTTACGTTTTAGGAAGATTTTTGTATGATTTCAAAGGTAATAAAAACCTGTGTTCTTAATTAATTGCTTCTATCACGTAAATCGAAATTATCGAAAACGATGTGCACGAATAAAGAGTAACAGCAACACCATTTCACTTGTACTGTACGCTTCTTCGTTCTTTTGTGCAGTTACGAAGCTCAGAATCAGGATAGTCGAGCTTGTTTTTCGATAGTTCCCATTATTAAATATCTCGTGGGAAATTCGGAAAATCAAGTTAGAGTCCTGGTTCTAAACTTATTTCGCGAAACTACGAACGCTTTTCTCTATTTCTAGGTTATATTCAGTCAGACGTCTGACCTAATCGAGCGCCAGTCCAGCATGGCGTCGAGTACAGAGGAGGTGTCTCTGGGCAACAACGACGCCAGTGGGGGTTCCCGAAGAGACGAGACGGCCACGGATTTCGGCGTTTTCAAGGACTTTGACTTCTTGGAGTACGAAAGCGAAAGCATAGAGGTACGAAGAAGTACGAAGCGGCAATAACGTGTCATAATCGAAATTATCGTTCTAGGGCGAGAGTACGGACAATTTCAATTGGGGCGTGCGAAGACGTCCTCTCAGTCAAGGCGAGGAAGAACATCTCAACGTGAAGCAGCTGGAAGATAGCATTAGCGAGATGACGCCGGTTCTGACAGTCCGAAAGGTACATGTGTGTCCTTTTAACCATAACGTGAGTGTCTCTGTTCCGTTCTCGTGTCTTATCTATGCGAAGACGAGGAGCTGCGCGATGGTGATACGAATTCATTTTTCAGAAACTACTGACAGAAGAATCATCCGACGAAGAGGTGGAGTCTGAGTCGCCATTGGACGAGATAGCGGCCGTTCCTGATTTCGAAAATAGCGCGGGCGAGGCAAGCGCCGTGTTTCCGCCTTCTTCTTTGGTGCTTAGGGATCGTACCTCGCAGTTAATTTCGAGCGGCAGATCTGACACCAGGTAAATAATTTATTTTCGCCGAGTTGATCCTTGTAACATTTCATCCGCTTTTTCCGCAGTGGATCTAGCGCTGGAGATTTAGGCGAGGTTACGCCTTGTAACGCATCGCCGAACTTGACGGGGATGATGAATATGAGACCTCAACTGAAGATGGACATCCTCGAGAACTACACCTCGTACATAGAATTATTGCAATCTGCCCCCAGTAGCTTATTCTTTTTCCATCAGCTACACAGACTGATAAAGGTAAGGTCGCTTGAAAAAAATCACCCTTGGAATTAGACTGTATATTTTTCAGACGATCTGTATTTCGGCTATCGAAACTACCAAAGAGGCCTGCACTTACATGTCCCACTCGTCGGTAACCGTCGGTCTGCCCACCATCAAACTGATCAATTCTCGTTTATTCTCCATGATCGACATCATCACTTTCCGAATTTTGGTGCCGAACTTGATTTGGTTCAATCATGCCGCCTTGGGCAGCACTAAATTGATGGAGACGTTGAAATACGGTATGCTGGAAGTGCAAGAGCATTTGGAGACCTTTTGCGACAAGAAACAGCAGGTTACGATGTACTGCGACGCCGTAAAGACCACATTGAAATTGGAACTGCTCGGTGGACAACAGTCGGATTTTAGACACGATCAATATCTGATGGAATTGGGAAAGTCGCTGTTCAAGTTGTATTTTCAGCTTTTGCTGTTAGTCGAGGCCGGGAACAAACTAGTGTCCTTGCTGTATAATACTCTCGTACACGCGGATGTAAGTATTTTACTGTCCTAAGGTATGGAAGTATTTTCAACGAAAAGTTTAGTTCAAGGACATGACGCCGCAAATAATAAGCATCAAGAATGGTCTAGTGAGGGCTTCTGAAGATACGGACGCAGATGGTGGTGTAGCTTCAAGTTCTCTATGTGGCGAAGATGCGACAGCCGAAGAAGGCTTTGACTTGACTATAGTAAAGCTACTCGACAAGGAAAAGTGGACGCAGTCCGTCCTGTATTTTAAGCAACATCGGAGTGCAATACTCAAGGAGTTCGAAGAAATAAGAGATAGCGAGGACGATATCGTTACTCTCTTGAATATATATTGCAGAAAGAAAATTTTGGAGAAACCCGGTAAGTTGTATATCAGTGACAGAGCATTGTTTCCGTGACGAATTTTCTTTCAAGGGTGCGTATTGTCAACACTTGCCACTTTAAAATTACGAAGATACAAAACCACACACACACACACAACGTACTTATGATTCAATATAGTTTCAGTTATATTTCACATCATATTCTGAAATTGTTTTTATTTGATGAATAATAGAGATTTTACGTTTATTCTGTGAGGGACACATTTTGATTTTTCTATTGAAAATGTAGTGGATTAGTACTAGAAATTTTTTTTTAAACACCACGCTCAAATAGCTGTTTGTGCAATTTATGCATCTGCAGCTAAGTAGGTGGTAGTAATTCATTGAACAACAAAATTAGACATCTATGTAGAAGTTGCCTCTTCACAAGCAGACGTGATATGATTGACATATTACGGAAAAAAGTAATCGTGATATAACAATTTGAATAGAATGCCAAGATATAATTAATTTTCCAGATCATTTCGTAATTACGAATCAACAGACTGATTTAGCCGATATATTTGGAAGGTTGTTCCAAGTCTCAGCAGCCGTGTCCGATCTAGAAAGCGTATTGCGAGATCAACAACCTTCAGAGAAGACTGCTGATTTTAAGAATAGGGAATAGAAGACAGTTATGTTATTTAATCGTAGCTTAATAATATTAACGTACAATAAATTTCATTCTATAATGAAAACACATGACTTCTCTTCATTTCCCAATGATCACCTGACAGTCCATCTGATTTATTTTTTAATGAAAGTGAAAGTTGAATATGATTTTATTCTTCTTAATTTTGAAGATATTCAGAAGTTCTGGCACAGGAATGGGGCAAAAACATTTCATGATGATTAAATTTAAGGTTGACTTCCAAAGAAATAGTTCCACCGTGAAGGCTTCAACAAAAATACATTCAATGACATAAATAAAGTTGTCTCTTGGTATATATTTTTTTTCAATTAGGAAAAATGAAAAAGTACTTATTGATAACAAACCGTTATATTGTACAACAAATAGAAAACATATACATGAGGCATTGTAAAATTACAAAATGAATATTAATCTTATTATAGAACACAGTAGAACAAAAATTCATGAATTGACAGATGTGAAATAAAAACTTCTACAAAAGCATATTCATCTACTACGATGTGATATTAATACAAAAAAAGATATGTTACATGGTAGCAGATTTCTATAAAACAAATAATGCTTAGAAGATAAAATATGAATAACAATTTGGCTAATTCTAATATTTCAATCTGTTATAAAAATAGGTTTTTTGCTATGGTCATGGGAAAGCTACCCAGTAATTATTATGAAATAGAACTGTCCCTTTACAATAAGGTCTCATTTATGAATAAGTTATTTTCATGAAGTCAATATAAACACTTAGATCAACCAATTAGCAAAACTGTAAAAGTGTTATTGGAAAAGATTTGAAGAATATTTTTTCAATGGATATTTCACATACTTGGTTTGTATGTAAATTTAATAAAAGGTTTATAAATCATACTAATCCATTTCAGTATTTTATTCATTTGCAGGATTTCCTAACGAATAATATTGCACAAGAAAGTTGAAAATCAACTTTACAATTATCAAAAAAAAAATACATCATTATTTTGCAGGAAAACATATTAGTAGATAATTCCAAAATAAAGACCTTCATATTTTTAATTTCAAAATAGAAATACTTTTATTTAACAATTAAACATTATTGAACAATGAATTCAGAAATATCAAGATAATGAGTTAATTTCATTTAGATTGTGTAGTAGTTAACTCAAGGATATAATTAAATATATAAAAATAAAATATCACTTCATTCCAACTCAAAAACTGGAACAATTTGGCCTTTTTTTATTACTTATTCCTATTAGTTGTTATTAAACTTGTTGTGAAATCAAAATGGCATAAAGACCAGTCAAAAATTGGTAATATTTAATTTAGTAGAAAATTTAGTACCATGATAAAAGTCAGAAAATTCATAAAACTGAGTTTCAGTATGTGTGCACTTTAGATCATAACTGACAATAGAAATGACATCTTTTGATTATGTTTAAGGTTTGTTCATTGAGCTCCTAGGATTAATTCAATGAAAAAATATTTGAAACATCTAAATTAGGATTTATATGGTACATCCAGTAGCATATAAACATTAGCAATTTTCATATATTTACATCATGATTTTTGTCAGTAGAAGGTTTTGTAAAATTTAAGTTTTTCAAAATAACAAAAAACCTGGTATTTAAGTGGTTATTATTCAATTCTCCAAAACTTATCCTACCTTATTATATTATTCACACCATGTCATCCAATTGATTGTTATTTTAGAATAAATTCAGAAATATCTACAGAGGCACTTTGAAGTTTACTCAGAAATGATTGTTACTTATCTGTTTCCTTCACCATCTTGATTTGTCTCCTGATTTTGACGATATATCGGCCTTCCCATAAAAGTAGGAACCTGATTATTTACAATGTTTCCTATTCTTCTTCTAGCAACAGGAAATTGGGCTTTAGTTATTTGATCCTTGATATACTTAAAGACTCCTTCACCAGGAAGAACGGGAAGCACTTTAGGAAATCGATACCAAATATGGTATGTTAAGAACCATGTCATTATAGCTATTATACCACCTATGAGTTTTTCAACCATTACATGGTAATATAACATTGTAGTAAGAAGCATAAAGTCCCACATCACTTGAAGACACGTTATAGCAATAAACAGTCCTCTAATATAAGGAGTGTATTTTACGTAATTTATTTGTAAGTTCACAAATTCTTCATCGGATAAATTTCGCAGTGGATTACTATTCACAGAATTATCTTTAAAACTCCGTTGATGTTCTTCTAGACGTATATAATCTTTTATTCCATCCCAATTCATCATGCATCTTGTTTCTTCTATTAGAAGAAGGCTGCCATATATTAAAATAAAACAGTGACCAGATATGTCGAAACCGTTCCACACATGACCAGCATGCAAACAAGTTCCTTTAGTATTGTATCCTTTTGATATGCAACGACCAAAGTTAGCTTCGATTACATTGAATAATTTCGTCCAAAACCACCAGAAAAATGTGGCGATGAATAGTCTGAGCAAATGATGCGTAGCTATACGCCGCTTTTGCCCACAACAATATATATAACAAGTTAAAACCAAAAATGGGATTACTAGAAATAAATTCCATCCCCATGCGAATTTAACGAAAAACCTGTTGATTATATTATCTGATCGTGAAAAGTACCATCTTGGAATCGGCATAACATCTGCTACTAAAGATATTCCAAAAAGACATCCCAAATAAATGATTATTTTTAATCTTCTCTCCAAAAATAGTATTTTCTTACATAGAAATATGACCATCAAAGTCAATATTTCCGAAACTGTAGTTGCTTCTCTAGTAGGTTTAGTACCTTTTGGCTCTACGTTAGCATCACTCATATTAGGACGAAAATTTAATGGTGTTGATGAGGTGGTTTTGCGCTTGAATGCCATTATTTCTACACGTTTTTATTTTAACTTGATATTATTTCTAAATTCATCATAAACGTTGATATAGATAACAGAAGGAATATATAAGCCAAAGGTCGCCTCGCCAAAATTCATTTGCATTGCATTTTTGATTTCTTCGATACATAGAGGTTATCTGACCTTCCCGTCCCGCATAGAACTTTCGAATAAGCATAGAACAATAACGAACGGAATTAATTTCATATGCGATAATTTATAGTAGTTTTTTTTCAACTGTTGTTGTTGTTGTTATACGGCTATATAATTTTGAAAATATATGTTATAACATCTGTACTGTAAAATTTCGCTTATCTCGGGTAGCGTAAGATCACCTACCAATTTGAGTGACAAATTAATGTTGTAAGAAGAAAACTATTTCTTAAATCCAATCGCATTGAAAGATGGCGCACTGTATGCAAAAGATACGGAAACACAGGCAAGATGAAAAGATACTAATAATATACTGTTCAATATCAATCAAACGTTATTGCATGATTAAATTCGTTTCCAGGAAGCTTATAAGTATATTCGTTGTATAAAAACAATCCATATTTAATGCCTCGTTAAAAGCTGATGTTTGATATAGATTGTTCCATTGAAGCCGACATATGTTGATAGAAGAAACGCCAGTATTGTTTGGACATTATCTCGATTCAACCTTTTCAAAGTTATGAAAAACATAAACATTTTTTTCTATAAAATCAGAGTATGTTGACATTTTTCAAAAAAAGTACAATACATATATACAACATGGACTTTTCATCTATTTATCCCATCAAATATTCTGACTGATTTAGTTGTTTTGTCGTTTTAAGTATAAACACAATTTCTACATTTTCAATTAGGAATTACAAACCTACTTGATGTAAAAACTAGGAACATGAAAATTGTTTTCATCCGAGCAGAAAATTCCAATTTGACCAGAGCATGGGGCGCAACGGTTGACGCGTGCGTTATACATATGCGCAAATTGGTCATTTCATCCCAAAGTTCTAAACAACTTTCCAAAAGTAAAAATTTAAAGCGTTCATTAGTCTTTTTCGTGAAGTGAACGTGATGACTTTTGTAAATTATGAAGTAATTGATGGTAATTATCCATGACCATCTAAGTATTCAATCATTAATAAAATAGACATTTATTTTCAGAGAATTTACTTATATTGTCGCTAGTAAAAATAGTAATAATAATATTGTAATAAGAAGCTTTGTAAATACCGGGTATCTACCGATGTGTCCGCGCGAGGCGACAGGGGACCTCGAGCGGGACGAAAACTGCAAGTTAGATTGTATTTCATTTTGTATAAGGATTATTATTAGAATTATCATCGAGTGACAACCCGATGAAACGCAGACAAATCAACTGATAAAAATGTATCCTCTCGGACTAATTAGTTTTCCTACCCCCAAGGATCACAAAATACCATCTCATCAGATGTTTGTTTTTTTTCAGTTCTTCTATTTTCAAAGATGAAAGTTCACAAAAAAAGGTTCGATAATCGAGGTTTTAATAGTGATCAGCATAAAAGGGTGAATTCGAAAGAGTTTTCTCATTTGTAAATCTTTAATTAAGCGATCTCCTCTCTGATCGGTCTTTTACTGTACCTTATCCAGACAATTCACCAGTATGCTACTCATGAGATAATGTAAGTTTTATATTTTTCACTGAATGCATATTTCGAAATAGATTGGCAACTATTTTTTGGACGATAATCATTCTTAAAATTGTATGAAGACTTTGGCTGCAATCGGCGTGCTTTATTATAAATATTGAGATTTATTCAAAGCGATTATGGATATATATGAACTTGCATTGAAAAAATCAATGATTTATTTAATAGTGACATTATGCAGTTGAAGCGACAAATTTATTCAGGCTGTAAAGTATTGAGTAGTCAGCCTTCTTCTTCTTCCTGCACGGCGCCCATATGGGCAGCACTCAGGCCGTTTTGCCCATTGTGCTTGCCGTGTTTTGTTTAGTTGTTATTTGTCTCGCAAAAACTTCCTGATGAAGCTTGCAAGACTATTATAAGGGACCTCCTGGATCATCCGGGAGCTGGGCGTTTCAGTGCCCAAGGTGTTCAGTCTGGTTTCCTTAAGAGCGGGACATTCGAAAAGTATGTGTTCCGTTGTTTCGTCATTTTCTAGGCAACCACGTCATTGTGTCGTTTCCGATAGTTTCATGACGTGTGAATGTTTGAGTTAGTGTCCCGTTAAAAGGCCCACTACCATCCCAACACTTTTTTTTCGAGGGACAGTAGTTCATGTAACCTCTTCTTTGATTGCGGTCCTTTCGTAAGCCTGTCCCAGTCCCGAGATGTCTGCCCGGTAATTTTGGGCCTCGGTGGTGGTCCAGTTTTGAAAGAAAGAGAGCACATAGGTCCATAGGATGGTCAGAATTGGTTCTGGTCCCATCGGCCTGACAGTTGTTGCCTTTTTAGTGAGGCTGTCTTCTATCTCGTTTCCTTTGAGTATTCAGCCTTGCTACTGCGGACATATCTGTTTTACTTTTCCAGTTATTTGGTTTAAATTTGAAACGTATGTTGCTTTTGAAATTCTGCACGATTTGGCTTTTCAATTTGTTGGAAAAGTCTACAAGGTGATTTTATTATCTCACTGACCATTCTTATTATGCTGAAATGATTCCTCGTTCTGATTAGAATCTTTTTATGCCCTGCAGAATGTAATTAAACCAAACTATGTCATAAAAAAAGTTTTTAAACAAAAGAAGGATTCAATTCATTATAACGAATTAGTTGGAAACTGAAAAAAACAATTGAGTGGTATGACTAGCAAAAAATCTTACATTTTAGAATCTCGTAGACATTTAAGGGAAAGCTGTTTTAAATTTCAAATACTGGTAACGAAAAATAAACAAGAGAGAAATAAAAAAACACAAAATTTTAACGCCATTTCTCAAAAACTGAACTGCTTTCGACATTCTTTATATTTATGACATTTTTACTTGAAAATAATAGACTCACTATTCTTTGGTCTCTCAGTTTTATGAGTTTGTGTCAAAAGATACTTGGGATCGGTTTGTTACAAGTTGAGAATAGAAAGAATTTTATTTTTCTGTATAACTCATTATAATTGAAGAAAAGTATTAGTTTTGTAGTAACATTTCCAAATAATAAAAATGTATTTGAAATTATTGAAATAACAAGCTGTAAGTGATAAAAAAGTCAGTGCAAAAAGTATACATTTTTAAATATAAAACATTTACAATTCGAGTCATTTGGAGTTTGGCAAAATTCACATTCCATAACCGGGAGAGGAATGATGGTCCTTGAAGATTTTTACTAAAAAAAATTTGAAAACAAATATTTGGTTGATCAAATTCACTACAATGCTTCATTTCCATGAAATATCATTTGACTTTTAATCTGGGAATCCATTTCTTGTAATGAAGAACAAATATTCACTCCTGGTGTTGATGTGTAACCGGATCTGTTTAGTCTTGTACTTCTTCTTACAGGAGTTACGAGTATTCTTGACAAATTTCCATCCTTTGCATATCTGAAAATAGAACAGATTGATTTATTAATTTCTCGGGATTTATCTTTTAACCAAACAAACAAATTTGGCATCAACCAGTACAGTACCTAGAATCTTCCTTTTCTGGTTTATTTTTTATGGTCTTCTCTTGAATTGCAAACTTAATCACCATGGAGGTGAAAACATTCTTGAAATCTTGTATGGTTTTTGCTCTTGCTTTATCAGATTCATAGTTGCTAATTGAAGAGTCAATTTCTAAAAGTTTGAATTTTTCTAGAAGCTGATCTAAAGATTTTTGGACCGTAGGAACCTGCAAAATATTATTCGGTTCAGAATCTGATTCGATTGATTTGGAAATTGCAATAAAAATATCAGCCAATAACTGCACTTATTCGCTGATATTTGTTAACCTTTTGGCCATTTTATTTTCTGCATAAAGTTATGAAATTGTTGATCACTGCTTTAAAATAAATGTTTATCTTCTAATTAGCTTTCTTGAATGATTAAGTATCAAACAAAATGAAACCTATCAGTGTATTGATAAAAAAATAGCTGAAAAATTTTCCTTTCTTTTTTTTCACTTTTGGTAATTGTGATGAACCAATTTAAAAATGAAGGTTTTTCTCACCTCGGCTCCTTGAACTACAGCTGTTTTGTAACATTCCACTGCAGATCCAATATCGCCTCTAAGCTGTTCAATGGATGCTCTGCATTCCCAATAATTGGGTTCCTGGGTAATCTCAGGACACTTGTTACGGACGATCCTCAGCCATGCCTCACACTGTTCCATGGGATATCCCTAAGTTGATAAAAAATTAACAATAGTGATACAATTACAAGTTACACGGTTCAATATTTTCTATTTTTAATTCACAAGAAATCACCTCAGAAATCAGGCAACTTATTTCACGCATTGCTTCTTTAGCAATCCTCTTCAGGTCAGAAGAAGCAAAAAGTAAAGATGTTTCATCTAAATGAAGCCCTGGATACTTTGAATTATCGATCTTCAAATCTTCGTAGCTGCCACATTTTTCTACAGAGCTGGTGTCGAAATTTTCTTTATCCTCCTCTTGAACAATTTCTATCTTGTGAACTCCAAAACATTTTAAGTGTTTAAATGCGGAACTCTTCTTAGATCTTTTTGATAACCACTCATTAAGCCTCCTAAAATTTTATGTTATCTTATGTTGTACAAAAATAAATTTTACCACATGTTGAGTACCTTTTCAAATCAGCAGGAGCACTGGGAGTTGAACAAAACACAGAACTTCTACGACTAGCCGAATGAGGAAAAGCTGAATGCCTTCTATCTGAAGGTGTTTTGCAACCATGTAAGATTGTTTCTTTACTGGATAATGTGACATTTTCTGTAGATATGGACCTACCCAGTGCTTCATCTTCAGCTTCATCAATTGTACCTGCAAATGAATGTTGATGTTTACAAGTTATTTAATTAATAAAGAATAACACTGTAGACAACATACCTAAAGTTTTATTAAGGTGAGGAACTGAGATTGATCTTCGAAAACTTTTAACTTTTTCATCGTGTTTTGATAATTTATTTATCATGTGATTATTCGCCTCATGAATTTCTGAAAAAATAAAGAATTGTAGAGTTGAAAGACCTATCGAACTATTCATGAAATGATTTACTTTGCTTTGGTTTTTGAGATTTTGGTTGCTCGGAATTTTTCTTTACTGATTCCTGTTGTTTCCTTTTTGAATCATTTTCTTCCTTCGAATTAGTAACTAATTTTTCAAAAATGATTTTATTCATACGAGACACTGTATCTAGAGACAGATTTTGCACCAATTTGACATCGTTACTTTTTTCTACTTCGTATTTTATCAATGGATTCGCTTTCAACAATCGCATTCGAGCCGTCTTCGTCATTTTCACTTCGGGAAGTCGGGATCTATTAATATTACTCTTTGTTTGTTTTGATTTCTTTTCCATTTTGGCAAATATTAACAATTAACTGTTTCGAGAACTAAAAAATTGAAAGAACAACTTTCATTTCAAACTTTGACCGTTTATCCACAGAATAATGCTTTCATTTCAACACAGAAAATTTTCAATAGTTGTTAAGAGCATCGATGACGATAATTCTATTTATAGAGAATGACACAATTCATATGAATTGTATACAGTCGAGCAGGGACAGTGTTGAGCTGGTTTTACAACCGTCAGGCAGAGGCCATAGTCTTTCTGCGAATATATGATAGAATGTGTGAAGGACGGCGGCGGATATAGGAACTGGCCATAGGATCATTCAGCAGAAAAGATCCCATTAGGATTTGTTCTGTGTTCAGCAGAGAGCAGCCGTCTAGCGAAGTCGTCAATGGAGTATCAGCTGATACCCGTCTGCGGATCGGTACGCGCTACCTTGGCATCTGTACCCGGGCAGGCCTTCTTTATACGTATCGGGCATTCTCGCCTAGCCATCCCCTCGGACATCCCATCCTGCTTCTAATGCTAACTTCTTTCTCTTTACCAGAGCACTATAGCCTTTGGGCTGGAACCCCAAAAAAAGGTTTTTAGTAGGTAAAAATCCGACATTGGTCCCATTTCCGGGGTGCATCTTTTCGAAGATTTTCATCCTCTTAGTTTAAAAATAAAACCGTTTAAAAACTGACCATAACATAAGGTTAAAGAAGAAGATGATAACAAAGAAGGATTAAATTGATAGATGGCGCTGCGTTAAAAACGTGATTACAGTACATTCCGTGTATTATATCTTATCTATGTTTTACGCAGCGTATAATATACAGAAGAGCCGGCTCGGTGGCGTACAGAGTTTTTTGAGTTCAATCCGTCGGTGTGATTTTTCGGATTGTAGGAATCGCTTGAGTATCTATCTATCGGAGGGAGACGTAAAGTCTAACAGAAATGTGTTGGACGTTAAAGATCCCTTCCCTCGACACGACTGGGGTTCGGCCTAATTCCCGGGTTAGTGAGCAGACAGAATTCCCTGGCGTATCATTAACCGAAAGGCAGGAATAGAATACGTTAGAGGATCAAATGAAAAAGATGAGAACAAATGAAAAACTGTAGTATACGTGCTTCAGTGCCTCTATTGAGTTGAATTTCGATTGAATGATTCTATCATTTTTCGATGTGTTGGTGCAACCGTTCTCATAACAACTATCGCGTCTTAAGATAATGAAATGAATGATTATAAACCCAAGATATTATATTAAAAAAAAATCCTTTTTATTCTTTCTCGCGAAAGTTTCAAATTAAATAATTAACAGCCGTAAAAACTAGATGTCGCTTACTGTTGCTTTTCCTCTATCCCATACTCTGGTTTTAACGCTCATTTACCCTTTAGGTAACAGAAGTGCGATTTAGGAGTCGTACGGGACAAACATTCAAAAGCATCAATAGTGAAATTCCTACTTTCAGGAAAAATAATAATTATGTTTGACATTATAATCGAATTTTTATAAAACTGATAAATCCTTATTCTCTTCAATTAAATAAAATGATGTTATTTTAAATTCGTTTATTTTAGATAAATTGATCCATTAACGAAAACATCTGATCGTACAATAATTTTCTACCATCGTTAGCAAATACATAATCTATATGATTGAACAACTTATAAGCAATCAATTGCTTGAAGACTGGGTTAGGTAGTTTGTGATATAGCTTCTCAACATCCTGAAAAAAAGTTATTAGAAATATCCTCAGTGGATACAAACGTTTCTTACTTTCTTCGATGATAGCCAGTCATTGCCTGAATAGAACAACGCAACTGGAGCTGTAATTTTATTAATATCATATTCTGGTGGCCACATGGTGCCGTATCTCCTTCTATTCCGCAAGAAACCATAGTCGAATTTTTGAAAATAGCCTGCAATAATTTTTTATTGTTAACACTGCGATAATATTGCGGTTTCGACTACCTAGTTAAATTAAAAATAAATGTTCTACATTTAAAATTATTTTCACCTGACAGTATCAGTTGTCCAAAATGATAAAACTGTTTTGTCGAAGCTCCTGCTGGTACTGTCTGCAATATTCTCGGAAGTAACGTCTGTAAGAGAAATAGCTTTTAGAACAAATGAACATTTTAGATTTTTCTCTATATGGGTAGATACGAGAAGAAAATAATCGCAAATGAAGTAAAAAAAAAATTTTTCTTACCCGATTAAGTTGATGGGAATCGTAGCCACTGACAAGAAAGAACAGGTTAGCACATAATTCTCTGAAAACTGTTCTCTCGCGACAGAATGCTTGTTCCGTCGTTAATATGAAATCCAAGTTAGGAATTACTTCGTGAAATCCAAATAATGACAGTAAGACCTGAAAAAATACGTTTAAAATTGTGAAAATCGAAACACAAAAATGTACATCGAAATTTAGATCCTTGTACATTATAAGCGTGATAAATGCAGATATTTGACTAATCTTTCTGTACCTACATCGGCTCCTCTTTCGAAAAGAGATAGCATTCTAGCTCCTGCATGGGGAATATTCGAGCAATACGCCACCGGTGCCAAGGCCATCATCAATTTTATGTGATTGTTATATTTGGGCTTTTCAGCGCACATAACGAAGAAACTTGTTGTACCTTGCGAGTGTCCGATGTAATAAATACGTTTCTGCTTTGTCGTCTTCAAGATATAATCAATTTTTGCTGGCAAATCGTAAACTCCAATTTCGTGAAAACTACAACAAAACAAAACGATGATAGTTCTGTTGTAAGGAATTAAGCAAAAAAGTTCTGATGGCTCCGTTTTAGATGTGAATAAAAATCATTAATTGATTCTCTAACCTAAACTGCCAGTAACTTCCGTCGACGTCCGGATTTAAAGTGGCGTGTTTTCGGGAATGCTTGGTACCCCTTGCGTTTCCCAGCCACACGTCGTAACCCTGATCGGCCAAGAGAAATGCCAGGGATTTATCTTGACCCATCACTACCCAGTTTTCACCGGATCCCAGTAGACCGTGCATAATAAGAACGGCCGGTCGTTCTTCGGCGGAGGAGTTCGAGTCTCTTCCTGAGGGAATTCTGTGCATATCCAGTAGATATCCATCCTCGGTCTTGATGTTTGCGTGTACCTCGATGGGGTAGCCACATTTGGCCACAAAGGTTACCTGATAATAAAAGGAAATATCGAAATGAAAAATGATGCGTCAAAAACCTTGATGAAAAAATCATTTTGAAACTTTAAGAGTTCGAAGAAGGGGATAACAATAGACGGAGGTGTAGCCCTGACTAATTGAACTAAGTACAACCAAAATTCAAGGAAAATTAAGAAAATAACATTTCGAAGCAAATCATCTGCTGTTGGGAAAATAAATTCATCATTACACAAACGGAGGCAGAATTTTAGTGTCTTCACGTGAATCATTATTCCAAACAACACTACTCATCTTGGTTAAGATTTGATATATTATCTGTCATACAATCAAGACTTAGCATCTATTTATTGGTCTTAGATCTCGGTGCAAAGTAGGCTTGAAAAGCGGCTCATGTTTCAATCGTAACAAAAAAAAAACGTTAGGAAAACTATTTACATATATTTTCATAGCACATATTAAATCTGTTTGCGATTGCGTTTACGTATATAGCAATAAAGCCTCACTTTAAATCAGTCGCTATTTGATAAGTCATGGAACAGGAGATTCTTTCAACCGCAAACTGACTCAAATTGACGTACACATTCAACGACGACAGCAATTCAATTCTTAAGGTTAATTGAAGTATGGAAACTTGTATATTTCGCATTATCAACATTCTAAAGTGCGAACGTCGATCAGGTCAAGAAGAATTCCTTCAAATGGAGAGGTTGTTACGCAAAGGAAGAAGAATCGCGTATTGTACAATCGACTCTGTTATTGAACGAATTATGTCGGTTGGCCGATGAATTTGATGAGTTGATGATGTGTCGATATACAGGCTGCCAGTGAACCAGTGAATCATTAATCAAATGAATATATTAATTTAAAAAAATGTGGATGAGAATACCTTATAGGTATAATATGCTATTAGAATACGATTTGACTTAATGGCAATAGAGATGATGTCTGTTTTTTTCTTCCTTTTATTATATTTAGCCATTTTTCATAATTTTAACCCTTATAGGAACGTTGGTTTGTAGAATTTATTTTTCAGAGTTTTAAGACGTGTGCACGATCGATTGGCTCTTTGCATGGAGCTACATTGCTGAAACCGATCATTTCGGCGATGGATTTCTGATGACGTATCTTTAAATGTATGTACGGATTTTCACGTGTTCAATCACGGCTTTCTCACAAGTTATCAGTACATGAACGACATTTTAGGCGCAAATGTAGTGCCATTTGTTCCTCTGATCGAACGAGATTTACTTTTCATGCACGATAATGCATAGTGCTGTATTGGTGAGAAATTATCGCGATGAAGATTGAATCGATGTTATGAGGTGGTTCTGATCTGAATTCGATTGAGCACATTATGGGATTTTATGAAAAGGAGACAACGAGCCATAAATTCTTTTGCGGAAGATCTTGTAACTGTTCGAGGTCATCTGATTGAACTATGAACTTCGATAGATGACGCCTTAATAAAATCCAACAAGTAGAAGTATGAATCGAGGATGAGGGGCGGTTACAAGCGCCCGAGGCGAAAATATCTAGTTTTGATAGCTTGGAATTTGATCGTTCAAAAAATGGTTGTTCAGATCTTTCTCCATGATAAACTAATTTCGTTATTTTTTTCATCGATTTTTTTCGTACAGGCATAATTTTTACTTCTGCTATTACTATTCTTATCATTTTCCTTTTGAATGTTATTTACTTAATGAATGCACAGTGTGACGAAACGCGTTAAGATTGTGAATATAGTAAAAATTTTAATGGAATTGTTTCATTAGATTGGAAACAAATATACATCAGTTTACATCACGTAAAGACTTGTTAAAACAGAATATTTATTTGATTCTTTTAATTCAGTACATACATACAATAATAAACAGGTGCATGCCGGATGACTTTCAATATTCGTTGCATTTATTGCAGTGTCGGGAAGAAAGCATTTCATGTTGTCGATCACTCAGAAATCATACGGTTGATCTCGCCCGCTCTAAGGTAGACATTCCAAACATTATTTTTTTATTAAAATGACGGGATTGGTTTCATAGAGATCCAATTGTTTTGGAAACTATCTTAAAAAATCACACATTCTTTGTATAGAAAGTAGAAAGCTTCTCATTTTATACTATAGGGAAATTAAATGATATAATCAACATGGTGTATCAAATAATTAGTAAACTTACCACGGAAAAAGCACGATAATTTCTATCGTGAAATAAATCTTGAGCACCTACAACAATGACAAGTTGAAAAACGATGGAAAAAGACGTAGCAAATGTTCTCACTTGTTTCATGTTGAAGAGAATGCAGAGTACTGAGTTCCAGTTAGAATGAGCCATTAAGTATTTGGCAACCAGTATATTATAATATATGCAGAACAACCAAAAGACCAATCGATAGCAGATAAGTGGTCAATGTCATATTCCGAAACCATCTACAATAGTGTCACCACTAATTATTGCTTAATTAATTGTTTACTTGGTTACTTTGAACTCGGAGATAAGAATCTTCAAGCGAACCGTCCCTCTGACTGTTTCTTCACGCGAATAAAAAACTTCTACTATTAGTATTCAATTATAATTAAGTTTTGATATTTTCATATAACAAAATGTTCTTGTACGATTGATCTTTGTATCAAAACTTCAGGTTCATGAACAAATATTCGAAAATGTTATTCTAACTTATTTTTTCAAGTAAATTTTCATATAACAATACCTATCTATAATGAAAAATTCTCTGGTACTTTCCATCTAATCTCTAATAACCTATGAGTTGTATATTGGCATGACACTAAGCTATGATTCAAATATTTTGTTCATCTTTTATTCGTGTCTCTGCAGCTTAAATCGCGCATTTCAATTTATTTATTATTCTCTGGACAATTTTCTCTTGTTGTTTAAAAGCCGAATTTTTCATTAATCTCCATATCAGTCGCAGTAAAATTTATTATTTTGACTTATTATTCTAATTCGTTTTATTTCCAACCTAAAATAACATAACAATTTCTGGACCAGTATTGCAAGTAAAATTTGTTCTACATTCCTTTCTACAAAATCATGAAAACTTTTTCTAATATTTAATTCGTACATTTTGTAGCGATTGTAAGTTGACATTAAAACAATTATTCATGGAGCAACTTTTATATTCAAAACCAACTTGAAAGTCAATCATTGAGTCTTTTTGGTCCATTGAATCTGAATTTTTTTCTCTAATTTTTTATAGGTCTACGCACTGCACAGTTTCAACATTATCCATACATTTTAGTTCACGTCGACACAAATAAGTATCTTAGTGGTATAAATATAATTCAATAATGCCTAACATACGAAATCTGTAAAAAATAGTTGGATAAATATTTCAGTTTTTAATATTTCACGTAGTCATCGTTCTTGAGCAGGAAAATACATATCGAGTGATTTCCAACCAGCCACTCCTCGATTCTCGCCGATCAAGCGAATTTCCACACGCGATCTACTCTCGAAAATGCATCAGATTTTCCGACCCGCTTATTCAAATAAGTGTCGGAATGCAGGAAAAACTAGTTCGTTCGTAAATATCGATTCAGGAAAAACTGTTACGCCGGTAGTGGGGACCGTAGTCTACCGTTCATCGGCCTCTTCAACCGCCGCGGCGCGGCGTCCTCTCGCGGAAAAGTCGCTTTACTAATTTGGTCGTAGCTCTGATGTTTGTTTATCGTTTGATTTCTGCGATTAGCAGATCGTTGTACGGTGCATTTTGTTTTGGCTGTTCCATGTTTTTTGGCGAGTAATCTTGATTGTCGTCTGGGCCATGATACCCTTCGTCACGTGTGCCTGTGGAAGCGACGCCAGGAGTTGGGTTTCAGTGCCGCAGATTTTCGATGAAAATTCGCCCTCATCAGAAAAGGTTGGCTAAGTCCTTTTCTCTTTCTTACAACATGTAAATGTCGAAATTACTTTCAAAACTGACTCTTTATCTATAAATCCTTATCTTTTGGGAATTGCATAACCTCATTGAACGGTCGTATCAACCTGTTGCAGCTCATTTGCACATATAGGTTATTTTCAATTCCTTTATAAGCAGGGTCGTAACGAATTCGAATATTGCAGGGCTCGCAAGATGCTGTTTTCGAATTCTTTGCTATACGGTTGCAATCAAAACTCCCTATTTTTTCATCATATAGCTAGAAGAAAATCATTATAAACAGAACGGGTTTCAATATACATTTCGTTATTTGTAATGGATATCAAAAATGTTTATTTTTGAAATCACTTTACTAAATAACAGTAATATATATGGGATATAGTGTTTTTCAGCCAAACTCATTCGTTATTAAATTAATTGTTCCAGAATCGTTGAATTATTTTATCCAAAAATATTATATTGGGAAGAAAAAACAGACTTTCATTTTAAATTGAATTGTTAAATTACATCAATATTTCAATCAGATAGAATTACTCATTTTTGAGCTTTTCAGAATAAAATTCCATCTGATGTATTTCAATCATTTGCAGTGAATTAGTCGATATGTAATTCAGGCAAACATTTGCAAAGCAAAAATATAAAAGGGAGGAACGAAGTATATTTTTTTGTCGAGTTATTGCTTTCTTGTCGCTCTCAAGAATACGTTAAAAAAAACTTGTAAGTTGTATGAAAAACGAGTGAACTCCACCAAATATAATTATTTCCATACGATGAGGTTGGCGTAGTTGACTGCTGCAACGTTACTAGATGGGAACGTTTTGCGTATATTTATCTTAAAATGTGGATTTCTCAGTCAGTCAGTTCTCAGCAGTATTTGTAAAAAGATAAAGAAATTCTGTCGAAACGAAGGAATAGAGCGTTGGAGAACAATGCAACAAGATCGATAAAAATCACTAACTTCTTTGGATACTTGAATTTGGGAGGCTTTTACTTGATAAAATTCCATTATCAATAATAAAAAACAAGTACTGTGTTTTAAGGAATTTTACTTAATATTAAGTAAAATTGCTTAAAACACAGTACTTGTTTTTTATTATCTTTGTACACTGTTCACCAAGAGCAACGAATATTTGAGAACAACATCCCAGGTATGAGAACACATGTTGAACCGACACTTTTCATAAAAACATAAATTCATTTACTTTGACGTACCGTTTAGGCATCAAAAGTTGAGGATATAACAAATGCTGAGATCATTTAACTTCAGTGTATTATAAAATTGAAAATATGGAGATGTATCAGTTAATTAAAAATCAAAGTTAACGTTAAAGAAAGTCAAAATAGACAAATCGCGTCGCAAAAAAAAAGATTACCGTGTCAAAGGCGAACTTTTTCTGCCTTTGTACAAATATACTGAAAGTTAAGAAGAGCCACAATATCAACATCGAAACGACCAAGACCTGGAAAACCTTTCCCTTCTCCCGTAACTAGTCGATCTGGATTACGGGAACAGCAAAAAATGTAGAACCGGGGGCAGCAACATCGGCGAGAAAAAGACGAGAAGCACAGCATCCGCGGACATTATCAAGCCATCTTTCAATAGGCACTCATCGAGCGTAGTCCGGAGAGATAATTCGAGCCTTCGGAACACGATGGTCCGGAACTCGAGCCAACTCCGGGCGTCCCGGATCAATATTCCCTCCATTCCTGGATTTTGCTCCTCTCGGTGCAGCTTCGTTCGACGCTGGTAACACGTTTTTTATGCCGGCAAATGACATTTACATTTTTTCTGAACGGATTCGCGGAGTCGAAACAAGATACAACAGATGATAACACGTTGTTTCGATATTTTTCAAATATACTTAAAGTAAACAGAAAAAAGATTTCTCGTGTTATATCATATACAGGGTGTTACATGATAGTATGTTACAACTCGGAGGGGTAAATCTACGTGTAATTTTAAGAAAAAAATTCATATAAACATAGATCCCCAAAAGTTTCGTTACGGAGCTACAGGATGTTGAAGTTTCCGGAAAAAATTGTTTTTTTCTTCGAAACTCTTGCAGTTTTTGAGATATTCAGCCCAAATTTGAAATGCAAGCTATTTTTTACAGCCTCCATCATTACATGTCCTAAATTTTAACTAGAATCTACAAGGTATTTTCTTTTCCAAGGCCATGTCTCCTATTGCCCTTTCAAACTTTTTTGCAGTACGTCACTGATCAGCGTACAATCAATTTTCGTCATATTCGTTCAATTTAGAAACTTTTTTGACACTTGTAATTTTTTCCTATCTCCTACCGTCTTCGAGTGAAAAATTATTGAATTTCAATTATTTGAATTGTATTTTATTCGCAAAATAAAAAAAATAATAGAAATATTTGATAGGAATGCCCGAAATTTGCCTTTATTTTGATAGCTCGTCTTCTGGGACTCAACTTATACATATTCTATGTCAGAAAAAAAGAACAATTAAAATCTAAATAAATTGCTGGAAGTGTCCTCCAGCTGCAAGAATACAGGCCTCTGTCCTTCTTCGTATAATATCACGTACTCTTTGAAATATTTCTTGGGTATTTCTTATCGCGTCACAAGAGGTTATTATTCGATCTCTCAATTCTTCTACAGTGTTCACTGGAATGGTATAAACTTAATTTTTGAGATATTTCTATAAGAAAAAGTCTAAACTATTTAAGTCTGGGGACTTAGGAGGCCATGGTTCTGGCCCACCCCGACCTATCCATCGGTTGTTGAATGTATTTTTTTTAAATTCCCTAGCTTCTCCACTGAAATGTGCTGGTGCCCCGTCATGCATGAATCACATTATGTTTCTAACCAAAAGTAGCACATCCTCGAGCAATAAAAGTAACCTCTCCTCAAGAAATTGCCGATAAGCGGGACCGTTTAGTCTTTTAGGCAAAAAAAAATTGCCCAATCAAATAATTTCCAATTATTCCAACCAAGACATTTAGTGAGAATTGTTCTTGATGATGAGATTCTCCAATAATGATTATTGTGAACATTTGTTATAGCAGTTCTCGAAAAGTTAACTCCGTCTGTGAACATTATTTCACTATCAAAATGAGCATTTTCTCTAATTTCATCTAAGAACCATCTTCAGAAATTCAAAAATCTCGAGGAAGTAGAGTTTGGACGCGTTGAACATGAAACGAGTACAATCAAAAGTCGTGGAGAATTTTTCAAACTAAAACATGTGAAATATTCAAATGATTTCCGATTTTTCTTGTACTTACATGAGGATTCAAATCAATACAATTCAAAACTGCTTCCTCAATTTCTGGAGTTCACATAGTTTGAGTTGCACCTTTCAAATGATAATTTGCAGTAAAAGTACCAGTTTCCCTCAACCTTCTGAGGATATTTAAAAATATTCGCCTGTCTGGCACATCTGATATAATCGTCTAGATTCTGTTGTGTTTCCGTCAGCCATGTCATGTCAGTACATGTGATGGATATCAGCCAATTCGGCGTTAGTAAAATTAGCCATTTTTTCTTACAGCAATAACTTCAAAAGTCTTAAAACTAATCGTTAATTTAATAAACAATTCGAGCAGACGCTGGTTCAACTTTAGCAACTGTCAAAATAAATAAATAAATGAAAAAATCAAAGCCATTTTTTTAATTAGGAGTGCTTCCAATTCAGTGAATGCATACAATCGTTTAATAATTGTGTCAAAAAAGTTTCTAAAATGAACGAAGATGACGAAAATTGATTGTACGCTGATCAGTGACGTACTGCAAAAAAGTTTGAAAGGACAAAAGAAGACATGGCTCCGGAAAAGAAAACACCTTGTAGATTCTAGTTAAAATTTAGGATGTGTAATGATGGAGGCCGTGAAAAATAGCTTGCATTCCTAATTTGGGCTGAATCTTTCAAAAACTGGTGGAGTTTTGAAGAAAAAAAACTCTTTTCCGGAAATTTCAACACCCTGTAGCCCCGTAACGAAGCTTTTGCGGACTAATGTTTATATGAAATTTTTTCTCGAAATTGCACGTAGATTTACCCCCTCAAGTTGTGACATACTATTATGTAACACCCTGTATACATAAAATTGGGTCACAATGAGTTTTGAATTTGACATATACATATTTCGTATGATGTTCATACCACGTATTTTAGTTACTGGAAATCAATATCTCAGTTGATTTAGATAACCGAATTTGAGGATGCATTAGGGCCAACAATGGATATAGAAATAAATTGGTGGATGAGCCAGAGATTATTCATTATTCTCTAAAAATTCGAGTTAAAATGTTGATTAACTACTCCAACTAACGTAATTGATTCATCTCCTTCTAGACCGATGGACTTGATACGGACGAACAGATCATTCGACGAGAATATCAATTCCCGCGTTTCTCCCCACCGATCGTTGTCTTTCGACTGGGGGATACGTGAGAGCGTCGGTCATGCCGCCTCAAATTGATATAACCGGGATATTTCATTTACCAAAATTCCGTACCGCCCTAGGAATCCCTCCGAATCGAGTCATGCATAAAAGATGAACAAATTCATGAATTTAAATGATATCCAGGGAATTCGCAAATTATTTTCAACTTCGGGGGTGTGAGTACCGTGTCCGGTAAGCCGCTCCACTTGTGGAAATATAATTCGGCGGCAATTTAGTCGATTATCGGATCAAGTGATATTTTAATTTTACAGTTAAATCGCAAAGGTGAATCATTTTACAATTTTCTAAATTCTCAATTGTTAGAATATCTAAAGCACAACGTCACCAACACTCAAGACATTGAAATTGCATTTTCTTGACTTTGTGTTCAGATTAATCATTAATGAAATGATATGTTCAATAAAACATAATAATATTCTAATATTCGATATAGAAAAGATCATTCAATGTTTGGTAGACATTCCTTTTGTAAAAATCTATTCCTTTCCACATAAATAGAAAATTTCAAATTCGGAAGATCAGTGGCATTTTCGGAACGAATGTGCTCATTACATATTCACGAGGGTATCAAGATATGACGATCCAGAGTCGTATACACGATCTAATCTGGGATAAACCCATATAGGTTTATTTTCATATCATATGTCTCCCCATTGGACAGTACAGGGGATTATGCGCGCTTTTTCACGTGAAAAGGATTTCGAAAGGAAGTTCTCGTGACTGGAGCGAACAAACCCGTTCTTGCGCTCATATTCAGGATTCGGTTTGATTGAAAAGAAAATTCAAATTTTATTTCATTGAGAGAAAATAGAAAATGTATTAGTTAGTTATAATTAGATATCGCCGAATTATATGCAATTGAATATTTGCATATTTTATTTTTATATCCTATTATACACAAACATAAATGACGCAAAGGCAACGATACATTTTTACTTTTACGTCGCAATACTAGTAGTGAATGAACTATAGCCGATTCTCATTAAAAGGTATTTAACAATTTTGGTTAAAACAATCACATCTTTGATTAGTTTTCACTTACGTACATTTTGTATTAAAAACTCGGAGTGTTGAAACTTAAACGAAAGTTTGAAAACATTTTACTTTAAATTTAATCTTTGAACCTGTATACGTATTAATCTGGTCTGTAGTTATTTTTTTCGAAATTAATCATGTCTGAAGTTATAAACATAAATATGCAAAGATTACATAATGGAATATGTATTTATTATAAATTTTTCAGAACTATCGGCAAAAAAATGAAATATTTTTCTACACGCTGAACATATCTTTGGAGATCCAAAAATTTTTGGATCTAGATAGTGTACTAGTTCAACAAATTTTAGCGGATAAGATTTGTGAATATATTTGTCCTACCTTTTTCAATAACCTCGTCAAACATAAAAATAATGCCTTGCAAATTTATCGAGATGTTTCTTTATGTTATAATCTTCGTTTGGAATTCAGTTACCTATGCAACTTTTTTAAGGAAGTTTATTCCTTTTCTTTCGAATTTCGAGTGCTTTAAAAATTTCATAATATATCATCGATTATTTGATTTCTTGACGATGATTATTTTCATAAGTATTTCCGCTTTGTTTGTGAATAATAAGTCATATTCCACTCGTTAATTCAATGAAACGTTCCTAATCGGTTTGGTCCCTTTTTGTTTTGAAAAGATTTTCATCGAATAAGTTGTTTTCTTATTACATATTCTTAGAATCGTCGATTTCTCTTTCTGTAACGTTTAAGTCAGTATTCACATCAGATTTTCCGAATTTTCTTCAATATCTTCATTGCTAATTTCTATAGTAATGAGTATATCGAAAGCAGGATAGATTATCGATCAATATAGCATCAATTTATTAATATCAAGTTCATAATTTCAGAAAATGTAAAATGTTTTTATATTTTCCTAGATCTCAACAGAACTAGATCGGAACGGACTTAAGTCTGGAAGTTTTCCAAAACCCAACGGTTCGCACAAAACCATTTGCGTAATTATTGAATACATGAAGATGAGATTGAAGCGATTTCCCTTCTTGAGGACAATAGTGGTGGAATATGACCAAAATTGTATAATACGGTTGAGAAACAGCAAAATACTAATCATTCTGTAACGCTCTTTCTTTCGATATGAAAGTAAAGTGATATATTTTACGATTATGCGTTGACAAGAGAGTTTAATTTACTCCGTGGATGTTGAAAAAGTGTACCGTCCTTCTCGAACACCCGGTATGAGATCTAGCGGCGTAGGAGCGGCTTAGCTCGGCTTCGTCTTACGACAGCCCGACGACGAAACGAGATCCGTCGTGGCGAATCGTGCTCTTTCGTCTTCCGTCGAGCTTGCGCGTCGAGAGAATTCGCGTAGCAGGCCTAGAACCCCGGGCCTGATTTGACACAGCAGCAGGTCTCGTCGTCTCCCGTTTCGCCGGATCGGAACCGATCATTTGCCCGTTCGTTCGGATAGTTTTCGTTCAGGTCGTCGTCTGTCGTCGATTTATCAATCATTACTTGGCCGATTTTAGTGTCGTCGACACTGGCCCGGAATCGGCGCCTACCTTGCACATTCACATTGACAGTCGCGCTTGAAAACGTAGTAAACATTGAGGTGTTTACGTGCAGTGAGTGCGTTTCTTCTTCATCATTGTCGTCGTCGTTGTCGATAATTCGCTGGTGGCGTACATGCGAAGAACTCCCGGAAATATAGGTTAGTTAGTTTACATGATTATTTGCCCGTATTCGTTCTTCTCTATCTCTTATCAACACCTATATTGTCACTAATAATCCGTCACATGGAACGTTATCTGTCTTATCAGTGTGTTATTTGTGTTTATTTGCTCTCGAGTAATAGTACATTGATTGAACGAATTGCAACGGTACGTTGCACTATACAGGCTGCTTCCGAAAAAAGCAGTATTTTTATTTCCTCATCTATAGTAAATTGAAGACACGAATCGAAAGTTGTTAATATAACTTTAAATTGAACATGTTACAAGTAATTATAAATTGGTTGTGGTATTTAAATCGGCTAAGAATATTGAGTACCTACCTCTTCAGGAAAATGTTGAGCTATTGTTTCTATGGCACAAAGATTGTAAATAGAAGTAAGATCTCTTTTAGATTAAATAAAAGCTATAATCTGCATTGATTTCGAGAATTTATTTTTCATATTATAAGTTATAACGTTTATATATGAATACATGTTGTATAACAGTGATTCCTTTCGTTATATTTCTCGATAATATTCTGCCATTATTGAGCTCTCATTCATCAGTGATGCGTTTGTGAATTATACTCATAAAATTGGTTTTGACATAATTATAAAGAGATAGTCGACTAAGGATGATACAACAAATGATCTTAGTGGTGTATCTTACAAAATAATACTCCCAGCAAATTGTCTTTAAACAAAATGGTGTATTGCACCGTCTTGTTGAAACCATATTAACTGTATGTTTAAGATCAATTTTATCATTCCATCCACATTAAATTTTTATCTCGTTGAGCTGTTATTATTATACATCGTTAATTGTAGATAGTAACCATTCTTTTTTTCACGGGCATGCTTGAATTCATCTCACGCTATCAAATATACGTAAGTGCCGCCGCAGCCGCGTATGAGTATTTAACCCATATACCTAATTCACCCATATTTGCATCGGTAAAATAAAAAAGTTGTTAGCAAACAAATATTTTTCATGAATTAATCAGTGGAATGTAAATCTTCGTCGAACAGACGACGGGTTTAGAGTGTGTTCAACTCGACTTACCGAGACAGGGACTTTAAATTTTAAACTACTTCTCGTCAACTATGTAGGTCAAGGTTAAATGAATATACACCTCCGATGGTCTCGTTTTTCGAATTGAAAATTGGAATGGATTTATGATCTGCATTTTCATGGTACTCCTTAGTTCACCTTCCTGTAGTTTCAGTATTGACTACATATAAGTACGACAATTTTGTTTTTGTCTCTATATTCGGAGATAAAAGTGATTATCGAAGGAAGGCGTAATGTTTAAATGACAGTTTGGGCCTTCTACAGCTGCCCTGTAAATATAAAATGTACGAATTTAATATAAAAATATTGTTTTCAACAGATAGACACGTCTATAACGCAGCAATCTGGTTTATCTCCGTAAAACGTGAAAGGTTTCCGGAAAAAAAAATGGAGTAAATTGGAGGCCTACCTGACAATTTCATAAAAGATGTAAGCCCGTTTCGCGAAGAACAAAAGGCACGCTCATCTGCGTCCCCGAACCATGTAAAATTCAGGGCCAGCTGAATATTCATCCGATAAAGTCGTAAAAAAGATCTGCTGTCGGGTTGGTGGTGTTTAAGAGGCGATGCCACAAACAGTTCCACTACGCGGCGACGATTACGGCCACAGGGGGCGTTGTGATCGTCTATGAACTATGGAAAGTGAATTTTGCGGCATATGGTCCCTTAATGTTGGTGGAAAGAGCGGTAGAAGGGTTTGTTTATTGGATTGGAGTTGTCCATTATCTACTGAGGACTTGGCAACCTTTTACACTCATTTTTTAATATTTATGAATATTATATAATAATTATATATAATATATATTCAGTGAAACGATTATCGCCATGAATACGTTAGCCAGACTTTTTTTCGTCCATTTCATTTCGACTTGAATCGATTTTAATTCTTAGGTTTTCTGTTTTATTCAGTGAACCTACGAACTTTGCCGAAATTTTTATTGCAATTCAATCATGAACGCGCCAAACGTTATAATAAGAAATTTCGTATATTTACAAACATTTGAATACATAACAAGTGCTAATGAAACTAATTTTCATGATTTTATTTCCAATAAATTATTCAAGAGTATAATTAGAATTTTTAAGATCTATTCCCAACTTAAATGAAAGCATAATGCATCGCTAGGACGCTATCCTTAGGACGAAGTTTTTTTCTTACAACTTTCGTAAGGTTCCAATTCAGAAAAAGTCAATAAACTATGGAAAATGTTGATTTGGTCTTACACTTTTCAAGGAAGAAAACAAAATTCGAAATGTAAACGTTATCAGGGGAGGGATAATTTTTGCGGGGTTCTAAACAATTCGTTAAATCGATCGTGACGAGATGAAATTATCGTTAAGTGTCAGAGCAAAAGAGGAAACGATTTTGACAACGTCGAAAACGCGGCTGATGCTAAAGAGAAATCGGAAAGACGTTTGGCAGTAATTGTGTGAATTTATGTACATATTTGCGTAATCACTTTGCGTCACTTAGTCAAATATAAAGCGAGAATTGGAGAAGCAAATAATCATCACACGGCCAACGAATGTTGAAAATTCGGAACTACAGATTGCTAAATTTAATTGTTGTTGATTACTAGACAATATTTAAATATTTTATATGTCTTCGATTTCACCATTAATTGTGGCTAATGTTCATCAAAATTAATTTTCAAGTAGAATTTGTTGAATTTACTTTCCACAAATTCTCCTTCAGTTATGTTTGAATTCCCATGTTAAAACGAATACATGAATTCTGACGAGAAAAAAAACCTAAAATAAACTGAAAATCAGTTCGCGCAAATGCGCAATTTCTCTTGTTTTCAGAAGGGATATGATTGATTAATTACTTATCCCATGTTTCAACTCGAACCTTGTAACGAATTACTTTTTTTCTACTAATCAATTTTGTGATTTGAACATAATATGATTTTATTCGCTTCATTTATTATCTGATTTCACCTCAGCCCTTTGTCGAATTTCAACAAATTTTGCTACATTTTTTCCAACTTATCATATCTATAATAACTTTGATTTTCTACGTTGTTAAACAAATATTATATACTTTATATTGATGATAAACACACACACACACATTTACGTACATCTCGAATTGAAATCCCTCGAAAGGAAAATCTACAATCGAACATGGCCGTGTTGCGGTCTTTGACCCCGATTCTTCGGAAAATGAAGGATCTACATCCCGCTACGATGCGACATTTTATTGACGAATGCTTAAAAGCCTCGAAAGCGTCAAGCTGCTGATTCAGAAACAAGCTTTTACCAGATTTCTTTCAGCCTTCTTGATCTGTCGATTAATATTTTATGTTCTCCGTTCACGTCGAGGTTGAAATCAATTTTTCCATCAGCTTGCTCGATTTGTTTTCCTCGTATTCACTTCACATTGACGAATATTCTCGTTTGTACGTATATTAGGTAAATTGTTATTTTTATGAAATATAGATGGTTATGAGAGTAATGCATTATCCTAATAACGTTTCAAAAGTAGAATAATTATTTTCATTTTATTTCAATTAATGCCGACTATGAAAATCGTACGAGAGCTGAAAATTCTTAATTCTGAAAAAAATTTCGATGTCTAATAGTAAAGTAAATATCTTGAAATATAGGTCAGTTCTAAATTCGATAAAAACAAGCAATAAGTCATTTTTTTCAGGTTTTGTATTTTCATCTTTTACTAATTGACCCGATAGTCCGCGTTGTCTTGACCTGCCTTAATTTTACGCGTAAAATATATCATTATTCTCTATTTTAAGTCAATCTAACACTTTTATAATATTAAATTGCTTTATTACGAAAATTGTTGTGTTATATTATACTTTTCCGAAAATCAGATTTATATGACGCTTGATCAGGACGACATCAGAGTAAATTTTCATTATCAGAGCCAATTTGAAATTTAATCATTGTCGAGTATTTTGGCGTCAGTGAATTTTGTGCCAGCTTTCTCGACACGTACATTCGTCATTTTATATATTTCACTATTTTTATCATATCATTATATGTGATGTAGAATTTATTTCTTTCATAAATTAAACAATATCCTAGAATATCAACAATGCCTTGTAACCTTTGAAAATTCTTCATAAAACTCACAATTTATGAATAAATTTCTGGAATTTTAAGGATCTCACATTGCAAATCACTTAATACCATAATGCAAATGTGGTATTCGTAAAAATTCGAGTGGATCGACGCATCGCCGTAGCTATGAAATAATTTCTACCGTCGAAATGAGAACGTGATCACAAGAAAATTAAGGCACACACAAGGGGTAGATCGGGGCGAAGATAAGCTGGGGCCTAGTTACGAGAACTTTATTCCCGTTTGTTGGGCGATTTATCATTCCTGCATGAATATTGATCCCTTTAGAAAATGGGGTCGTCAACTTCGCGGCCAGACGCGATGGATGTTTGTTGAAAGGGAAAGTTTTAGGCGTTTTTACTATCGGTACAATGAATTAATTATCATGCGAAACTTATTCACCAAATCCAAAATTTCACAATAAATGTTTTTTCTCGACTACCGACATATCGACAGATTCATGAACGCGATAGTTTGTATGAATTTTAAGTTTAATTTTGATCAAATAACGACACGATCGAATCAATTTTTTAGCTAATACTTGTAATATTTATTTCCATTTAGAATGTAACGTAACCTTTTGTAAGGCTCAACTAGATCGCTTCGGAACGATGTCGCCCAAACAAATCCTATCGATTTCGGATTTGCTTCCACCTCTTGGTTGCGACGGGATCTCGGTTCCTGGAAGAGATTTCGGGATTTGCCGGTTTAAAAGTTGTTCCCAAGTGTCGGGGTCGCTTTACCCATGGAAATGAAGTCTGGACCGAAATAAATATTTCTCGGAATCCTTTCTTCGGCGACGCAAGAAACCAAATAATGTATTCAAATCTGAAACGGAATAGAACGATGCGAATATATGATCTCTCTACTCGGATAAGGGAAAAACTAGCGGCGCGGAGCGGCGTTACATTGAAATCCTTTCGCTTCCTTGATTTATGTACGGGAAACTTTAACGCGGTGGATGATTTAAAGTCCGGTTATGAACCGAGTCTCGAGATTACGTTTATGTGCCAGACATCTGGATCGTGAAACTGGAAAATAATGAACTTTCCCTCTCTATCATCGGAATCGATTTTTGTCACTTGCGGGAAACAATACATATAATTTTCACGATGTTGGATAAAATGTTAAAATAGACAATCAATAATACTACGCAATGTTTCGTATTTTGCAAATTGAGCTTAACCTGGTTTATAAAGAACCAGAGAAGAAATATATTTTGTCATACAAGTGAGAGTTCTTCTTTTGAGAAAACGCAGCGGCCAAATTGATTCACAACGTCTTTTCTGGATCTTATAGCTCTAGATTTGCCATTTTAGGTTTATAATCATTTCAAAATTATTGAAACTTGATATATTTAATTTTAAAAATTCCTGCCTTCTCCGATAGACCGATAGATGGTATTAACAAATAATTTTAAAAAGAAAACGATTTTAAGATATTTATTATTTTCTATGTGAATGAAAAATTAACATTATTTCAATGTTGCAACAAGAAAAAGCATTTATAATAAGTTTTACTCTATAAATTTGGTAAAACTACGAAAGTAATAAAGCACATACAAGCAAATTTTTCGATCAAGTTCAGCAGAAACTTGTTCAAGTCATTAAAAATAATCGCATTAGCACAAGGTTAATTATACCGAATGAGCCTATAAAGAAATTCGAATAGTTTTTTCGACGAGAAAAAAATAACAGATAATTCACGCTATAAACAATTTTATGATCTCATAGGAAATATAAATTACAAACATTCCGCGCGTATGCTTATTAGGATTATTATAAGATGAAAGAGATATTTTGTGCCGTTAAATTATGTCCGATTCAATTTGTTTTTCGTTTTTCAGTTTGATAATATTTTGTTTATCGAGACAATATTATTCAGGTGTCGCGCATCAATAAGACATCCTTGCTATTGCGAACAGATTTTGTAAAAACATCATAAATAAAGCTTAGAGTAATATTGGAAAATATTTAATTTTCGTGTTATTTCATTCAAATTTTAAAATGTAGTTTATTCATAAGCGTCTACACGATTTGGAATTCTATTTTATTGTAAAAATATACAGCACATTTTTCTGAATTCTTATTCTCTTCAATCGGCAGATTTTCTTTTGCTGTTTCACGTTACTGCTCATTTTTACTACGATGTGTAACATTTCAATAGAATTTTTTTTTAATTATATAAGTAATGATTGAATGTGTGTGTTCACTCGCTTCGTGAAGAGGGCCGAGTTGTAAGTTTTCGGAAAGATGTTCAATGGAAACGAGTTCTACAGCATACTAGCCCTGTAAACAAAAGAATTTTTATAGAAAGCTAGTCAGACCGTTTACTAATGTGCGATTTTCGAGAGCCTATTTTTGCTCTGGAACTAGATTTCTTCCAGGGCCAAACCTTTCACAGTATTTACTATGAAAGTTTCTCTGAAAAAGAGCCGACTCGAATATTCTTCATATTTTTACTTGGTTTTTCCGTAGTAGTAAAGATAGAGTAGCTAATTTGTGACGTGCTGTAGATATTCGATTATTTATCAAATTTAATTCTTCGCAAATTCCTATTAGTGTTTTTTATGTAAAAATCTTTGAAACGCCATTGCAACGGATTCACATTCGTTGAATGTGGCGCCAGCGATGATAAATAAATCATTAATATAGGGCTGGATAATCGTATAGTCTTTCATTGATGAAAAAATTTAGACTTTCGTTACTCATTTATCGATTAGTCTTTTGTGGTGCCGTTGTATTTTAGGATTTGGAAAATCTATGGCGAACAATACGTTAATGAAACGAGGTCGTTGTTGCACAAACAGAAAATAAAATTAGTTGGTAAACCTGTTCGAACGGTCGAAATAGCTTATTAATGAACGTATATCCGAACGACTATGTTAAAATTAGACCAAAACATGAATATGGTAATTGGGGGACTTTTTATATGCCGCGTGCTATTTTTATTAGTGAATAAAAGCCGCGTTGTTTGTACGACCGTTTCGATGTCAACATTTCTGTATTAATTTTTCGGCAAACGACTTGAAAATACTGAAACGTATCATAACATATGAATCATTATTTTTTTTGGCTTGAAAACCGCACGCGAACGAGAAGTCATAGCTGAACGAACGATTTGATATCCACAAGAATACGATGTCATTTTTCAAACAAATGCTATTATGTATTTTCGACGAAATAATTCTTGTCAATAACAAGGGATGTGTTATATAGAATGATTAATAGAACTTGTTGGTCTCTATAAATTAAAACCAAATGTCGATCGTATCGGTTTTATAGATGTTTATTTCATGTTTATCGATAAATGAAGCAAACTTCTATAGAACAGTTCATGTGAATGATTTTATCAATCTTCACGGATTTCGAAGATGAGCATAAATTGCATTTAGCGTGTTCGGGCCGAGATGTTGAGACTATTTGAAACTTCTCTACATGCTTCTGGGCTTATATACCTCAGAGTTTCGAAAGTAATTCTATAAAAGATTGTCTACATAATTGATAACTCTCGCTTTCACGAGATATTTGGGACACTCAAAGGTTAGCAAGAAATATGAATTGTTTGAATTTCAGGTACGATTTTTAATCTTCACATAATTTCCCATATTTTTCAATCAATTTCAGTGAATTTTCTTTCTATTTCTCAATCGTAAGTTCCAAGAGTTGAATACGTTTCCATATTTATCAACAGCTTTGAATTGTTCCAATTTCAAGAAAATTCCGTAGATCCTTCTTATCAATCACCATTTACCATATATATAAATAATATATTCGTTCCAAATAGCAAGGTATACGAATGTTATAGGAGGTATATTCAATGAATAAAATTATCATTATTATTATAATTGACATTTTCATCTGCAAATGAATCTATAAACGAACAAACATTGTTCGCTTCGTTACGGATAACACAATAAGCGTTGCATTTATTGAATCGAATATGACGCATTTTAGAAGTACCAATTATTTCTGCAGATGTTTGAATAAATATCGAAATGGACGTTAGAAATATTCACAAGCGGATTTGAGTGTGCATTGACCGCTAAAATTCTGCAACTACGATATTTTTTTGAGACTGAATTGAAATCTTATAGCATAATTAATATTTTTTGAATCGACGCGTCGTGAATTTTCAAATCGGAAACTCGGTTGGGGAGACCGAATATAAATGAATAAAGAAAATGTGAGACTTGTTCCTTTTTTGTGAGTATTGTTTTCTCCATCTAATAAACAGCAGGTCATATGAAAAAGTATTTTATTTAATACCTTCTTTCATAGGATCCAACTAGGAAATGAGTCGTAAGACGATATCTTAGGAATATTCCTGTGTCGAAATTAATAATTCCGCCACGGTTCAGGTTTCGTTCGTTAAATATCGTTGAACAGTTATAATCCCCTTTCTATCTGGCCGGATATTATTTTCTGGAAGATTTTCTGTCGAAGCGAGCACAGAGAGAGAAAGAGGGAGAGAGATCATCGGAGCAAAATGAAATCATTTCCGGTTATTACGGAAAGCGAACTTGCTGACAAATCCTTAATGCCTCTCAATCTTCCAAGTAGAATAGAAAATTTCATAAATAGAACCTCCGTCTTCGACAAAAAGATGAAAGACGTACGAAATTTGAACTAGAGAAGATCTGCTATAAATATGGATTCTTAACTAAAAATAGGAAAATTTGTATTTTACAGAAAAACTATTCAATTTCGTCAACGTCTTTCGTGAACACTTTCTGAATTATTCAAAGGTTTACTTATTTTTTTACGATAGTAAGTATATTTTAAAACAAATCTGTCGTAATATGATCTTAAAATGTTAATTTTTCTCGATTAGATACGATACAATGAATATTTCGAATTATTGGTGAGTGATTTGCTTTCAACTTGGATTGAAACTAATCATTATCTGTAAAAAACGAGAACTTAAGATGTTATTTATAAAAAAAAATTAATTTAGATATTGAAACTTTCGTTCAGCAAAAGGGAGCAAGTTCGTGTTGCAAGTCTGGTGACGTGTACGAAAACCTTTAGAAATGTAGATAACGAAGTGCACCAACGAAACGGCGGCCGCCATTCTAGCATTCGTTCTAATTAGAGTTATTTATGAATATATATTTTACCCCGCCGCCGCATCCGAAAGTGGAAAGCGGGTTAATTTGAATGTGCGAAGTATAAAATGAAATTGTGAATCATTTTTTTTAATTAGTCCACGGTGAAAGGAAACGGGCGAGACGAGCGTTCCGGGAATCGGGAAAAGCAAAATCGGATTCCATGAAAGGAAAAGAGAGAATTTTCCAGGGTAATCGTATTTTCACTGATAATTTACCGGTCCAGAAAAGCAGCAAGTAATTGTGCGCGACGTGATTTGTAAGAGACGTATCTTGACTAGAATATAACATACAAGATAGAGTGAAATATGAATTAGAATTTTTTCAAAATTAATAATATTTGTTGGGGATCGTTCCTCTTCATTGTGACATTATTTGTTCGTTTCAAGTTTTTACCGATATTTTAAAGCACATAATTACTTATGTCATATCTATAGCACTTATTGAAAAGATTTGTTTTATACGGTTATGGACCTACTTTCACAAATATTTGCTCTTATCCACATGTAAATTCCCTTCCGTGTCCTGAAAAGTACCCGAAAAAGGTCATTGTCTTCAGAAAGACGTTTAAGTTAGGTCAGATTAGTTATTGCGTTTTATTTTTTTCATGTCATGTTTCTTTAAATAAATTCATATCTACATATCTATTTCAAATAGTTCGTTTCATTTTATAATTTACTTATTGATCATTAAAATCCATGATCGAACCAATCATTACAGAGAATATCCAATTAATTATTTCGATATTATCTGAATACACGTAATTTGTTAGGGCGTTGAATGATGCAGATTAATTTTAATTCAAATTGTGAGATGCATGTCATTACATGCGTTATTTTGATAGTTTTCACTGAATAGTTCTCAGTCATCTATGTATTCTAAGCCAACATTTTCCGAAGATTCTATCGAATTAGATTGTAGTTGGCTGTGCACATGAAATCGAAGTAAATTCATAAGCCACTCGGTGGTTCTTTCATCGCGACGTAAACAAACGCGTCGTAAAATCGTAAATGAATTATTTATTCTCGGTACGTGTTGAAGTAAGAACGGTAGAATTGGCAATAACTAATAAATTCGGAAAGTGCGAACCGCGACTTATTTACCTACGAACTATTGGCTATTAGGAAACGGTCAGCTCGTAAATTATAATGCATCATTAGAACAATCGATGCCGTAGCTCGTAAATTTTCATTTTCGTTTGCCGAACAACAATTCATTCTATTATGGCAACGAACTGAAAAAGTAATCATTTTATTTATGGGTTATTTTTGCCGGTTATTGTTTCGAGGCGCTGCTAGGGTTCACTATCGGATACTCGGAAATATTAATATTTCAAAATTCTATAATTTTTCATTTGAAGAAACGGTTAAAATATGGAGATTTAAAATGAAATATTTTTTGCTCATTTTTTTATTGAATTACTAGTACATTTGTACGATTGCTCTCAATCTTGCTCAAAAAAAAATTACCATTCATCACCATAAACGAATTCTACGTTTCTACATGTAATACCGTAGTTTTTTATGAATGCATTCATTTTCGAAAATTTTATTTTGAATTTACATTGAACGAAAGCACTGAAATAAAAATTGGCAGTTTTTAATGAATAACAATTTCGAGCATTCAGACGCATATTTTGTGATTCGTATGGTCAATGAATTCATAGTTGGGTTGAATCTTGTACTGTACCTACTGATGAATATGTAGTGTGATCTTTTGCGAACTTAATTTTTTTAACTCTCGATGATGAACGGAACTGCAACAATTTCTGGTTCAGAACATTGTCTACGAGCACGCAATATTGTTTCAGTTTACCATGAGTTCCATTATTTAGAAATAAATTTTATAATAGGTTTTTATAATTGTAACAGTTGTTCAATTATCAACTCGTCCACGTTCAATTTCTTGCAATGGAAACATTCGAACAAATAATGTATTCCGGTAAAATGTCGTATGTGGTAGGTATGTGTTTTGTCGTATATACCTGGATAGATGATTTAAAATTGGGATTCGAATTTCAGCGCCGTACCCTCTCGAATTAATTAAATTCTCCGAACGGGATTAAGACTATGCACAGAGCTGAGTTCTCGTGAATAAATACACTCTGGCGAAACAGGAATTATACACAATCCGCCGTTATAGAAACACACGTAGATATTAATTAAAAACATGGAAACATCTAATTAAATCACGAAATTAGCCATTTCCTTAAAAAACATAATTCGGCCAACTGTTAAGTGATCTGTCAATTCTCTTTATAGTTTACTTATCTTCCTCAAATATCCCGTGAGTTATTTCAAAATTTGTATTTAACTGTACTGTAGCAGTACAACTGATATTCCAACAATAACATAACTCGGCGTAATCAAACGTCCGACCTATTCTGAATTCCGGTCCGCTCAATTAAGCGACAAGCCCGGCGAGTGCCCAATAATACCGACGAAATCAAATTGCGTTTCTCGAGATATAAAATATGGCTCTTATTTCACAATTGTTAAGCGCGATCGAACTGAAAATCAAACTGTTTCAGTTAAACTACGATTATATTATTGTACCTGCTGGCCGATACAATTTGTTTAGACTCTTCTCGAATTCAGTATATACCGGGTGGATTAAATTTGATAATTTTTAGATTGAAATCATTAAAATCAGTCTGGTTCTTATACTACTGGCAAATATAGAATACGTTATGTTTTCAAGAGGTCGCCCTTCCAAGTTCTAACTTCCCTCGACGTTGCTCGACTTCAATGATATGATCTGGTTCTTTTAACATGTTATGGACGTTGACATAAGTTTATCTCTACCGAAGCTTCAATTTGATAATGTTACAATAAGGTATAATTCAATTATAATAATCTTACAGTCATTCATCGTATCATTATAGATATTCATATAATTATGTATGCTGTACGTTGCGCAATTACACACACAAACACCATTTCACTACTCCACAGTGTGACGGCGCTTACCCGAAATTATAAAATTTTCACTTACAAAAAACAATTTGATAGTTTAGAGTCGGTGAAAATGGAGCAACTCAATTCAAATTAGTGTCGAATTTGATTTAATAAAAATTTTGATAAATCGTCGTCACGTTAAAATAATCGAAAATTAATGTTGGTGTATTCGAGCACAAATTACAGAATACGAGTACATTTAAATGTTGAATTAGCTCGACAATTAATCGTAGAAAAAGTGAAACCGAAGTCAAAATTAGCCATGACTATTTTTGGCTTCATTGTTTACCATTTTCATGAATTATTAATGACTATTGATGATCTTGCTTACCTACGTGTTTGAGTACGAAGGATGTGGAAAAAATTGAATGAATCAATTTTTGCGGCCTGAGCAATCGCTTATACAAAAACGGATAATAGTTCGAATATCATTTCGCCACATGATTATTCCTTCAGATGCATCGACAAAGGAATATGATAGCTTCGAATGCAATAATAAAACGCTTAATAAAGTCGTAAAAAGCAGAAAACAAAAACAATATAATTGAACGCATCACAGTAGGTATCTACCATTAATTAATAAAAGTTATAAGGAAAAGCAAATTGCTGATAGAATTAATGGTTCCAAATTCCTTGAACGTAATTGTACTATTGTTCACTTCATTTTAATGCTGTTTTTTCGAAACGTATTTATTTACCACCGACATCTATATAGAACGCAGATAAGAACGAACAGAAAACATTTTCGAATTTTCGAATTTCTACGTCAATGAAATACAGAATCGATATAACAGTTTTGCAATGGATTTATTCCATTAATTATTGAGATTATATATTACGTACTTCTCGAAAGCTTTTACACATAATATTTGATAACGGTTATTTTACAAATTGTATTTGAGAATACGATACAGAAAAAATAAATTAGCCATGAGCGCCAGGTAACTTTTAAGACATACATCATTCTAAGTTCTAAATATTGAAAGTTCACCATTACATCATTCATACCCAGTTTTCACCGGACATGGTCTTACGACTCTTTCAACTCCCGGAAATTGAGAAACAAAACGGAGTGTCAATTTGCTCGCATCGAAGACGCAGATTAGATTATAGAAGGCGCCCCATTTTCTGAAGAAAACGTGTAGGAAATCCTCATATGTGGTTATCATCACATAACGGAAAACAATGAATATTTCATTATAGCACCTCACAGTTCGCCATTATAAATTTCCCGAAAATCCCCGAAGAGCCATTGAGACATCGAAGAAAATAGAGATTCTCCGTTTTCTCGGCAATTTCCCCCGTTATACGAACATGAAAAGTCGATGCGAAATTATTAATCTCGAAAAACGTTATTAATATTTGGGGTGAGAGAGAGACGAGAAAATGAAAAATGTATAAGTGCTTTTTGGAGTTAGATTAGGAAATGCGGTTTTTTTTTAAGATGTACAGTGGTTAGTCTTTCCCAGTTTCGAATTTGATCCTTTCTTGTATTAATCGTTTGGGCGAGATGGTTTCTTTCGAAAGAAAAGCTATTCATTTGACAGCGTGTCTCACAATCTAACCTCGAAAAGTACATGTTATAGAATTTATTGTTGTTTGAGTTTTGAAATCTTCGATTATTAAGGCATTAAAATGCGGTTTGAATAAAAGTTATAAGTGAGTAAAATCGTTCGTCTTTAATTTTCAATTCCTTTTGAAGATTGGAACGCTTCAGCCACGCCGCAAAATGAGAAACTTTGATAAACATCATCGCGGAGAGAGATAGGTGGTACATGCCACATATAATAATAGTCTCCATTAATGCAATTTTCAGTCAGACAATTCGTAACTCCTATGCATCGAATAGTTGACGGCAATTTGACAACGCAAACACGAATTTGTACGACAGATCTCGATAATTTTTCTGAAAATGTAAATTGAAGGCATTATAATTTCGATATTCTATAAAGTATGCGCATGTTGCAGCCGGAATTCTATTAAGCGCCTCTATAACTTGATCGCATACATTATTTGCTTCGAAATCAAATTACAGAAGAGCTAATTAGTATTTATGGATTATCATCTCTGAGAATATGGTGCGCAATTAGGAATTTTAAATAAGCGAATCTTTGATTGAAAAAATAAATCCATAACTGAATAGTTTTTCTGTTCCTACTTATGTACCTATTTCGGTATACCAGATGAAATTGAAAATGAAAATAATCTAAAGTGACTTTTTCTATTATGTACCTCGTTAAAGTTCATCGTCGATAACGTAATATTACGGATATTGGAATATTTTATGTGTGGATAGACACATCGCGATAATTTACATCGAATTTACGGCAAACCCTTTCAATATGCATTCGAAGTAGATGATAAAGGTGCACATTTCTGTGAATCAATCGCATTTCTGAAAACACGTGTTAACCCAAGTGGACCCTGACAACCCCACCGCGTTGGGGTTCAAACAAATCTGGACACGTGTCAGCTTAACCACTACGACCTTAACGTATCGACTAAAAAACTCGTTGTTACGGATATTTTATGGCTACTTTAAACAAACTGCCAACTAATGTTACATTAATTTCTTTTCGTCTCTCATTACTAATGTTTCCAGAGGGAATATTGAGCTGTCCCAGAACGGTAAGAAATAATTCAGGATTCTAGGGAATAGTCGTCACGCACGTAATGGACCATCAAAGTAGACATTTCGTCAATAATTAATTGAGACCTGTTTCAGTGAAGGAATTCTCGCTCAAAGTCAATCGAAATGAAAGTTCACTTCTCCTGAAACATTTTGATAGCCTTAATACCTTAATGTGATCGGGAACTATCGTTATTAAAGTAGGCAGAGTAAGCTTTTGACATTCGTGATCTAAAAATTGATTTAGAATCTCAATAGATTTGTTTCGTTTTGTTTATTTTTAGAATTATTCCAGTTCTAGTAAAATATGCATCTCTCTTGATAAAATAATAAATGATGAGATCTGCGTGTTGATCTATTTCCGTCGATATTTACGCTTCGTTAATCTGTAATTTTTATTTTACTAATCGAACATCAAATGTTTAAACTGAACAAGGTTTGCACAACTTAATGTTGCAACTTACTGTGCCATAGAACTGTGTACAGTTACAGAAACCCGAAGATCAATGTACTATTACTCGCACTTGCCGAAGCACCGCCTTCACCGAAAAAAAAAATAAAAAATTGTCTATTACAGGTGTACACGAAAAGCACAATAGTCAAAAAACTATTTAGCTAGACCGATCACCATCACCCTTCTCACGTTCACCATGATCGCGATGTGACGTGACAGCGTTTTAAGCTGCGCACAGATCGCACGAGGTGCGCAAGTTGCCGGAGTGAGAGGTAACCGTAAACGCCCAGGTCGGTTGTCTTCTACAGGTATTAGAAAAGCAGTGGCGTGTTGTAGCGATGGTAACGGTGGCCAGGAGCTAACGGTGGAACATGGAGGAAGGCGCAGGGGCGGCCGGCACTGTGGTCTTTGCTCGCTGGTCGCCCGCGCCTTCCGCCGTGCCGTCTGCGGCGCCCCCAGTCGAAGGGGCAGCGGAGAGTCGTACCAGGAGCTCACGGCGCCGCAACAGGAGGAAGAGATCACCGTAAGTGCAACTAATTTCTTTTTTTTTACCGATGCGTTACGCATGAAATTTCAAAGATTTTCGAAAACTCGATTTTTCCTGATTGAACTGAAAAAAATTGTCGGAAATTTCATTCGTCTCTGTAAACTTCGAACAAATTGGATTCGAGATGGACTTTGTTGTTTTAGTGTAACGGAGTTTTTCGAACGAAAGTGTTGATTGTAAAATTTTCTACGTAGCTGTGTCGTCCGTAACGTAAACCGGGCGCGAAATAATTTAAATAATAAGAATCGGGCCGTTCTTAAATTAGCCGCCTTCATAAATATTAATGATCGTCTCTTTATTCGCTCTCATATTTTTCTTGTCATACATTTCCCGAAATAAACTGCCGCCCGGCAATTAATCAAGTCGGAAAAGCGACGACGCTGCGAGAAATAAGAAAATTTATTACGAGTGTCATTGACGCTGATGGCTACAGAGGTTACTTCGAGATAACAACGGCGTAACGACGTTTTTCTTCTCAGAAATCTACTGAAGCATTTATAAAATTGCGTGTCGCGTTTTTTGGATGATCGATTCCCATAATTCGCAATTTGAGTAATCGATCCGCATCTGGACAGTAGCGACAACCGCCAAGATACTCCTCGGCCTTTCTGTATTTCTTTCATTACAACTCGAACCCGAATCAATATTTCTAACATCGAAATGATTTTTCAGTCCCCGTACTTACCTTAATTTTCGAACGTCCCTAAGGTGAGATTAGTAATTGATAAACGTCATAATGATCGTAAGAAGTAGCTATACAAAAATGGGAATAACGCAACTCGAACAATCGACAGAGCGCATAGTTTATTGTTTGATCGACTCGCTTTATCGCGCATTAGGTTTTAATAAAAACATAGCGTTATTATGTTTCCGTTCGTTTCTGAATGAATATTTTTCATTTGAGCTACAACAATTTCCAAGTCCAGATGTGATTTCTCCTTCTTACGTTGAATATTACAATAGAAATAAGTGAAAGGTATTATTTTTTTTATTATATATGCGAATTTCCATAAAGAAATTATACATAAAAGGTGTTTCTATTTTCAGGTAAAATTTGAATTGAATGGAGATTGTATTTTTTCAGCGGAATATAAAAAAGCGTAGGTAGATATTGTCGATGTTATATTGCATGGAATAAGACGTCGAACAATAGCATTCAGGGCTTTACTGGCATAGGGGGCACATTTTTTCTCAGAAATTACCACGCAGATGATGGAATTTTGCTAATGAAGTGTTGAATCCTATACAAGGGAATCGATATTCGATTAAATCAACAAATAGCATCAAACTGCTGTTTTTTGATTTGTCGAATGAAAAGTTGATTTTTGATTTTCCCTTAAAAAATTTCAAGCCTTTAAAAATGTAGAATCGATCGATTCATTCAAGAGATATTCTCTGAAAATGTTTCGAAGAAATGAATTTCTGTTCGGCTATTTTATGTATGGAAATCTACGTCGAATAATGGAAACTGAACGAATTTATTTTAACGATATAAATAATTAAATGAATTTTGTTTGAAACCTTTATTTCTTCTTAAAGATGTTTTTGTACAATAAAAGACGGATGAGTAACGTAACAATTTTCTGAACCAATTTATTTCCCTCATAATAGTCAGTCAACACACTGATGGTACTACCCCCTCCCCTAAACACAATCATGTTATTATTCGGGAACTTAGATTTATTCAAGATCAAGGTATGAAACTCACACAAAAATTATCATTTCAGAAAGCAGCCGGTGTTACCATCGATATCAGCGAGCAGAACGCCATGTACATCAAGATGGTTGGTGAGTACCTACCTACCTTCTGTTTGTTTGAACTTTGCCTTGAACAAAGAATGCTCTTCATTTCTGCTATAGGCTAATTTATGTATCCATAATTTTCAATTTGTTATTTCTGAATAATTAGTATGAAGTGTTACCGAATACTCTGTAAACAAATGATAAATATTTTTATAGTCTTATATTTTGTAATGCGTCTGTAAACTATATATCTCACCCAGTTTCATTCCAACTTGAGATACAAAATAGTATTTTTCAAGAAAACCTCGTATAATTGAATCGAATCGTTACAAAAATATTCCGTTGAAAATTTTCTCATCACCGATCATTATTCTCTTGTAAGCACACAATTGAATATCAAAATTAAAATTTCGATAAGACAAGATGTATATTTTGTTGGCCAATCGAAGAATAAAATACGGAACGCTTATTCAAACAAATTAATGTAAACTGAAGAAAACATATATTAAAATAATTATAAAATATTTAGCTAATGATGATGAAGATTTTGTTACTTTCATTGTATTTCCTCTTCTTCAGTCTAATAATTGAAAGATCGTATTGATCGCCGATTATTAGGCTGTAACGACAGAAATCGATCTAGTGATCTTGAACTGTCGTTTACTAACGACGAGAGAGCGAAGAAAATTTCTCATTACCGGTTTTTATTCAATATCCCCTTCTCGGAATCCTCCGAAATTTATCTAAAGGAAGGTATTGTGCGTTCGAGAGGGAGAGAGAGCTTTCGCATGATTAAAAAACAAAGCCGGTAACGAGAAAGTTCCAGCGAGTTTTTTACGTGCTTTATCTTTTATTGAATTCGTTTCGGGAAGGCTCCTGATCAGCTATAAGTCTGAAATTGCTCACCGGGGACGAGATTACTGCAAATAAACTCAATAAACTCTCCAAAAAGCGACCGGAAACGTGCCAAACTAGAGCACAACCGTCGGGGCTAGCAATTTTCCGTTCGAAGAAAACCTTCCATATCGCACATTCTGAATTTTTGCGTTCATTCTTCAGTCACTTGACGATTTGTCCCCCGATCGATTATTAATCGGTCTATAAAAACGGATGCGACCGTCTTTTTTTACTCCATTACGTTCTAATGGAAAAAACATCGAAAATGCATTTCGAAAGTGACTACGCGCTTGTAGATAACATTTGTACCAAAACAACAGATTTTATCTTTTAGAAATCATTTATTTTCTTAAATTTCAGGAATGAATATCTCATCAGGTGTGTCATATCAAAAGAAATGTTGTTTATTTATCCTCGTTTAGGTAGTACATCTTAGTAATACCGAAATATTTGTTTCGACTATCGCCTTACGATGCCAAGCATGAACTGCTTCAGTTGAGTGCGACATCAATTAGCAATAATTATGTTGAGCTGTCTCTTAATATTGGTAGCTTACGATGAAATAATTTTGTTGAATAATCGTGGAAACGGATTGAGTTGTTAAACTTCAAAATACGAGGTCACATAGAAAAAAATCTTTCATTCGAATCAATCCAATATCGCGATACAATTCGCTCTTATGAGTTTATATGTCGACAGTTGTTTTTTCGCGTTCCCTCGAATAATACGCGAATTAATTAACATCGGGTGTTTGGAACATCTTGACGACTTAATTAAATATGCATGTGAACGGTCGTAGTTTATACGTGAATTAACCAGGTGTATTCAAATTGAATCATTTTCGTTCGGTTCCAGATAATTATGAATGTAAATAAATTAGTAACGAATGTAAGCAATTTGTTTTATTAACGGATTGAACGCTTGGATTATTTATAAAGGTAACCGATTAGGTGAAAATTTCGTTTTGTATGTACAATTATTAAAAACTGAAAAGTTTAGATAATTAATTTGTTCAACATTTTTTGGAAAGGAATTTATTACTCCATGATTTTTATTCTAAATAGAATAAACCTTTATCGTTCAATTTGACTATAAATGGAAAGAACGTTTTATTGAAAATGAAAATGATTAGACCGCCGCTTTGGTGCAGTGGGAGACTATCCTGTTGCGACACGTGTGACGTGCGGTTGCCTGTTCCAGCCCGACTCTGATATGAGAGTTATGCTTACCTTCATGACTTTCAGTGATTATATTATATAATATATAAATGATTCGAATGTCAAGAAGTGTCCAGGCTTATAAGGTCAACTAAGGACGGACGTGGACTGAATAACCGCGTCCTTTTTAAAAAAATGATCAACTTACTAGTCTTACTTATGGAAACAAGTAATTCTCTCCTTATTGTGGGATGGAATTTATAGATGAAAAGTTTATACGTTATTAAAATTCGCAAAACAGACGTCATTATTTTACATCGACGGTGTACATAAGACTAGATTGCATTCTATCGATTATAACATTTATTATGTTGTTATACCAAAAAGTCATTGAGAATTCGAAAAATTTATTACACTAGTCAAGAAGCAGGAAGAGGAGCTCATACACATATTTAAATTTCATTACTAATCTTTTCAATAAATTGCTTTCGAGAAATTAAATAATTTATGAGTTTTAAACGAAGACCCGTAATTTGAAGCTCAAAAGACAAGTACAGTGGTCCAGATATCAATTTTTAATTAATATCCTTTAATGAACAATAGCAAAATACCTTAGAAGACGAGTAGAGAAATATTTCAAAGCATCTAATTTAATTTGTTATTCAAATTCATAATTCAGATTGCTTGACTTTTTCATTCAAATATAAGCTACGTGACTTTCAAAGTTCGTCAATCAATCATGGCATTAATTGACTGTCCCACTCTCGTATTTTCAATTTTCCACGAGATCCATTCGAAATGAAAATGCCAATAACAATGGCGTATATCTCGTTGATCAGATGTGGCCGATAGGGGACGCGGCTTGCGGCAGCACGCTCTACCGAGATTTCAAATTACGATATGTTGCCGTTTGACAATGCAATGCCACTTTTAGCATGAGTAAATATAACATTTTTGCGAGTAGCGTTTCTTGAAACGTTCAATATTCATTATACGAAAGCAGCAAAACAAAGACATTTATTTGAGTGAAAATATTAGCATCTGACATAATTGAGCTTTCTTGACTTTACGTTACCCTTCTTTCACACAACAAGTACTCTTCCAGAATCCCAGAGGACATTGTGAAGTGGTATGGTTTGACGTCAAACGGTCACCCTCACCGGTTGTCTAGGGAAACCGGAAAAACTCATTTCACCTGCTAAAGTGGAAATGAATCTTCCCGTGTCGCTTTCGTTTAGATGGCTATAAAATATTTTATAATTTCTACTTAATTCATGGCTAAGGTGTGGGTCAAAGCAAATACTAATTCCCAATTTATTTGCGACGTAATATTTGTTCCATAAGTTTTGAAAGGCTAAATTAGTCGATAATTATTAAGTTCAATGTTACTTTTAAAAATAACGTTTTCTCAATGTGTTGTATTGGCAGGTTTAAATCGAAGATCGAACGCTGAAATAATTCTACATTTGAAAATCAACATATTTCAATAGAACTGTATATCGTAAAATACAAGAATGGTATAAATGCGGAAGTAATTCACCTGGTGATGCTGTCCCAGTCTATACGTATATATTATGGCTTATCCTGAAATGAATGGCCTTCGTAATACAGAGGTAGGACAATCCCTGCAGTGCAACGGTTTGGTCCATCACCGAGCTACTCCAGCATATTATATTAGCGACCAAAACAGCATATACAAAATGAAGCTGTTCTCCACTATCGTTGAACCCCATGATATCCTTACTGTTCTCGTTTGTGCAATCAGGCAGTTTTTATCAGGAAGTTATCATCTATACTTGAGAAGGATAAGGCTCAAACTAGCAAAGGCTCATGTATCATTGAAAACTTTCGAGTACCACCACTTGTTTGAATAATTTCCAAAATAATATATGTCAACATTTCTGACACATACTTAATTAAATAAGTTTCGTTAAATCTGAGACCATTTTATGCATTCAGGTGCTGACCTGAAAAACGAAAATGAGATATGTGCTAAGTCAAGATAAATATTGTTTTGTCTCGATTTTCTTTCGCCTTTAACGAAATCGGCCTTATTTTTCCCATCCGTTTCCACTAATTAATTTGCTCACAAAGGAGTATAATAACAGGACACGGCAACCGACTTGAAATATTTTTAGGGCGAACGATTCTTTTGATTTGTTGCTTGCGACGCACTTTCTATGGATGTTTCGGGAATAAAATCTGTATCGACGTCCGACTTCGTGTCCTACCTCAAAAAATTCATTCGTCAACCAAAAAAACGTAAAATCGTCCTGATCCGACACATTACACGAGTCGGATTCGATGTAATCGTAATTTGTATAAAAAATTAATACGATACGATTTTATGTATTTGTATGTTGAAAAGAATAATAATCGCGAATCATATTAATCTAGAAGGGTGAACATATAAATATAATGGCAAAACAGTCTAATGTAATGATTATTGTTTACAGCCGAACTCTTTCAAGAGGCAATCACCGTTGGATGAACATTAAATACTTGTTGCAATTGTCTCTTCATACTAGAAAACTGTATGAAAATTGCCAGTTCAGTGATTAAGATTAAAGTAAACTATATAGATATAAACTTTTCTTTTATATAGACACTAATCAGGTTATCTGAAAATGAAATATGCACAGATAGCTGAAAGATCGTTATTCCATAGTTGGATGATCTCAATATGGCTCCATTGCCGGATGCTTCCGTATAACAACCCATCACCGAAGTAATCAATCTTTCAATTTGATTCGAAATAAATGACCGAAAAACAAACTGGGAACGAATCTTCTTCCGGGCCTTTTATCTATATCTGTTTTATCGACGAACGAGAACGAAAGAAATAATTTTCTATTGTTCGATCTTTCTTTCAATCAAAGCAACGACTGAAAAAGTCGACGCGTAATTAGTAGAAACATTTTGACGTTCTTCGACTTTTGGTTCAAAGAGGATTCCAAGTGGAAGTGCTTTTCAAACTGGAATTTCCATTTACCGACGTATTAATTTATCACGTTATTATTTTACGATTTCAGAAAGTCATCATGTGTGCGTGGGAGAAACTTCTGGCAAGTAGTTTTTGAACGATATAAGGACTTGTTGCAATCATATTATGATTGCAAATCGCTAATTGATCGCGTATAACTATAAGACAGCCTGATTAAACGAGTTGAGAAACAAACTTCCTGTAAACTTGAAAAAACAAAAAAAGAATACAAATTCATCAACCCAATTAAAAAACTTTTATTCAATCTACACACATGAAGAATTCTTACAACTCAAATTTTGAATACATATGTGATTACTGTTGTTTTGTTCCTTTTTCAGATCTCATTGTTTCGATTTGTTGATGTCCGAAATTTTTAATGTGCGTTGTAAACAACAACATGTCCCTATTTTTGCTTCTTTTAACTTATATATTGGCTAGTCATGTAATACTTCTTTTGAAGACGATAAATAACAAACAAACAAACAAACATTTTGAAAATTTAAAGACATTTAACCATTCATTCTACTCTAAGCTTTCTTGATACTAGAATACAGGTTGTCTGCACACGCGCCATTCTCGATTTCACCCATCACGGCGTCGTCAATTCAAAGTTACCAATGATGGAATGTCAGCCTTCATATACGATATACGAAAAAAACTCTTATTTAGGTTATTTGAATATTTGCAAAAGAAGAAAGATGAAATAGAAATCCCATATATGGTATATTTATCGATAATTATTATCATTCTCATTTCACCTGTTCATAGAAAGACGTTATCGAACATTTGAATGAAATTGTATTAAATGCACTTGAAACATCTGTAAAAAAGTCGACATCCAACGACGTGCCGATTCCAAACAATCTCAATTTGGAATACGTTGTTGATTAGCGGCAATTATTAAAGGCAAAATTGAAATGAAATTATTCGTCGTCAGGTCGAATCGATTCATTAATTTTTGCCAGACTCTTATCTTATTCATTGCATTATCGTTTCGATACGAGAGGAGTGCAAATGGTTGTTGATATCGTTTTGACGTTGAAAAATTTTTATTAGCACAGGAACTTGCTTGTTTGTTTTTCCTCGTAAGTATTCGTTATAACCACAGCCGTTTCGGAAATTATTGAGACAATGATCCGATGATCTGAAAGATATAATCTTTATTTCCTTCTTTTACCTACTAGCTCTTTTACGTAAGAAGAGTCAGGACAATTATAGTTTCGTATATCGTTGAATTCATTAACTATATCGCTCCGGTTTATTTGCTAAATTCAGTACGTCGTAGATTTAGATTACATTTAATTAGATTTTAACGTATATGGAAAGCACTGGCTACGAAACGAGGTGAGAAAGGAGGGTCGAACGAAATTAGAACATTAAATTATAGAACCTTGAAAATTAATAGTTACTTAGTCAATAATAACAGGAGGATATGAAGTTACGCTTCTAATTCCTGCTCTTCTTCTTCTCGTCCTATTTTGCGACCATTCAAAATAATTTCATTACACTCAATAGTAATAGGAAATGTATGAATGGACATAGCTAACGCTGTCAACATTCTGTGTGGATAGACAGAAGCATTTCCTTAAAAATTAAACGTAGCTAGTTGAAACTTTCTTTTTTAACAGAGTTTCATCAAATTGTGAATATCACATTTGTTTAAAAAATATGACAACACCATCGAGAAGAAATAAAGTTAGGGCGATGGTTCACTAACTATTAACGGTCATATCTATCTCGAGAAATATTATTTCAAGCCCACCTGTATAGTCTGAAACGTAAAACGAAACATATTACATGTTCTCTTCTGACCCAGATTTGAACCAAGGTTCGACAGTTAAAATATGCACAAACATCAGTTAGTACCTGTAGTGCGATCAAGGAGCGATAATCCTCGGTTTCCGAGCCGAATATCGCGAATTTAACGTTCAATTGATCATTCTTTCTCGAGTCATTGGCGTAACGCCTTTTAATTATATCAAATCGAACGGCATCGTACTAGGAGAAGTGAATTTCGTCATCTACGGCATCGTGACGGACGACGACGTGCTATATTTGCGAACGTCGAAGGTGAGCCATAAACGTTGTTACTATTCGAAATATGATTTACGTGAAATGCTGTTGTACAGTCAAAGACTAATTATTAATCTAAGTAGTCTACGAGGGTTATCAATCGCATAATACACATAACAATGTATGCCTTAAATTTCATATTTTCATTTTATAAATGATATCTTTTAATTTGAATGCTTAAAAGTCATTCTCTTGAATGTTTGCGTTCACGTCACAAAAATTATAGGATAAAGAATTTCGATTGCATTAACATTTCAGTTTACCATCGCCCTTTTAGAATTGTTTTATACGGTGTTTGTTGCTTAATTAGGTTATAAAATACTCATCAATAGATTATTTAGAAATGATATAAGGTTGAACATGAAAACTACCGCAATGACTTCTTTATTATATCCTTCGCATCTCATTCCTTGATCGGTTCTCTGGTTTATCTGAAAAGCGCTTTAAACAAGTTTGATCGTTGCGCCGTTAGGTGACGCCGTTTGTTTCTCATTACATTCAAGTACCTTAAGCCGTCTAATAACCGACAGACTAAGCTTTTCTGCTACTGCAACTACAGGATGGTGCTTCCGCAAACAATATCTTATCGTGAATTATTCGTGTTGGTACATTGCATCTCCCACCGTTTCGCTTTATTCCGGACAAATTAAAATGGAATCAAGTCCGTTAACGGAAGGTAATGCATTTGAAAATTTCGTCAAATTCTGACAATTCTCAGACCTTATCCAATTAGAGTAATACGTTTGTCGCCTAGCGAACTCGACTCAATTACATTTTACATTAGCATTTCCTGCAGCATCAAAAAGTTACTTGTTTAAACAGAACAATAAGCGACCGAATCGACATGGCTGCAATTAGATATGCCAGCGATTACTCGAAAACGAAGGGAAAGGACCAATATGGACGAATCCACACTTGGAAGGCTGTCTAAAACTAAGTGATGAATTAAATTTTCATTCATTAATGACGATTGCAAGACATTACTTTTTAATGTTAATATAAGATGGTGATGTGATTAATTTATATTTTATTATCAATCGTGTTAGAAAACTTGGTAACTAAATTCGAGATCGTCTAAACTGAAGATTTCAGTCCCCGATTTTATGCACATTTTAAATCCGCGTGAAGTGAAAAAAAATCGATATCGGACATCCGTAAAACAATATTCTTAAAACAACTCGTAAGAACGCAATTTGTCTGTTGCAGGCCGCAAAGAATGGACGAAAACTGTGCGCGCAAAACGGATGGTCGTTTAAAGAGATATAAAGTCGATATGTAGATGATGAGGTTTTAAATTGCGAAAACGCATCTTTTCGAGTGGAAAATTGTATAAAAAAAGCTTGCGACGCGATGGGAACGAGTAAAATATAAATCGACGTTAACTGGAAATAAATCCACAGAAAAGTTGGTTGATTTATAAATAAACTGGCAATCTCCTTTCTACAAAATCAACTATCGATTACATAGAAGTGATTGACATAATTAAATATAAATACGAACTTTCGTCAAAATATAATATTCGAATATTTCAGTTTGTTAATCGTTTACAATAATTTGTGTCACATTGTTCGAGAATGGAGACTGGTGGACGCCTTTGATAATATAATAGAGATAGTTTCAGCCGTAGAATGTGTTAATTTCCTTCGATAGCAGATCATGAGATATATGAAGGAACAAATTATACCCTTAAATTACGGAAAATCGAGTATCAATATTTTGGCAACACTGCAGAATCTTCCGGTTAAAGACTTACGGCCTCTTACAAAGGACATTCCGCAATTCTTTGGAATTATTAGCAGCAATTGTGTAAATTGTTGGATAGCAGGCACGTTGTTTTCATTGTTGCTTTGCCCTTCTCGAAATATTCAAAAGGAACGTTCAGAGATATTAGAGCCTCAGTATCGTTAACGTTCATTAACGTAAACTAAAATGGAGGATTGAAATCGGTACTAATAGCGGGTCTAACGATTATACGGATCGGCAATTGTTATCATTAAATCTCCTCTTGCTCACTCCGTCGCCGCAATTTAGTCCAGCGTAGTTGGCTTAGATCAACATGAACTGAATAGATTCAGTAAATTGTAAAATTAATATCTGAATGGAGTGTTGAGAAACATCGCTGTTGATATCTGTAAATCTAACCTAACCTGAAAGGAGAGAAAGAACGAAATCTTATTATAAAACCGAAATTGTTGTTAATTCTTCATATATGCAACAATTATTCTTTATTTGATGTGATTTCAAGATTTCAATCTTTAAGCGAAACATTTAATAATAATATCAATTGAGTTTTCTTCTTCATTCCATTGTTTTGCAATAAAGTAATTCAATTTGAAAAGCCTCAAGAACTTCAAGCTTAGATTAAGATTGATATCTTTTATGGACTCATTACTCAATTATTGTGAAGTAATTAGTTTATATTTCATAACAAAGGTATCGTTCATAATTACAACTGTCATTTTTTGGTTACTAGGTTCGGTTTCAAACGGTTTGGGTTGTAAATGGGTGGTTTATTTTGTATAACTGAAGAGTTATCTTCTCGTTTTCTGAATGAAACTTTAACTCGGTTACTCTACCTACAAATTTTACAAGATGAAATGGAGACAAAAAGATGGAGCTCCTTTACACAATGCAACTATCGTTACCAATTACTTAAAATGTCGCCGAATCGGAAATAAAAATATTTGCCTGATCATGAATTTATACGATCGTTTGCTACGTTCGTTCATGAGTACATTCGAGAAGGCTTGATAAAAGAATTATGGTATTGAAAATCTATTAAATACAAACCAGTTGTTTCGGTAACTTCCCATCTTAAAATAAAATTGCTAATTGACAACAACAATAAATTCAATTTTTCAAGTGTAAAAAGCAATTATGAATTTAGTTTAAATAATTTAATTCTCGGTTTCAGCTCCAGTGGAAACTCCAAGACTGCAAAAATATTTTTCCAAAGAAGACTGGATACTGTTAGATGCCATGGGCTCGAGTTCTACCCAAAGGAGCTCAGGCCGATTTCTCACAATGCACAAGCGACGCCGTAAGAAGCTGACAACGCGCTCTCTATATCAAGATCACGCCATTCTCGATGATATTCATCACGGTCTAGTTCAAGTGAGCACACTTTGTTGTTTTTTGTTGAGAATTTTATAAGAAAAGCGTACTGACGCGTAAGATAAAACGTTTTTTAAACTCATGTCTTACGTTCGATAATTAATAAATCTTATTTATTATTTTCAGAAAATGTTGGATTACTGTGGAAGATGGGCTTTCAACGCTTTTACTTTAGAAACAGTGGCTGGGGGCAGGTCCCTGCCAGTACTGTGCGTTCATTTGTTCCATTGGTACGGCCTTCTGGATTATTTCAAATTGGATGTTGTCCGCGTTTGGAAACTCTTCAGTACGTATCTCCACTTCTCTTCATTCCCGAAATTTGAAAAGGCCATCAGTCCTTTTTAAAAATATCAACTTTTTACCTTAACCGAAAATCACAAGACGAATTATCAATACTCTCCTCACGGGATGAGAGAAAAAAAAATTCGAAATTTAAAACAAAGACTATTCATTCGTGAAGCGTTGTCAGTAGTTGCTTGATAGCTGGTCCAGATTTCTGCTGAATTTTCGACGAAGTAGTTCCATATCAGCAACTCAATATATAAATCAGACTAGTATATATATACAAAATAATTGTGTCATTCCTATCGACAAATTATTGTTCGTGTAGCCTGACTGATTTGTCATCTACATTTATCTTTCAATTGAAAACTTGAATCATAAATTATAATTTCCCGAATTCAAAGTGAATGTTACTCTCATGTTACCGAATTTTAATTCCTATGAACCTTGTTCGGGCTATTTATTCAAACAACATATAAAAAATGATACAAATTGGTGTAATTATTTCAAAGATTCTCATTTTGCAATAAACATTAATCAATTTGTATTTATTCATATATATATCGTATTTAAATTAGCGGAAACCCTGTGTAGATAAGAAATCATATTTAAAATAAAAATATAAAAATATAAAAAATTGATCGTAACGAAGCATTTTTTTAGCACTCATCGAAGAAGGATACCACAGTACAAACCCTTATCATAATTCGATACACGCCACTGATATTACACAAGCTATGCATTGCTTTCTTCAAGAAGAAAAGGTAATTTTATCGAAAGATCCTTCTAGTTTGTGTTACAGAAAGTGTTTCTGTTTTCAGATTCGGGAACATATAACACCGTTGGAAATCATGGCCTCTTTGATCGGCGCAGTAGCTCATGACTTGGACCATCCCGGAGTAAACCAGCACTTTCTCATCTCTACTTCCAACCATCTCGCAATTCTCTATCAAGTAGGTGAACTTTACGGAAAAATGTTTCGAATTCATCAAGTAACTTTTCTTTTCTCGTCCGCTAGAATAAGTCCGTGTTAGAAAACCATCATTGGAGATCGGCTGTTGGTTGTCTGTTGGAAAGTGGAGTGGCGGAGCAATTAACACCTCACAGAAACGAACTAGAAGTCCAGATTCGGGAATTGATACTTGCCACCGACATAAATAGACAACAGGAATTCCTAACTAAATTCAAGGTGAGTAATTACATTCGTCCGTCCGTATTCTGTTAAATGGATAAGGTCGTACTTATCGAAACAATCGAGCAACCTTTGTTTTCCCGACAAATATATCCGAAATGACTAAGAACCTACTCGATTATTTAAACGATATAAAAGCACTGGTAAAAACGAGCAAATAAACTTTTCAACAAGGTTTAACGAGCATAAGCGAAATAATAATCCCGCCCAAAGACGGATAATTATGATGAAAACTGAAACTCGCAACTTTAAAGTTCTTTAATTAAGAGACCCCAAAGCCGTTACCGGATCTATTCAGTTCATCGAAAACAGAAAATGTTTAAGGAATGGAATTTATTATACGTTAAAACGGGGCGAAAGTTTTCTCAATTGTTCACAGTAAAACATTCGTAGGATAGAAATTTACGAGAATCGAGAATGCGTACGAATCGTTTTCACGATAAATTCTTATTTAAATAAGGGAATATAAGTTTCGACGATTACATCCTTTATGTCTATATGATCCTTCTATAAATGCAAAACGGTAAATCTTTCTCTGAAATTATATATGAATTGAACCATAATATTCTCTTACTTACGTTTATTACTGATGGTTATTATATACATATTTCGGGCAATATGTTTCAGGACATCAATTATGTTAAATAAGATATATTATAATAGTATTGATCATAAAGGTCGCCATTTTAAAGAAAAAAATGCGATGCCGCTAAATCAATCACAACTCATTTTCGAATTAATTAATTTTGTCGAATTTCGGCCTCCTTATAACCAAAGTGATGATGAATCTTTTTTTCAACAGAAATATCTGGATGAAGACAGTTTAGACATGAGCAAGGCCGAAGACCGAAGTTTCGTACTGCAAATAGCCTTAAAGTGCGCCGATATATCGAATCCGACCAGGCCCTGGGACATTTCGCACAAGTGGAGTTTGAAGGTGTGCGACGAGTTCTTCAGGCAGGGCGAATACGAGAGAAAATTGAACCTTCCAGTTACTTCCATTTGCGACCAACAATCGACATCCGTTGCCAAAATCCAAGTTGGTACGTTGCAGATACGTATGTAACATTTCATCATTTCTAATAAGTAGTTGGCTTTGCTGAACGCGACGACGGGGCCGTTGTAAACACAGAACGTCGGACGTGTTCTGTGTAACGCAAGTCGAGATAGCTTTAGATAGGCCATAGAGAATCGTAGAGATCATAGTCAGTTATTTCTAGTCAGTACAGTATGTCGCATGTGATAAATATATTTTTTTCAACTCAATTCGTCACGATGACAACTACTTTGCTCATTTCTACACAGTAGCGAAAAGGTAAGACTTTTTATCCAAATATCTTCATATGTATTTACTGATAATTCTTCAGATTTTTCTGTGATTATTTTCATTCGAGAAAAAATATCAATCGAATCTTATGATAGTCACGGTCATCAAAAATACATACAAAAATTATGTTTTTTGAAATTCGTTTAAATTATCCGACTAACGCACAAAGCTTTTGTCAGATTTAATTTTAAACTTGTGTGAATATTTATTAGAAATATATAAGGAGTAAGAAGTAAAACAATTTCGACTACTACAAGTTCTTGTTCACTTTATTTGTTTTTCGTAATACACTTAGATTTATCGAATTACTTCATTTTGCATGCTTGAAAGTGAACTCGATCAAGCCTTGGATATTTCTTTGCATCTTGTAGGTTATCTTGGCATCCTAGATAATTCTGTTTATATTTTAACTTCCTCAGAAAGCCAACAATTGCTTATTAGAAAGTTTGAGTGTTACCACTATCTTCTTACTGGATGCTAATTACAAGTAAGAGGAAAATTCTAGTTATAACACGATAACAGCTGTGATTCGATCGAATTTCTTCATTTCTGTAAATTTTCTCATCAATCGATATTCTGAATCCATCGATCCCACAAGAAAAGTTTACTATTTAATAAAGTTTCGTTACTGTTTATTATCAAATCACTCTTGGCAAATCGTATTCAGAATTGTTCCAATTACTCGAGGAAATATTGAATACTTCTTTTTTTTTGCTTCTCTTTTAGGTTTCTTTAGATTTGTGGCCGCTCCACTGTTTGCCGAATGGCATCGCTTTCTGCGAAGCAAGTTATCGACCAGCATGATGGATTTGCTGGAATCTAATAGAAAACGATGGGAAAATCAGGAGAAAGCCGAACAGGCCGAAGAAACTCAGACTGAACTATCTGATGCCGAACCCGAGATTAGCGAAGACGAAGAAGCCACTAAGCAATCTTCGGAAATAACGAGTATTATGGATTTTATCCCTCCCCCCGGCAGGTAAAAATTAAAGGTTAACTGTGCAAAATTGAAAAATCAAAATTTCTGATTGATTTACAGAGATATTAGAAGACAATCATTAGCAGTACCCACGTTAGAAAGTACCTTGGGCGTGCGGAGACATTCCGTGCCAGTTAATTTGGAACCGACACTGCCACGCACAATTTACAGGAGAGAGAGTCTACCCGTAGGAAGAAACACATCATCTTCTTCCAGTAGGAACGTAGTTAGTCCTATTAGGAGCGATTCCAGAGCTTCGAGCGGTCTTAGAGAAGAGGATGAAATGTTCAAATTCGGATCACAGTCGTCTTTTTCGAGTCCCCGACTTTCCTCAGGTACCTGTTCATGTTTACGTTTTTGTGATTTCGCATTTACACGATTCAACATTCGATATTCTCTTTAGGAGGAGAAGACGACCCGGAGAGACCCTTAAGCGCAGAAAATCTGTTGCCCGAACCGAGTATAGCGTCGATGTCGAGCAGTTCGGCTTTGGGACGATTGTCTTCCGTGCTTCAAGGCAACGTAGTCGCCCCGATATCCAAGTGCCTGACTAGGCAGCAAACGTTCCCGCCGCCTCAACCTTACAGTAGGATGAGGTACATGTCAGCTACCGTGGAGATGACTACCTGTCCGGAAAGTGTATTTGAAGGTAACCAAATTTCTGTTCTACTATTCCACTGCTACGACTTACAAACGCTACTTAGCTCTCACGACAAGATTTCGATCTTTTTGAATAAACTAACCCAATAATGCATGTATCATCATGGTTCATCTCATCTAACGAGATATTATTTATATTATCTCTAACTCTGTCAGAGGTTTCTTTTCTTGTTGTTGTCCACTTAATAATATACTAGAACTTTGTAATAATTCCCCCTAAAGGGAAGGTCACGTTACAGAATGGTCCCAGAAGCAAAAAATCTTCATTTTGCATCTAAATCTTTTTTCAATTCTATACTCTTCCTCCAGCAATGTTCAATAAATACGATACCCTGTTTATATTAGGAATTGCTGAACTCGTTAAAATAACCATTGTCTATTTTAATTCTTTGTTGTTGAAAAAAATTGACCTTCCAGCTATTTTGCAAGATTGGAGGAAGAAAATGATCTTGCGGGTCAGAAACTAGCGATAATAATGCAAGAGGTGACGATTGAAACTTTTAAATCTCAAAAAAAACCTACGTCATAACCTTACGTGCACACGAGACGGAATTCGTCTTCTATGAAGCCGATTCTCACCTTTCAGTCCATTGTTTTGACTATTTTTCTGACTCAGGTGTGAGGTGATGGACATAAGTTACATCCATGGTTATGAAACGGCGCAAAGAGTCTATTTTGTTAATGTGAAATATCGATAAACTCTGATAATCTATATATTTCTATTACAAACGAAGGAGTGGATTTCCCTAGAGTAGAACGTAGTTCAGTTTTCATCTTTGTTAGGCCAAACATGTCACATAAAAGTATATCATGACATAACAGTGACCAGTTTTTTTCGATTTCACAAATTCACGAGAATGTTAACTTGTAATGAACAAACAACATAACGTCTTCTAACTTGAAACATATATTCTATAGATCGTATACCTCCTTACACAGTTATATTGTCAAACAATTACGATCAGTTTTAGCTCAGACCAGGTACTTTCCGTACCACCCTCTTAGATTAAGATTCAATTCAATGAACAAACAATCCCTTGATAAGAGAGCACTATAGAAAGTTGAGCTGGGATAGATTAAAAATTAGTTTTTTATTCAGTAATGAATCATTAAGTTTTTGACATTTCAATGTTTTCATTATTGTTCAATGTGAGTAGTATTTTCCTGTAAATTTCGCATCATATACAAATTTTGTATGGAAATTGGGCTCGGCAACAAAGGGAATAAAGGTAATGATAGATAAAACGGTGAAACGTGTCTTTCCTTCCATACTTAAAATATATCAACACATATCAGAGGCGATTACCTATGGTTGACCCTTTGTATCGTTCGTGGTAACAATTGAAATAATGTTATGCTTTACAAAGTTTAACACAAATAAATAGTAACGATCGACCTTAAAATTTAAATAATTACAACCAATAACTCTTCCTGGCTATTCTAGCAATCTCACGAATTCGTATATTTCAGGAGATAGTAAATCGAATTCGTCTCATGGCTCACACGAAAACATATCAGCCGCTATGCCCCCACAGTATCCCATACCGGCCATAGCCGTTCTCAGCCCTAACAACTCGAGGCTGCCGGATCTTCTGCTGCCCGAGCCTCAGCAGCAAGTCGCCCCGAAATCAATACTCGTGAACAGAGAGACTGAACCCATCGATAAGGAAAAAGCATGTAAGGCCCTGAAACTGTTTGAGACCGGACAACGATACGAGAAAGAAAACGTAGATCCGAGAAAGCCACCTTCGGGGGTAAGTCCGAAAACATTTCATCTTGTAGTGTTTGGTAACAGGGCACTTTTTAAATATCCGTTGTACATTGACAAGATGAAAACGAGATAAAACGTCATACTTTCAGAATAACTTATCGAAAAGAAGAGGATCGGCGCCGGTGACGTTGCCTCTTGTTCTGACCGAGGACAAGCAATCTCCTGCGGGCAGGGGAACTTTCGTTTCGGAAGCAGAATCTCGAAGACGGGGCTCCGTACCCGTCGAAATTGCTCATTACTGTAAGTTCCACTTTATGAAAGCTGAACGAAATTGAAAATGACACATAATCATTATGTTTTCAGACACATTAGAAGACGAGAACGTCGAGTCGGTCGTGAATATAACGCCGGTGGAGACGTCGCGCGCCTTTTGGCAATACCAGCGGCGTGGATCGGCGCCAATGGATTTGCCACCCATCGCTGCCGATCGCAGACTTGGAGGTGACATGTCGCTGACCAGGCACACCAGCCTGAACGGGAAGGCCGGACGTCGCAGACGGCAGCTACACAGGCGGAGTTCGGGCGGGCCCGAGACCGTCCTGTTGCCCGACGTGGGTCCGGACGCCTTCGCCCGTCTCTTGCTCCGTAAACCCGAAAATCCAGACGCGCTGCTGGCTCGGCGAAGAGGATCACTGCCAATCGAAGTCCTGACTGTTGGACATTCTGGTAAGTATCTCTTTCAACGTCCAATTCAATGGAAATTCAAAGTTTGTACCACAACGCAAAGTTTTGTAAATGACACTCTGTCGACCTCAAACACGATCTTAATCTGGAAATATTTCAGAATATATTTTATCATATGTTAATCACACGAGTTTTGTTTGTTAGAATTTCCTCAGTTTACAGAGCTCGTCTCCTCTTCAATTGTATCAGTAAATAATAATGATGAACTTTGGATTTCTTATTCGCGTTATTTTAAGAGAAGTAAAAATCTATATTCCAACATACCTGATAAATCAAAGGTCCCAAAATGTGTCGACTTTGCCAATCAATCAATAGTTTATTCAATTAAATGACGTGTTTGGTATTTCTAATTCTGAATAATTATTTTTTATCACGCAGTGTTTTGACGATTGCCCCTTAGCGAGATAGGGCTTTGGACACAACCACCGTCCGACAAGCAATAAGGACCAACACTGACTGAATCCATCTTCACTAGATAGCTCATTATTTATTATTATCATTAAGAATAAGCCAAATAATCATAAATGTTCTAGTTGTCACACACTGTAATTGTTAGAATTTTTATGTTGAAACATGGAGCAGTGTATGCAATTTTTCGGTAGTTCTTTCTAGTGTTAGTTAGATTGATAATATAATACGAGAATCATTATTAAGTTTATTTCTTTGAGATTGTGCCCCCATTTGGACTCGATACCACCTGCTATTGTACCTTATCTACACTCAGGATAGGTATTTAAATTATTATTGTAACTAATATTTGTTAAAGTTGTTGTTGACATTTTTAATGAGGTACAATCCAACTTTTCCTTTCGTTTTTCGTTTTTATTTTGTTTTGAAATTGAATCGACGACTGTGCAAACCCCAAAAACATTTGAACGATATCAGATATTTTAAATTTCACCAAAAAATCATTGACGAGAAAAAATTTATGTCAATTGTTGTGCTCTTGAATGGAAACATTGAAGCAAGTTTCTTCCCTCCCAGTTTTTTTAACACTTCAAGAATCGTTAAGAAAACGCGAATTTCTGTTTTCTATTTTGAAAATAATTTACTACGACTGAATAATGAATGCATCTTTGCCAAGTAGATTCTAAATTTACGTCAAAAAATAATGATAAAATGGGAAGTGGAACAGTAAGAGGGAAATCGAATTCGAATTTAAATTCATTTCGAATTTGTCATTCATGTTTCTCAAACAATAATATGTACGGTTGTATCTGTTATAATAGAGGGTGGACTACAAGTACAGCTCGTAGAATTAGTGAGTACATACATACATGATGTTTCAAAAAGACTTGGCCTGACTTGTAGATGGATTCAAAGTCGCCTCATTTTCGGGTAATAAAGCTACTCTCGAAAAATTCAACCAGTAGTATGCAGCACCAGAAGCGTGCTCCTGAATATAATTCGTTAAATAACTCAAAAAACTGTTGGTATTAACGAAAAGGACTCAGCTAACATTTTTATTGTATCTAGAACTTTTCTAGACAAAGACATGATAAAATTGTTCGCTAATCAGTGGCTTACCTACTTTTTTCCATAAAAAAACAACAAGTGGAAGTTGGACATGTCTATGCTAATATTTGAAAATCAACCGAATATCATCATCTACAAATTAGGGTTTTGAGTTATAAGAACTTACCTTTAAAAAAAAATTCAATTCAGACACCCTGTATCTTGAAAACGAAGTCTGTAAGTCTTTTAAATACATCAGCTCCCAGTACAACTTCTTGAAATAGAACAAGGGATCAAACCGTGAAATTTCGAGCTGTACTTAAGGGCATCCTGTATAATTTCGCATAAAGTAAAACATTTCTTACTGCTGTAATCAAAGTTGTTTTCCTGTAACATAAAATTTCGAATAACCTTACGATGTACCAAGTTGGTTTTCAATTCAATCTAACCTTTTCTGCACTGCCTGAAATCTTAAATTAAAGTCGTGTCTTCTGCAGCCAGAAACGAGACGTTGCTGAACCGTAAATGCATCTAAAAATGGTTCAAGTACCAACAGTTGAATTTAGAAATATCGCATCATCCATCACCTCCTAATTACTCGAAAAAACAACATTTTCATAAGCAATTGGATTTTGAATGTTCGAAAATTCTAAGCTAGATTGAAGGGATCGATATTCTTGGTTATTAGCTGTTAAATGTTTCTCATTTTGTATATATCTGTATGTATCGTAGAAGTTCGTCTGACTAATTCAACTATTTAACAAACTTTGTTTATATGCATGTAGCCATTGAAAAGCTTCGACCGATGAACATATCTCTAAATTGAATTGTTCTTTTAATTTGTTTTTCGATTAAGAATGTTTGATTCACAACTTGATATTATTAATTCTTCGAGTAGATACATAATACATTTTGAGTACTCTTAAAAAATATCAAGTTTTGAAGGCAATATACCGGTATAGGAATCATCGAAATAATAATCATAAATTTCTAATTTTTTTACGTGAAATTCATTCGATTGTCTGTTAAGAATTTTCAAAAATGTGATTTTTATTCTACTGATGATGAAAGTAGGCATTAAAATAGGTCTCAGTGGAAAGTGTGGTAAAACCTATACTGTGGTAATTACTCCTTGCTATTAAGATTCATTAGAACACTGTAACAGAGTATTATTGAGTAAAAAACCTAAAAGTTTTCGCATGAATAACTTTATGAAATTGTTATAACAAATATTAATTCAAATGTAATTATTTATGGGCAACATTGTAACTATCGAAGCAATGTCATCGAATATTTTTGCTCCACGGAATTTTCTGCCGAAACTACTCCACCAAGCAACTCCTATTAGAGAAAAATTTAACAATTTGTTTTGAATCGATCTATTTAATAAATATACTAAATAACCAAATATAAATATCAGCATTGTTATTTCTGTGGAAAAACTAGTTGCTTACAGAAATTTACAATAGCAAGAAAATCTGTTATTATCAAAAAAGACTTCCTCTTCATATTATCCTATTAAACGAATGATGAGAAATTCATCGGTTGAAGCCTGGAAAAAAGTAGATACCCAATTTTCTTATTCCAGTTGAGAACGTTTCAACCTTTTTTTTCACGTAGTCGAAACTGTGATTTCAAAATTCTTTTCTTTTTCATAATGAAAAGTCTGACAGTTTTCTGAATTATATTCGGTACAATATAATATGCTTTGCAAACATTAAGGTTGAAATGTTTCGAGTGTTTTCTCAATCGGTGACACTAATTAGGACCATACAGTTAAATCTACAGGGTTATTCCTTTCCTAAGACTGCAACATATGGTGACAGGGGTTGTATTCAATATTATTACTATTATTATGCTTAGTATATCTGAGTTCAAAACAACATGTTCGTGAAACAGTGGAATGAATAAAAACAATTCATGTTTTTAAACGTGTTTTTCATTGACCCAAATTTCCTTTCTGTTTCACTAGTTCAACTCATGCGACAACAAATATTGATATCCTGTAAAACAAATTTGAAGAAAAAAAATCATTGAAGTATCAATTCATGATTCGCTTGAGAGTGAGAGCGAAGGAATTTTTTCTTAAAGAAATCTTACATTCTTCCGAACCATATTCAATACAACATAATTAGCGTTACAAACATAAACGTTGGAATGTTTCGAGAATTTTTTCAATCGGTGACTCTAATTTGGTAGAGGCAAATAAAGTCATCATAATTGAAAAATGAACGATAATTTTCATTTTTAGGTACTCGATAGAAAGAACAGTAAAAACAGTACAGGACGAAAGTGCAGAAATAGAAAGGGAAAAAGATCAAATGGAGGAGAGTTTGAGTAATAACAACAGAGAGACATACTATAAGGTTATTACGTTTGGATTTTCCGCAACGCGTTTCAATCATTCAAAATTTATTATACTATTATTGATTGAATGAAATTCCACGTAGTCTTCGACGCCTAATGGTCGTTCCCGACATCTCGCGGATTGATAATTCCTCTTAATCAAAGTCACCCGAGAGGTGCTGCTTCCAACTTCATTAATTATGCATCAATAATTCCGCACTCTTGTTTATCTCAGGCGAGTCGAATGTTGGTGTAAATTTTTTTTTCTACTTGGCCGACTGATAAGGTTTCTCTTGCGTGCGATTTGTCACACTGTTCGATACGATCGTTCACAGTGGTCGATACGATCGTAATAATTGATTCAGTGAATTTCTTGAGTGGATATATAATATCTATCGAGGAGATAGATAGTTTCGAAAATTAACATTTAAGAATTATTGTTGGTAATTTTGGAATCGAAAGAGGATCATACTAGATGTGAGTACAATTAATTATAAATTATTCATCGTTGGAATTGATAATAACGTTAGCTTGAACGTCACAACTTCATTAATTCATTCTTGGTTTCTTTTTCTCGTAGCATCTTTCTATTGGGCTTTGGAAATAAGTTTATATGGGAAATTTTGGAATCGTGTTACCGCTACTTGAAATCTGATTCACCTACAAAAGTAGGAATTTTAATAACGTAGCCATTTCTTGTTTGGAGAGTCGGCGTTAGGACAACCACGTTATTGACAAGCAGCGAGAAGGGAAGAACGAGGCACTATAAAGGTCGTACTCATTTTCTTTATTCCTTTTAACTTTAAAATTAAAACAAAACGGAACATAGTAAAAGTTTATGCGGTTTGACTTTCAACTTTGAAAACTATAAATTAGGGGGGATAATACATTGCACTGGATCCTTATTTGGCACTTTTCCCTTAGTTTTATTTCTTGTTTACATATAACAATATCTTAGTTATCGTTCGAATATAGGGTGACCGATAATTTATTGAATTTTTTTTTTGAATTTGAATGTTTTTCTATGGATACCCCCTTATTCGAATTAACCTGTGAATATTGCATATAATATTCAATTCATTATCACCTACGAAGTTGGCATAGAGCTAGGGTTTTATGCACCATACTCATTTGTAGTCTCCCCATATTTCTTATTCTTATATTTCTTTGACTATTTTAATTATACTTAATTGATTTTGCGATAAAACTGTGTTAAGGGAATTACTGAGAGTTGTATTACTTGTAAAGGTAGGGCGATTAACGGTAGTTATTTTCGGAGACCAACAGGTACATCAAAGCGGTTAGTCGTATCGAGTTTGGCCAATCTCGCGCGTTAACTAGCTCCGTCCCTTTCTTTCATCCATTCCTAAATCTGAACTTGAGTTTTTGTCAGAACGTTACGCGTGCCTACTCACTGCTGAATCTTTGTATATTTTGTTGAATATTTTGAAGTCGAGTCAGTTTGACAACATTTGACAAATTTGTTTAAGAATTCTAAGTTGTAAGGGTTAGTGGTATTATATAACCAGTTTCCTCTACATTGTGTTTTTCTGAAATCATTAATTACGTTTTGTCTATATTGAAAGGAATTCAAAGAAAGATTTCGCAATTTTACTTATACTTACTACATTGTTTAACTGGCCGAAGTTGAGATTATCTCCCAAATTGCGTGGCGCCCCCCGGAAATATTTCATTCTGTTTTTATTAGTCGAACCCACCTTCTCGACTGAATAAGTGGCCTCAACTTCGAACTATTACAATTACATCAGCATTCTAGTTAAATATGAAAAGAAAAAAAAATTCCTTCGGTATATTCTTTGAAAATAAAACGCGCTAATAAGGTATACATCATTAGGCTTTTCGGATCGAGCCTGGCCTGGAATGTTGTCCCGACCAGTTGGCGGATGGTTAATGTTGTAAACATCCCTAAAGTGGGTAAATCGAACGCACATCCAATACGCAAAAATATATTATAAGAATATTACTCAGATGAATATGTATTTACGTTCTCAAAAACTATTGTGTATATTCCATGAATACGATAGGAATGTGGCAGTGTTGTTCCACTGGACCCCTTGTCTCATATTCATTCAATATACATGTGAATATGCCATGTATATTCTATGTAAATGAAAATGATACCCATTTCTTAATCACACTGCATATATTATGTATATCTTATGAATAAGGACATGTTATGCAATTCATATGAAGTGATGCATATGATCTATTGATTATATTTCTGAACATTGTATGTATACAGGGTGTTTCAGTTTACCTAAAGATGTATGATATAAAAAGTATATGAATGGTCATGAAAAATAATCAAAGCTTTGGATTCGAGTACAATATCTCTTACAAAAGATATTCCTAAAGAATTTTTACAGATTCAATAGATCACATAGAGTTTGTGTAATATATTGGATTGGATAAAAGATGTTCCAATTGGAAGTCGGTAACAACAAAGCAAACTAGAAAACACACGAAAACACTGATGCCGATAAATGCCGAAAGCTAGAGCAACGGATGGGCGGCGGATGTCTCGAACATAATCGAACATTCACGATTTACTCGTCAAATGTCTCAGAAATCTTCTTCTTTCGTTAATTGTCCCAACTGCTGGGCTATGTGGACAGGTTCTCGTTGATACAATTGGTCTCCCGGTTTTGCTTTTGCAATACTCGGTTGGGATAACTATAGTCTTCATCAACTCTTATCACTATCAACTGATTATTGTCACTTTTATGGGATGCTTGTCCCTATCACACTTATTTCAATTGTTACTTTCAAAGTTTTCTTATTTTCGAACTCGCCCTTCACCGATTGTAGTTCAGATTACCGTTTGTTCGATTACACGGAGGTTAGGTTATTTTTATATGTTTTCTGAGAAAACTACACGATCCACGATCAATCTAACCTAATGATTATTTTATTACATAGGATATCGAAACAAACATTGGGATAAAGTTAGTAATAATTATACCAATCTAGAGGTAGTGAGGGTGAAAAACTGTATAAACCATCACAAAACTCTTATGATGCCTTTCACTAGTCGTATTCGTATCAACTCCGATCCGAAGAGTGGTGTTTATTCCTTTTGTAGAGGCCGCAAATATCTGGGGGTAACCCTAGAATGTAAATTCACGTGAAATTTGCAGGTGGAAAACATAATATACAAGGCTAGACATTGCCTATGCGTGTGTCAAAAGACCTGTTGAAAGAAACGGGTTCTCGCCCCAAAGCAACTTCATTGGTTATATGCGATGGTGATAAGAGAGTAGTCATGAAAATGTATCCCAACACAAGTTCTTCAAAATCCAGGGAACGGCGTATAGGATAATTACTGGAGTATTTTGCTCTACAACTATATGTAGTAACAGTTCCGTGCTTCCAGCAATGGTGATTAGGAGGAGCAGTTGGTATGGCTACATACAGATTCCATCATACCTGGAATGCATTAAATATGGTCAGCTTTGTGTATGGCGCTTTACCGAAGAAACTAGGGACAAGACGCTGTGTATGAAATCTAATTAAGCATTACCGAAAACCTACATGGTATAGCCTTACCAGATCATCATTCCTAGTAGATAGGAATAGGCTACCTCCAAGGACCGTCTACTTGAGAGTCCCTTTTGATTGGGTAAAATCAAAGGAACACGTCATCTGCGAATGGCCAGTGGTTGTACGTGCAGTTAAGTTGTTGTCGTTCTTGGAATTGAAGTGTACTGTAATATCTGTTCCATATTAGCTTACCGGTTAGTAGATGGCGCTACAGATTTCTGCATGATAATATTTTAGTTCAAAATAAGTGATGTTGGATACTGAAATAAATGTTTTGACTTGTAGTTGCTGTGTTAAAATGGGTTAAAACTACAGTCATATATAGTTTCAGGTAAAATTAATGAAAAGTCTGTGAAAATAATTTGGTTGTCTTAGGTCTTCATGTTTCTGCTAATGGAACGTAGATGGCGCGTACGGTATTATAGTTTCATATGATATTATTGTTGTGGGTTGGGCGGTTTATTACTAAAGGGCACTAGCAATGTCTTCATATATTGCAGGATACTCATTTGTACCAATTAGGTGACAGCTGAACTCTCCCGAACCCTAACAAGGATGGAAATTAACCAGTGGATGGACCTGAAGTTGAGGCATTCTAGATCTCGATCTGCTATCAGTAGATCTTCTTCTGTCGCACACAAGACTCGGGTTAAACTCTTCGGACTAGAGTAGAGAGTTCTAAAAGCCATAATAAAGGGTGGCTGGTGTCTCAGAAAACAGATCAACAAGCTGAAGGCGGGGAAATCAATACTACAAGCTATGTAAGAATAGCCAGCTTAGGGACAGAATCAGGATAGAGGAACTTGGATCTGACAAAATTGTGCAGACTGAGCTCATTTGAAATTACTTTGTCCGGTATTATCGCCTATTTACAGGTTACTGGTTACTTGAAAACGTCACCAAAGAATACGGTCTTATCAAGAAGCCCATAAATCGCATTTTCTTAACGCCGGGATTTTGTAGTAGGTACTCTGACCAACGGGTGGCGTGAAGATGATTTTTTTTTTGATATAATGCAACGATTCGTACAAACTGCAGTTAGTCAATGACTTTATTATTTATTATTTCTGGATCTTTCGCCTTCGAGTTTTCACATCCCCTATATATATATATACATACTGTGATTTGCTTCGCACCATCGTGAATGATTACAATGTAATGTAATTAAGTTTAGCAATTAGTTACGAGTTAACAAACAATTAATATAATAATCGCCCGTCAGAAAAATAGGTACGTGATCAACCGTGGTCGAAGATTGACTAATTGCTAATTGCTCGAATGAAATATCTATATTGAAACAAACGAGCTCTCATACAAATACAGTTGACATTGGCAAAGAATACGGTCTCACCTAGAAGCCCAGAAGTCGCATTTTCTAGACGCCGGGATTTTCCAGTAGGTACTCTGAGCAACAGGTAGCGTGAAGATGTATATATTGCAACGATTGGACATAGACCAAGTATAGAAGAAGACAAAGCACCCCATAGAATAAAATGAAGCATATTCGTCAGCCAAAATCGCGATCCTGGCTGGTTAGGATAGGTCAGGATTGAAAGATTGAGATAAGGTTCATATATGGTCCATAGATGGCTCTTGATAAAACAGAATACTATAATTTTTATTTTCAGTTACTACTATCAGATCGCTGCTAAAAATTTCAAAGTTATCTTAGAATGATAATCCATGGGCGTACTTTTTCTTATACAGTGGATAGAAGAGAAATTACGATTAGTGAATAGATAGATTCTTATTACAGAAATAGAGATATAACTTTTTTAGAAAATTATAACAATACTTTTTTAGAAGTCAACTCTAAAAATTCAAAATAGTTTCATTATGAGAATTACGAATATTACTACGTAAAAATATCACTGTTTAAGATGGAAAAGTTTATTCAACGTTATAACTAATTCGAGCTTTCGTTTATCATCAGACAAGTAGCGACTTCATTTATCATTGCCAATTTTTTTTCACATTCCACGAAATATAACAATTTTTTTTAGTATATATCCCGTATTTTTGATGAAAGAGTTTCTAGACCAATATTCATATGAAGTTTCTATCCTCAATTCACTGAAAATATTAGCTCCTGATGTTTGGCTACATATGTAAAGAACACTTGTATATCTTCGAAAAACTTAAATTCTATATTGCGTTCATTATTAAAAATACATTCTAAACTGATTCGAACTTCGTAGACAAACTCCAGAACATCATAGAATATATGATTTCTGGGAAAAACTATTACTTGAATGTCTTTTCTTATAGCTACATAGCCTGCAATCAAAAGCAACCAGTGTTTTTGAAGAATTGAGATTTTCGGACCTTTTTCATAGCAATCTAAAGATGGGATATTTTTTACTTGAGAAAAGATATGCTGGCGATGATGGGAGCATTATATCGTTGATAAGTACCACCAACAATCTAAATCGGAATTTTTGTAACATTTGAAACAATAACTACAAGACAATTTTGATATAGGGAAAGTAACATGCAATGAATAGTTTTCCATCGAAATATTTATTAAATACCTACGAGAGTGTTGTGATCTTCTAGGTTCTCATAAGATATAATTTCAGTTTCTGAACTGTAAACTACTTCAAATGCATAAAATTATTCATTAAAACAACCCTTCGAAACTGTTAACCCTAAGAAACTGTGGCCATGATTCCGTGTATTGCAACAAACCTTGGTAAACCCAATATTTCGCCCACTTGAACAACAGAGAGTTTTTGTGTTTGTTTTCTTTCTACAATCTATAGTGTCACCAGGCCAACCCGGCGACCGGCGAACGATGATTGTTGTCCGTAACTCTGCTGCTGGTGCCTTCTTTCGGGCACCGCCAGGGGCGACAGACTAAACACACAGTGTTGTCAGATTGATTATGGATAGAAAATATCAATTATTTTATAGATGGAGAAAATTGGTGAAGTGCAATCTTCAACGTAGATATATGTTTCCTTTCAAATTTCATATTATATGGAATACGAAAATGGAAAAATTTGTGAATAATTCGAAGCCATTAAGATTTCAAAGTTAAGTACCTGAAAATGCACGTTTCATCATATCGTTCATTAATAAAATAGATTAGAGCTTTCATACGATTTTATACTTAAGATTACAACGAATACGACCACATATAGTGTAGGCGAATACATATGTGTTCATAGTAAATGATATCGAATATACCTTTCGTTCCAAGTCTTGAATATACAATTCATTTCCTCTCAAGATTCTTTATGGCTGGTGGAAATATCCAATCACCTTTAAGTCTTAGTAATAGTGGTCGAATGAGACTTTTCTTCATCAAGGTTTTTGGTAGCCCCCTCTGGATTGTTTTGTAAAAACCATTTGAGTTTCAAGATGTGATGAAATAATTGATTATTGAATTCTTTTTAAATCAAGATAATTTATATGGAATTTTCCATGTTTTTGTCTCAATTTGGAAAAAAATCAATTTCACCAAGAATGGAATGGAAGGAGAACAAAGTATTGTTAGAAAAGGAACGGAAAAAATAGAAGTCGGGATATATCCTGCAATCCTACGATTATCGTAGGATCATCTATGCTGGAATTTCCGAAATCACAACATACATTTGTGTTAAAAAAAAATACGTCAATTCCCTCAACATTTAAGTTCTTCTGAAAAGTAACGTACGAGAGTGAAGTTGTTGAATACCCGGAGAGCTTTGAAATGTAGAGTTCCCAGATCTTTTGTAAATTAAGATCCTAACATGCTGAAAAAAACAACGATCAAAGATTATGTTTCCGAATTGAGAACTGTTTAGAAAATGATGGGCGGAAGTTTGAATATTTATGAATAATTTTATCGAATTTTCATTACGTGCAATTTTAGACATTATTTTATACTCATGCATCATTTGTTATGTACTTCGATTCACAATATTAATATTCCTATTTTCCATAAGTTAAAAAAATTAACTGTAATCTTTTAAATTTTTGACTGCTGATTGATTGATTATATATTTGAGTATATTTCGTTAAATCTACTGCAAGTTCTTAATTTGAATTATCGACACTCTGATCATAAAATTATGAATAATTTCTGTCAATGACCCTGTATATTTTGATTTATTAATTTATTAATAAATTAATGTTCTTTGGTTCCGTATTCTCTTACTCGTTAGGTTAGGGATAGATCACAATCTGGCAACCTTGTTTACCGAAAACCTTATCATTCATATGCAACTGAATCGAACCAATAAAATTATCCTGTGTCTTCTGGATTTTCCATCTATATTTCAATGGGTAGGATGTACATTGTGAAGGGGGATATCACTTTTTAAGAGTTCGTATATTTCTTGTAGTTTAAAACGAGAATTAATATTTGGTCTGACTTTTGGGTAAATGTTTGTTTCTATTTGATAGATTTTGCCTAGAGTTGGTTTATTTTATATAAGCTCGCTGTCGATTAAAACTTTTTGTTACTGAATTTACTGAAAGAGCTTTCCCGGTAATGGCGATGGTAAGAAATCCAATAACATCCAAGCAATCGTGTATAGGTGTTCAGTGAAATATTATGAAAATAAATATCGCCTTGGGGGGTTTCAAATGTTTAATTTTTCAGATTTCCGTTAGAACACGACAAGGTGATTGGCCTCGGGAAATCGATCGGCGGGATTTAATTTCATTTGTTCCGCGTAAAGACATCAGGTACAAAAGAATTGGTAGCATACACTTTGCGGATTCGTGTTTTACTGATCATTCGAAACGTCATTTACGCTTTCATGTAGTACCAACTCTGCAACTCGATTTTATGGATTTCGGCGCTGATTCTGATAAAAACAAAAACGTAATTACCTGTTATATTTTAAGACAAATATTTCAAATTTTTTATCATTCAAATAATAATAATGATAATGAAACCCATAATTGATAAACAGTACCCTGAGCGAAGTTAATTTTAAGGCAATGCGTCTTTTGTTTTGACGGCTTCCCGAGACACAGACCAGACGAGTTTACTGGAATTTTTTCGCTGTTTCCATTGAGACAGAACCGTCCGACAGAAATCAGCTAGACATTTCGTGGTGAACATCGGCCATTATACGCCTTCAACTTGTATTCGAAAATAGAAATTAATTTTCAGCTTCACTTGTAACAGTGTAGTGAGTTGTTTGGATAATATTTAATTAGGAATTATTGCGGGTGGACTTATTGCAACCCAATTATCTCAATAAATCGTAAAAACTTCGACTAGAGTGACAGAAATCCATGTTATCCACCAGAATTTAACGAACTAATCACATTTTTTGATTAATTCAATAATCTGTAACGTAATAGCTTCTCATTAAATAGATTCAAAAATATCCATAATTTTCCGTGACTCTTTCTCTTTTTGATTTCCTTTTTCATGAAAAGTTACAGTGTGAAAGAGTAACTTTGATGGCATCATCTCTTTCATAGTTGTACAGAAATATTTCTTCATCAAATTTCACCTGTTTTGAGAATTTTCGCTATTCCGAACACTCAAATTTTTTTGAAATTCACCCTTTTATAACGTTTCATTTCAGTGTTGATTAAGTTTCAATTTCTAACATATACCGTACTTATATCCGCGCTTTACAGGCTGAAACTAGGGACGATACGCTGAGTATGAAGTCCGATATAGCATTACCCAAAACTTACATGGAACTACCTTACCACATCATCATTCCTAGTAGATAGGAATAGTCACCTTCAAGGACCGTCTACTTGAGGGTTCGTTGGTAGAAAAATAACTGAAAAGTGCCCAATGTGTTGGAGCTGGTGTATATGATCGAGGAACAGTCTATGTGTTTTCTGCTGACTTGCGACTGTCTTTCAAGCAGAAATTATTGCCGTAGGCCACTAAGGTTACCATATGCTTGTGGGTAGATTGACAAGTAGGTCAATAGAAATTATAACGGATAGCGAAGCTGCACTGAAGTTATAGGCATCCGACAACTGCACGTCATTTATGGTGCAGGAATATCGTTCAACCCTTGCCAGACAGAGAGAAAGATAGGTACCGTCTTATGAGGATCCCGGCCACTCGGTTTCAGAGGGCAATAGGAAGACAGACTCGTTAGCCGTCCGTGGAACTGCCTTTAGATTCAGTGTTCCCGAACCTAGGCTAAGAATATTCCTGGAGATTGCAAGGAAGAAAAACAACCACTGGTAGGATTATGTTGGGGGGGTGCTAGAATCAATAGAACACGTTATGTGCGACAGGCCATTAATTGTATGTATGTTTACTACCTTCAAGTGGTTGGCGCACTTGGAATTGAAATGTACTGTATTATTAGTTTTATTTTAGATTACAGGTTACTAGATGGCGCCATTGGTTTCTGAATGAAGGAATTTAAGCATGAAACAAGTTATGTTGGATACTGATATAATTGTTTTGTATTGTATTTGATGTGTTGGAAAGGGTAAAAATACATTCATATGCAGTTCAGGAGAAAATTTATGGTAGTTGTGTGAAAATAGTTTGACAGTTTTAAATGTTCATAATTCTGGTAACGAAAAGTGGAAGGCGCATATGGTATTATAGTTTCATATGATATTAATGTTGTGGGTTGTGGCGGTTAGTTACTACAGGGCGCTAGCAATGTCGTTAATTATTACAGGATATTGTATTTCCTCATTAGAGCCGTCTAGGTGGCGTTAGTTGAACTCGCCCGAATACTAAAAAGGACGGAAAATAATCAGTGGTTGAAGATGAGACATTATCGGTTTGTTTGCAGTAGTTCTTTCTCTGCCTGAGACAACACTTGGGTTAAACTCTTCGGGCTAGAGCTGAGAATTGTAATGACCATAATAAAGAGCGACAGGCATGTCAGAAATCAGCTAAATAAGCTAGGATCGTTCGAGAGCCTATCATGTTGAGTATGTGGGCGAAGGGGAATGAATAGTACATGCCATGTGCCACTAGCCAGCCTGGGAACAGAATCAGGGTAGAGAGATTTGGAACTGTCAAAAAGGTGCAGACTGAGCACATTAAGCTCTCAACTGCAAAGCTTACAGCTTTCACCAGATGGGTGGAGCTATTATTAATTATGAAGTCAATTTACAATTAGTTTGTGTTTGTACTATAGATAAGTAGTATTTGTACTTGAAATTGCATTATCCTTTATTCCATTTTTCAGGTTACTAGTTATTAGATGTCACCTCAGGCTTGTGGAAGAGATTATATAATCCATAAAAAAGTAATGTAGGATAATGGAATAATTGTTTTGTATCGGATGTGATGTTCCGGACTTGGTTAAAATTACGTTCATATATAGTGGAATGAAAGATTGGTGGGAATAGGTGTGTATACGTAAGTTTCACGTTTCTGTTAGCGAAAAGTAGATGGCGCGCTAGGTTTTATAGTTACCTACGTTACTATTGGTCTAGTTTCGGGTAGTGTGTTACTAGAGGGCTTCAATGTTGGTTGTACTTTTACATCAGATGCTGTAATATTCTTTCGTGCCATTTAGGTGCCGTAGGTAGAAACTTAGATCACCTAAAATAAGACTTTTTTATATTTTTTCACTATATTCATCAATTACATGGTTAGCTATACGTATGGTCTGTTGGGTGTGGTGATTATTCTCAGGGATCTTGAACCCTGTGAAAAAATGAAATCGGGACATCAATGAATATTTAGTAGATAATAGAGGCACCTATGTAACCTAACCTAATTGAAGTAAAATTTGATATGCATGAAGTGTTAGTAGGGCTAACCTAAGAGAATACGAAATGAGTGAAGCATAGGTTTATTCAAGGAAGTCGAAATTTGTGATGGAATTGCGAGGCTGTGAAGAAAAAGATTGTAGGATAGGAAACTGTGGAAAATGAGGGAAAGTTGATATGTGGATTGGGTTAGAGAGAAATGGGAAATTGTAAAGAATTAAGAGATGTTACCATTGAAGTAAGTAGGTGAGATTTAGGTGTTACTAGGTGCGTAGAACATGGAAGGAGGGTTTTCAACGAAAGAGTTATCAGAATGAAAGAAGAAGTTAGATATGGGTATGGGCCCTCGGGTGGGTTAGGTGAGGTGAGCGGTTTTGGCGTAGGTTAGATATGGGTATGGGCCCTCGGGTGGGTTAGGTGAGGTGAGCGGTTTTGGCGTAGGTTAGATATGGGTATGGGCCCTCGGGTGGGTTAGGTGAGGTGAGCGGTTTTGGCGTAGGTTAGATATGGGTATGGGCCCTCGGGTGGGTTAGGTGAGGTGAGCGGTTTTGGCGTAGGTTAGATATGGGTATGGGCCCTCGGGTGGGTTAGGTGAGGTGAGCGGTTTTGGCGTAGGTTAGATATGGGTATGGGCCCTCGGGTGGGTTAGGTGAGGTGAGCGGTTTTGGCGTAGGTTAGATATGGGTATGGGCCCTCGGGTGGGTTAGGTGAGGTGAGCGGTTTTGGCGTAGGTTAGATATGGGTATGGGCCCTCGGGTGGGTTAGGTGAGGTGAGCGGTTTTGGCGTAGGTTAGATATGGGTATGGGCCCTCGGGTGGGTTAGGTGAGGTGAGCGGTTTTGGCGTAGGTTAGATATGGGTATGGGCCCTCGGGTGGGTTAGGTGAGGTGAGCGGTTTTGGCGTAGGTTAGATATGGGTATGGGCCCTCGGGTGGGTTAGGTGAGGTGAGCGGTTTTGGCGTAGGTTAGATATGGGTATGGGCCCTCGGGTGGGTTAGGTGAGGTGAGCAGTTTTGGCGTAGGTTAGATATGGGTATGGGCCCTCGGGTGGGTTAGGTGAGGTGAGCGGTTTTGGCGTAGGTTAGATATGGGTATGGGCCCTCGGGTGGGTTAGGTGAGGTGAGCGGTTTTGGCGTAGGTTAGATATGGGTATGGGCCCTCGGGTGGGTTAGGTGAGGTGAGCGGTTTTGGCGTAGGTTAGATATGGGTATGGGCCCTCGGGTGGGTTAGGTGAGGTGAGCGGTTTTGGCGTAGGTTAGATATGGGTATGGGCCCTCGGGTGGGTTAGGTGAGGTGAGCGGTTTTGGCGTAGGTTAGATATGGGTATGGGCCCTCGGGTGGGTTAGGTGAGGTGAGCGGTTTTGGCGTAGGTTAGATATGGGTATGGGCCCTCGGGTGGGTTAGGTGAGGTGAGCGGTTTTGGCGTAGGTTAGATATGGGTATGGGCCCTCGGGTGGGTTAGGTGAGGTGAGCGGTTTTGGCGTAGGTTAGATATGGGTATGGGCCCTCGGGTGGGTTAGGTGAGGTGAGCGGTTTTGGCGTAGGTTAGATATGGGTATGGGCCCTCGGGTGGGTTAGGTGAGGTGAGCGGTTTTGGCGTAGGTTAGATATGGGTATGGGCCCTCGGGTGGGTTAGGTGAGGTGAGCGGTTTTGGCGTAGGTTAGATATGGGTATGGGCCCTCGGGTGGGTTAGGTTAGGTCAGGGTAGGTTAGGTTAGGTGAGCGGTTTTGGCGTAGGTTAGATATGGGTATGGGCCCTCGGGTGGGTTAGGTGAGGTGAGCGGTTTTGGCGTAGGTTAGATATGGGTATGGGCCCTCGGGTGGGTTAGGTGAGGTGAGCGGTTTTGGCGTAGGTTAGATATGGGTATGGGCCCTCGGGTGGGTTAGGTGAGGTGAGCGGTTTTGGCGTAGGTTAGATATGGGTATGGGCCCTCGGGTGGGTTAGGTGAGGTGAGCGGTTTTGGCGTAGGTTAGATATGGGTATGGGCCCTCGGGTGGGTTAGGTGAGGTGAGCGGTTTTGGCGTAGGTTAGATATGGGTATGGGCCCTCGGGTGGGTTAGGTGAGGTGAGCGGTTTTGGCGTAGGTTAGATATGGGTATGGGCCCTCGGGTGGGTTAGGTGAGGTGAGCGGTTTTGGCGTAGGTTAGATATGGGTATGGGCCCTCGGTGGGTTAGGTGAGGTGAGCGGTTTTGGCGTAGGTTAGATATGGGTATGGGCCCTCGGGTGGGTTAGGTGAGGTGAGCGGTTTTGGCGTAGGTTAGATATGGGTATGGGCCCTCGGGTGGGTTAGGTGAGGTGAGCGGTTTTGGCGTAGGTTAGATATGGGTATGGGCCCTCGGGTGGGTTAGGTGAGGTGAGCGGTTTTGGCGTAGGTTAGATATGGGTATGGGCCCTCGGGTGGGTTAGGTGAGGTGAGCGGTTTTGGCGTAGGTTAGATATGGGTATGGGCCCTCGGTGGGTTAGGTGAGGTGAGCGGTTTTGGCGTAGGTTAGATATGGGTATGGGCCCTCGGGTGGGTTAGGTGAGGTGAGCGGTTTTGGCGTAGGTTAGATATGGGTATGGGCCTCGGTGGGTTAGGTGAGGTGAGCGGTTTTGGCGTAGGTTAGATATGGGTATGGGCCCTCGGTGGGTTAGGTGAGGTGAGCGGTTTTGGCGTAGGTTAGATATGGGTATGGGCCCTCGGTGGGTTAGGTGAGGTGAGCGGTTTTGGCGTAGGTTAGATATGGGTATGGGCCCTCGGGTGGGTTAGGTGAGGTGAGCGGTTTT